>JAMXBD010001007.1:0-528823 GCA_024138025.1 Combretum micranthum | reverse complement strand
GTTTGCAAAGGTCTTTACTTAAAAATTTCCTTAGTCAATCCATCTTATTTTTCTTTCTTATGAAAGAACCATTTTGTCAAAAAATATTTCTTTTGAAAAATAAGGTGGGATAAGGATCTATGTGGATTTTCAAAGTAAAAATAGTTTATAAAATTTATAGTGAGTTCTCTTGTTACATGAAAAGGAATGAGTTTATTTTGTGTTGCTTTTAGATTTTATATTTACATAAACTTATTTCTAAGTGACAAAAATTCTTCTTTTTGTTTAAATAAAATTATGGACAAACAATCTAAATGAACATGATTATGAGAATAATAATAACCAAAATAACATAAAGCATAATAATAAAGTCAAGTATTGGAGTCTTAGCTTTTTCAAGGCTCCCGGACTAAAAATAGACGTCCCATAATGAAATAAAATGAAAGGAAGAAAAACTTGTTTGACTTGATGAGGACAAGTCTAAGACTAGAGACTAGTCTTAAAAAACAACATGGAATAAATAAAATGCATTGAAGTAATAAATTGCATGAAAGGTAAATAAATTGTAAGATTATGAACTTATATGCTCTAAATAGTATATATAGCTATATAGATATAATAGATAGTTATGAACATAAAAGAGACATAAATGAACATAGAGAAGCATAAATGAGTATAAAGAAACATGAACATAAAGGAATTGTGGTTATGAAAAAAAACAAAGTATGAACCTATTGTTGCTTTTTAACCTTCATGGTTTTAGAAAACACACACTAAGTTCATACTAAGTAGAGAACATGAAGAAAGCTTAGAAGATTTTCTTGAAGAAAGCTTACTTAAAGAGAGACTAAAGAGAGCTTTCTTGTAAGAACTTCTTGGAGAGAATTCTTGAGAGATTTTGAGAGAGTAATTTTAGTGTGAAGTGGTGTGAAAGAAGTGAAAGAGGAGGGGGTATTTATAGGAAATTGAGGAGGATTTTTGTGTGATTAAATTAAAGAAAAATTGAAACAAATTGATGGCATGGGGGGGGAGTATCGCCGGCAATTGCCTTTTAGAGGGGGAAGTGATTTAATTTGGTGACTTTTTGATAAATGAAAGATGTAATGTGTAAAGTAGATGTGATATAAAGTTATGGGAAAGGTAAAAAGTAAAGATTATAGGTTATGTAGAGTGTAAGAGTAGGTGTAAGAAAAAGTAGAGATAAAGAATAGTGAAGAATAGTAATGAATAGTGTAATGTAAAAGTAGATATGACAATTAAGTACGGTAGTAAGAAATTAGCGTATAATAGCTATATTTGTTATTTTTATTACCGAAAAATTACGAAACTGATATTTTTGAAAAACTTATATTTTTACGAGTCTAACGGTGTATTCGGAATATTTTTACTATTCCGGGCTTCCGGACACGTTTTTCGAGAACTGTGTTCGATCGGGTTCGAAGGACACCCGAATTTCGCAAAACTGAAATTTTTATAAAACCTATGGTTATTACGAACTATTTTAGCTAATTATCCTAACTTCGTTTTCTAGGACTAAGGAAAACGGCAATACCGGATTTAGATGGATAAGGTAAACTAGGGTTTTGTTGACCTTTAGGGTTTCGTTTGACTTCCGGTTTAGGGTTTTATGCTAAACCGATTCCGAGAATTTAGGGGTTTACAGTTATCTCATCATATAAAGATGTTTGGGTCCCGAAACCATAGGGTATAGATTTACTACGAAAATTCTAGTTTGCAAACTTTTCTTTATGTAAAAATACTTGTACCAAAATATAGATATCATTATGGTTGAAAAGCCTTTAAAATGTATATATATTGACTCATATCATATGCATGAATTTAATGAAGTTGTCTCAATTATGATTTTTTGTAAAAGCGATGTTTTCTAGAAATTTGGTACACTTTGAAAATTTCCACTTAGTTTGTTGAAAAAATTTCTTAGATTATTTTAAGCGAGTATTTTCCTCTTTTTAATTTTATTTCCTTAGTCTCTCTATTTCAAAAGAATGATTTTGTCTTTCTAAGTTTCTTATAACTTAATTTCTAGAGATTGAGAGAAAGTTTCTAATACTATTTGAGAGTAGTTAAAATTTATCAAACTTTATATTTTCTTAACATTTCCTAAAGTTTATCTCATTTACTTAAAAAGTTTCCTAAGTTGTATACTAATTTTATTCCTTAAAATCATTTTATCCTTATGAGAAAGCTTTGATGGTGTTTTGTCAACCTAGTCTATTCTTTCATATTCTAGAGTATTAGTGAAACTTTCTTAATGAAATTTAGTAAAACTTTCGTTAAACGAGGATTTTGAAATTTTATTTTTTAAAGAAAACCTTTCCATTTTATGGTGTTATAAAATGTATGTATGATATATCTACTTTATGTATCATCTAAAAATTCCTATGTTCTTTGGTTACTAAAAACTTATGATGAACTCCTCTAGATTTTTTAAAAAGATTTGCAAAGATAAATTCCTAAGTCTTTATGAAAAATCTTTTCTTACATGGGAAAATTTATTTTGGAAAAGAACTTTTATCTTTTTATTTAAGAAAACATTTCCTTCTTTATCTTGTTGAGACAAAAATCAATATGTTCATACATGATCATGAATATGAAATCATGAAATATGAAAACATAATAAAGACATAATAAGTAATATAATAAGCAAGTTAATAGAAATATCAAGTATTGGGAACCTTAGCTTCATCAAGGTATCCCGGGACTAAGAATAGACTAGTCCCAAAAAGAATAAAGAAAATAAAAAAATTGTTTTAACTTAATGAGGACAAGTCTAGACTAGAGATTAGTCTTAAAACAACATGAAATAAATAAATAAGTTGCACAACTTAGAAGTAAATAAATAAAAAATGAGCTTATATGCTCTAAAGATTATACATAAGTACATAATTATTTAGTTAAATATATATAAGAAGTTAGCATAATATCAAAAAATAAGATATGCAAAATATAATAAAAACATAAAATTAGAGAAATAGATTTTCCTGAACAAGAACACACACATGAAACATAGTGTAGCTTCCATAACAACAAGTTTAGGAAACTCACACCATGGTCATGTAAAGTACATGACACGGTAGAGAAAGAAATATGGAAAGAAGATTTTTGGGAGTAATATATGTGTATGGGTTTTGTGTATGTAGAAGGAGTTTGAGAGTGTTTTTGGAAGAATTTTGGGAGAGTGTTTGGAGAGAGTTTTGAGATGAAAATTTTAGGAGTTTTGATAGTGAATTTATGGGTAGTAAATGTGTGAATGAAGTGAAGAGGAGAGGGTATTTATAGAAAATGAGGAGTGAATTTTGAGTGATTTAAATAAAAAAAATTAAATAAAAACTAAGAGAGAGGGAGTAAGGGGGGCACTGGCCACATAAAGAAGAGAGGGGGAGAGATTTATTTTTTTGTAATTATGTGTATTAAAAGAAATAATATGTAGGTAGCTGTGATATAAGTTATGAGAAATGCAAAAAGTAAAGATAATAGGTGTATAGAGTGTAAGAGCAGGTGTTAGAAAAAGTAGAGATAAATGAATAGTTTAGAATAGTAATGAATAGTATAATGTAAAGTAGATGTGACTAGTAAAATAGCGGTAGTAAGAAAATACGTGTATAATTGCGATATCTATTATTTTTAGTTACTGAAAAATTACGAAACTGATATTTTTGAAACTTTTGTATTAAATTGGTCCTAACGGTGTTATCAGAATATTTTTACTATTTCGAGCTCCGGAACATGCTTTTCGAGAACTGATCCTGTTTGGCTTCAAAGGATACTTGAAATTCATGAATATGATATTTTTACGTTTCCTTATATTATTACGAACTATTATCACTAATTATGTCATCTTCGTTTTTTAGGGATAAAGAATACGGAAATGCCAGATCTAAATTCTAGGGTTTGTACTAGTCTTTTGTTGATCTTTAAGGTTTTCGGTTGACTTTCAATTCTAAGATTAGCTTAAAATTTAACCGAAATTTCAAGGGTTTACAATCATACATTACAAAAATTTCCTACTTAAATACAAAACATAAGAATTACAGTCTAAGCTAATTTTCATATCTTCTAGAACTTCATACTTCGTAGCCTATTCCTATCCTGAGATATACTTGCACAAAAATATAGAGGTGTGAGCTAAACCACAGCTTAGTGAATAACAATAATCCAACCACACAATAAACAAAAGTCAAACAAGTGACATTGGCAAATATATGCAATACAGCACCTAAACATATGATATGCACAATTCAGATGATTGGAATCCAAACTAATGGAGATTTATACCCTCTTTTAGGGGTTGAAGGACTAGTTCCAATCATTTACGCCCAAGAAAACTGAGAACTAAGAAAGGGGGTGTTTTCTCAACTTATAGCATTCAACTCATTACTTTCACACATATATTATTAACATAACCCTAAATTTCTCTTTAGTAATAACTAAGGAGGGAGGATTTCATTTGAATCTCATTTTGTTGAAACATCGCCTCTAACTTCTCCTTAGAAAGAGCTAAAGAGGGAGGATTTCCTTTAAAACTCATTTTATACTTATATATATATATATATATTGTCAACATAACCTCTACTTCCCTTAGAACCTCAGAAACTCTGTAAGTATTAATCCCTAAAGTCGACTCTAACATGGGTGAAACCCTTCGATTCCTGCTTAGTTCCCATTATGTTGATAACCTTATGGTAGCCTTAACTAGATTCACTGGACTCTCAAAGGCACTACTACAGAATCAAAATATTAATATGTGACGTGAACACCATGGTAATGCATGTTTCTTGTTAAGCAATGCATGTTGTCACGCCCTGAGGGGTACCCTAAACATGGCAGTCCACCGTACATAATACTAAAACCTAGGAATGACTACCTTAGTCACGCAAGGCTTCCATATCATGTACAAGGCGTACATCACAACCAAGGGAACGCATCGGAGTAGCGCAATTTATATTGATAATAAATAAGTAACAAGGCAAAGAGAATACTTATCATAAAACATAAACATATTGCATTGCAATTCTTAGGGGCATGTCCATCTATTATCTTCAAATAAATATACATCACTAATCATATAAGTCATTATATATAAAGAACCTTACAAAATTTACTTATCTTATGATTCTATTTCCTTTATAGAAGCTTAGCCATCCTTTCATGACTTCCTCAATGTTATGATCCTCAATTTAAACCACAGGTATACCTGTTTCAACAAAATCTATAGGGATGTAAGCTACAACTAGCTTAGCGAGATATTCCTTTTCATTCGCACCATATTTTCAAACAAGTTTATTTATTTTATTCACACATATGATATGCATTCAATGCAACAATCACATGATTACGCAAATATATATAGTTATCTGGAAATCATATATAGAACGGATTTACCCTTCGTATCAAAGGTTAAGGAATCAGGGTTGAAGATCCTCGACCTTCTACTGCTAGTCCCCAGATCCTCACCCACAGCATTCGGTTGGCTCGGCTCCTAACCTAGAGTCGCTTTCCCTGAGCGATTTGGATTCTCCTAGAAGGAACATGGCCCGTGGCACGCACGATCACAGCCAAACCAACTCTACACGTAGGAGTAGCAGCCTTCCGAAATCGATGTGACTCAATGAATGCTATGCGTGAGCGTTTTAGTTTTCTTAAGCCAAACCTTATTAAGGTTTATTAAGGGCGATCAAGCAATTTATCAAACAATAAACAATCATACAAGTAAGTAAACAAAATTATTTAAACCAGCAGTTCGAAGTTGCGATATTCTTAATTCTCATTTCACGCATAAACATAGAATCACATAATCCCGAATTCCCCAATTATATCCGTTTTTATCTCTTCTTAGTATACTAATGCTACTACTTTACAAGCACAAGTAAGGTAACGAAATTAAGAGGAATAACTCACTCGTCCATTTCGCAATTTTCTTAGTCGTATTAATCCTCGAGTAGGGTATTCTCGTATCCTTCGTCACCTAGTCAAGAGAAATACCCGGGATGAGTCTTTCATAGAATTTCTATCCTTGGAGATTCTAAACTTTACTTAAAATCGCGGTAAAATCGTATAAGAGGAAATTCCAACTTAAAATGGCCATAACTTGCTCATTTTAACTCGGAGTTTCACATATAATATACCGTTTCTACCTATTCGAAAGGATCGATCTATTTCTAAACTTATCTTTATCATATAAGGTCATTTGGGTTCCGAAAACATTGGGTTCAGATTTAAAACGAATTATTTCTAAACTTTTGCAAATCCATTTTCTAACTCAACTTTCTTTTTAAAGAAGATCCTTTTGCAACAATATAAGTATATATAGATATATTTTTTATAAACATTTTGAATATATCGGTAAGCTCACTTTATATGCAAAATTTCTAACGGTAGTGTCTCAACAATTTATTTCATAAAACAATTCTTTCTAAAGTGTTAAAACTTATCTTGATAAATTCCTTTTCAAGTATTTGGAAGGAACTTTATATTTTCATTATAAATGAGTACATTCTTGTTTTATTTCCTTCCTTTTTCCAAAATAAGTAAATTTTCCTTTAACCTTAGTTTTTCATAGATTTCACTTCTAGGATATTAGGTTGTTGAAAAACCTTTTTACAATTTTGTATTTATGATGGTTTTAGAAAATAAATCTTGTTTTCTTATATTCATTTCTAAAATATAAGTTTTTGCTTTTCAAAACTTGTTCTTTCATTTCTTTTGAAAAGAATCACCTTTAAAAAAAAATCCATTATTATTAATCTTACTTTATTTATATTCTTTTGAAAAAGAGTTCCTCCTTCTAGAAATTTGAAAATCATTTTTCCTAAGTGGGTTCATAACTTTATGAGTTGATTTTTATTTTAACTTTGAAAACTAGTTTGTTTCTTAGTTTAGAAAAGAGTTTAAGTCTTAAAATTTTAATATTAGCGATTTATTTTTCTTAAAACTTAGATTACCATAAAATACAAAGAAAATATTTATTTCTTATGTTTTCTTGGTAAAACTATCTTTGTTATTTAAGAAAACTTGAGAAAACTTGTATTACTCTATTTCTAGGTTGTTGATAGTAACTTCATGATTTTGTGATAAATCACTTAATCGAAATTCTAGCTTTCAGTTTATTTAGTAAAGTAAAATTCTATTTTTAGATTAGTTAAGATATTAACATTATGTAATTGCAAGTATTATGAGCATATATAATAATAGGAACATAAGAAAATACTAGAAATAAATAATGAACAAGAAAATAAAATATCAAGTATTGGGAACCTTAGCTTCATCAAGGTGTCCCGGTCAAGTATTGGAGTCTTAGCTTTATCAAGGCATCCCAGGACTAAGAATGGACTAGTCCTGAAAGATTAAAGAAAATAAATAAATAAAAGATTGTTTTGACTTGATATGAACAAGTCTAAGACTAGAAAAACTAGTTTTAATAATAACATGAAATAAATAAATTGCATAACTTGAAAGTAAATAAATAACAAATGAGCTTATATGCTCTAAATAAATATATATACATAATATATATAATATAAGTTAGATTAGAAGCAAATAATAACAAACATAATAAAATAGAAAGCTTATGTACAAGAGCAAACATGAACATGTTGTTGCTTTTACTACTCATGTGAGTTTCAAAACAACACCATAGTCATGCTAAGTTACATGACATGATTAGATAAATGGTTGAAAGAAATTTTTACCTAAAATTTGTGTAGTATGAAGATGGTAGTGAATGTATGGTTATGTGGTTATGGAGAAATGGTAGTTGTATTGTATAAAGGGAAATTCTTGTGAGTATTTGGTGAAAGAGAGTTTTGGTAGAGGAAAAGTTTATGGAGAGTGTTTGTGTAGAAATTTTGAGAGAGTTTTGGTAGTGAAATGAATTGTGTGAAAAAATGGAGAGGAAAGGGGTGTTTATAGCATTTTTGGAGTGAATTTTGGATGTAATAAAATAATTTGAAAAAGAAAAATAAATTATTGGAAGAGATATGGGGGGCACCGGTTTGCTTTATGGGGAGTGGGAATTGATTTATTTTAATTTGTTTTGTGTATTAAAGAAATAATGTGTAAAGTTGATGTGAATAAAGTTGTATTAGAAATGAAAAAAAATAAGAAAATAGGTATGTAGATGTAAGAAATTGGTGTAAGAAAAAGTAAAGATAGTGAAATAGTAATGAATAGTAGAAAAGTACTATGAATAGTAGACTAGACAATTAAAGTACTGGTAGTAATAAAAATATGCGGGATAATGCGATATTTGTAATTTTTAGCTACCGAAAAATTCTAAAACTGATATTTTTGGAATCCTTATATTTTTACGAGTCTATTGGTATAAATGGAATATTTTTAATATTCCGAGCTCCAGGACATGCTTTTCGAGCACTGATCCCGTTTGAGTCCGAAGGACACTCGAAATTCGTTAATCTGATATTTTTATGTTACCCTATATTATTACGAACTATTTTAGGCCATTAACTTAATTTCGTTTTCTAGGGTTTGAAAACGCGGGATTGCCAGGTCTTAAACACTAGGGTTCGTTATGGGTTTTGTTGTCCTTAGGGTTCCGGTTTGACTTCTGTTTTCATCGGGATATTCGTAAGATCGTATAATTTTTGAGTTTTGATCGTTTTATATTTTTAGTTTGACATCTATGTTTTATCTTATTTTATTTGTGATTATTTAATAGTTTTAGTTCTTGGGATAGTTTAACCGAGTCTAGGATTATGAGTTGACTCAGTTTGACTTTTGGTGAAATTTTGGAATTTGTGATTCTAAAATTTTACCGAAGGATTTAGGATTTTATCCTTTCGTTTTTAAGCGGTATTTGGATCTATCGTTTCGATTTGCGTTTTAGGAATTGGGTAGATTATTTAATTGGCGTACGGACGTAGATTATACCGGTAGTTGGATTTTATATTTTGTTTCAAGAGTTCTCGTTTTCTCAAGATCCAAAAAGCTTGTTCTTTATCTTTATTTGGAACTAAGTTTTAACTTGATTCGATTTTTAGGGTTTCATTTCCAGTGTTTTGACTCGGTCTAGAATTGGGTATTTATCTTGAGTTGATTTTCAGGATTTGTATTTTGATATTAGGTTTCTAAGATTATTTTTAAGAATTATGAAATTTTAAGGGGTTTACACATGTTCATTTAATTAAATGGCCAAATAGCTTTAAGTCCTTTTTATTAAGGTGACCAATCAATTAACGAACACTTATCAACAATAACCATCCAACCATTGTAAGCAATGTGTGATCACTTTTATATTAGTAACTTATCAACCAATGCAATCATCAAACAATATTTGAATACCCAATCCCCACTCATATTTAGTTATGTTTATCTTAAATTTAGGTGCAAATTTAAAGTACATAAATAATTAATAAAAACAAAATGAAAGCACAAAAAGGAAAGAAATTCAAGAGATAAACTGATGTATATGCCTTTATCTTTGACTATGATAATTAGAGAGATGATTAAGGAACTGCATATCTATATACATAAGGGGACAAAGTTGATTGAGTTTCTCTTATTTCGTTTGGTCTTCTGGGTAATTTTTGCTTTAGAATTCTTAATTAAACAATAAGGGTAAAAGCTAATGTACTTAGATAAGTTTAGTGATCTTAGCATAAGTAACTTTATTACAGTTTAGTAGAGATTTGAGGTGTTGAGTTTAATAGGTAAATTGAGCTTAATTAGTCTGGTCAAATTTCCATTTATGATTGATTTTCCTATTCAAAAAGTATTGCCTAATTGTGCTAAAATGATGTTTGCCTAATGGCAAGTAAAGGTTGAAGTGTGAGGGAATTGGATAAGTATTTTTTACTCTATTCCATTCATAGGAATTTAGGCCTTATTAGATCTAATTTTAGATAAACTCCTATGAATTTTATGCTTTTAGTGCTTACATGTTGTTTTTCAGCTCCTAGAATCAAGAAAAGAAGAAACAAACTATTTCAGATCAAATTTAGAGCAAAACAACTACAAAACTCTAAGATAGATTTATATTGAGGCTTTTTAGAAATGCTAGTCGAGAGAAAAGTTTCAAGGTAAAACAAGGCAAAGATCTTAGTCATACCCCAAATCAAGCCCTAGACATGAACCTCGATTTGTACTGAGGTGATCAAGCCTTAGACTTTATGATACAGCTTCAATCGCGCCATAAAGTTGAGTCCTAGATTTACTTCATGATTGAAGTTGAGCAAAAATTTGAGCTCTAAAGAAAAGAATACAGCTTAGACCATAGCCAAACTTCGAGCCTTGGATTTGACCCGCAAAAAGTAACCCTGTCTAGCTATCATAAATGAGCTAGCTCAACATGCGTACGTGAGAATAAAGATGAATTCTATTATAAAGAATTTTCTCCATCAGCAAATAAAATAGTCATGATTTTTTATGCCTATAGCCTCTAAATAAACGTGCACAGATGCCCAATAAGGAAGGTACCATATATAACAAATTACTAACATAGAGTAGAGAGAGAAATCTTTAGTGAAAGAATTGTTTCTTCTTGCTAAGGAATTTGAAGTTTTCTTGGTAAAATCCTTTTAACCAATAGTTTGTATTTGCAAGATTCTACACTTAATTTGTAATATTCATCTTTAATTCCATATTATTTCTTTAGAATATGTGCTTAGTGTTCAAATCTATGGAGAAATAATCTCCTTAACTTACGGTTTGCGAATCCAAATCCTGATTTATGTGATTTAAAATACTTTTAATTGAATATTGACTGGGTATTAGTATTTAGTAGCTTGAACTTAATTTCATAGATCTAAATGTGTGGTGCACCTTTTAGATCTACATCTGATTATTCTTTTGAATAGAACTAAGCTACTAATAAAGTTGCTCATAATTACCTTGAGAGACGGATGGTGAAACTTTCTATCACTTGTTTTCAAACATTCGAAATAGTTTTTAAACGAAGGATCTTAAACTTTATACAGATCTAAATTGTTGATAATTATGAATAGATTCTAATGGTTTGATCTAGATCTAGAGTTTATGACCTTAAGAAAGGCTTTAACTTACCTTCATGAGTTCAACGGTGTATATACACTAGTAAATAATTCTTTGAGTTTGTTGAGAAATCACATGATAAGGAATTGGTAAAGCGAATCTTAAGTCTCATCTTGTATTTTACAAACTTATCTTTAATTTTACCCAAAGAACGTGTATATGTCTTTTAGCATTTACCCTAGTGTAGCTTCTGTTTTGTTATATTTTGCTAAATTTTTCTTTGGCTAGATAATAAATGAAAAGGGAATAAGGAAGATGTTGATGATCCCTAAGAAATACGACTTAATATTTCTATGCTACTTCGGTAGGTGCTCTTGCTTAATGTTGGTGATTGCAACCGAAGTTAAACAGAACTTATTAGTTTTTTTTATAAATTTTTGAAATACTTCAGCTTTATGTTTTGTAAAATGAACCAACCAGCAATACCACCAAACAAGAGCTACTAGAGTCCCGATGTCAAGCTTGATATCAATGATACCATCTCTCAACAAAAGAGTCACTACTTCTAAATACTGTAACCTAAAGTAAGAGTAAAAAGGTAATAAATTAACCAATAATAAAAAATATATAATTAATAACTTTATATGATAAAATCTTTAAAGGAACACTTGAAAGAAAATTAGATAAATGGATAGAATAAGATAAGAAAAACACATAAATAGACAAGATTACCATAAACATCTAAAGCTTTGTCAAAGGGTTTTAGGGTGAACCTTAGTATAAGGTTTTAGGATCTTATTTCGACAAGTCGCAGTGGTTAGCAAGAAATTTCTTGGGACTAAAATTAAGGCTTTTGAGAAGAAGAAGGAAGGAGCAGTTTTGATTGTGGATTCGATCATGAGAAAGAAATAGAGTGAGGAGATGCTTTTTCTCCCTATGTCTAATTTGGGTATTGTATAGTGTAAGTTAGTGGATAAGGAAGAAAAAAAGTTAAGAAATATTGATCCAATGGCTTCATAAACAAGGCCATATACAAAAGCTAAGTTTGAGACATTAATTTAAGTTGTAATATTGTGACTTATTCCAATAAGATTGTTACTTACTATTATTATTTTTATTCTATATTATTATTTACTTTTTTATAGTATATAAATTTTTATTTTATTATATATGTGTATCTTATCGTTTCCTATGCTTTATATTAATGGAAAACGAAAAGTACATACGTAAAAAATATGGAGTGTTTTTTTCTGACTTTAATAAACGTTACATTACAATTTTCAACTATTGATAGGAAATTTGTATGTGTAAAATTTGAGTGATTACAAAAATTGGTATTGTTAACTTGTATAACAGAGTTACAAATCTAATAACAATTTTGGTACAATCAAAATTTTTTCACAAATGTGATTAATTGTATATATTCACCCATGTTTAACAAGCGTGATGGAGTATAAAGGAAATGTGATGTTTGCAAAATCCACAAACATTGCCATTTGTCAAAATTTTTGTAGTGGGTGTAATTTATCCATTTTGATTTACATGGAGAGGAGTATCTGTAAAAATCTATTAAACACCTAAGAAATGTAGATTATACACTAATTATTGTCTTTTCATGAATTTAATGCCTAAGTATGCAGAAGAACAAATAAACAACAACAATTAAAGTATAATATATAAAGAGTGAGGGTTAGCGAAGGTTACATTGGGATTTAACATGGACTTCGATCTCCCTCCTAGACTCTACAATCACACAATTTTCTTACTCAAATAGGACTTCACACAATTGTATTCAGTACAAACAAATTCTCCACCAGAGCTACAACATAGCACAATCAACACAAATACTAGAGTTGTGCTTTTATAACAATCTTTCTAGCAACTAAGTATAACTCAAGATTTAACTTTATCAATCACAACAAACTTAGTATAGTGTCTTTACAATAGATAGAAACAACAAGACAAATAACACTATATGTAAGCCCCCAAAGTTTTACGATCGATTAAGCTCAAACCCTAATTAGAAAGTCAACCGAAAATACTAAAGTCAACAAAACCCTAGTCAGACGTAACCATCAAGTCCGGCAATCCTGTGTTCATAACCCTAAGTAAGTAAGTAAGAAAGAGACTAGTAGGTAGAATAGTTCGTAATAATATGAGAAAGCTTAAAAATATCAAATTAGTTAAACTACGATTCGTTTTGAGCCTGAATGGATATAATTTTCGAAAAGCGTGTCCCAGGGCTCAGGATAGTAAAAATATTTTGGATACACCATTAGACTCATAAAGAGATAAGCTTTTCAAAAATATCAGTTTTATTTTTCGGTAACTAAAAATATCATATACCGCAATTATATGGGTATTTTCTTACTACCAATACTTATTTGTCATATCTACTTTACATTACACTATTCATTACTATTCTACACTATTTATCTATCTCTACTTTTTCTTACAACCTACTCTTACAACCATACACCTATTTTCTTACAATTTTCATTTTCAATACAACTTCATATCTCTCATATCTTACTTTTCATTAACAAAAATACAAAAAAAATAAATAAATGCTCTCTCTCTCTCCCACTCAATTTGCGCCGGCCCACTTTCCCTTTCCCCTCCATTTGTTTTATTTTTCATTTATTTAATTAACACAAATTTTGTCACACCCCAAGGGGTTCCCAAAACGTAACAGTCCGCCACACTCAATATTAAAGCTTAAGCATGATAACCTTAGTCACTCCCAGAAGCTTTGATATTAAGTTTAAGGCGTGCTCTCACAAATTTAGAGGACCATCTATGGAATTATGAAGCTTAAGAAAATACAATAACAGATTAAGAAAAGATGATTCATAATATTCATTTATTCATAACAATGATCTTACAAAACTTAGGGGCATTTCCTCCCAGTCACAAATCTATTACAACAGTATTTCTATATCTTATCCAACACTAAACTTCATCTTGAAATTCCTTAATCAAAAGGGAAATACCTTACTGCAGGGTCCACGTGGCCTCAACCACAAATATGTGAACTGCAAATGATATCTATAGGGATATAAGCTAATAGG
The DNA here is from genome assembly GCA_024138025.1 of Combretum micranthum. NCBI lineage: Eukaryota > Viridiplantae > Streptophyta > Magnoliopsida > Myrtales > Combretaceae > Combretum > Combretum micranthum. The sequence continues at coordinate 514,808 of JAMXBD010001007.1, read as the reverse complement.
CTTAGTGAGAACTATTTCCATAAATAACTTCTTGTAACGAAATTCAAACAAGTTGTTTAAGCAGACAAATGAAATGCAACATACACGTGGGCAAACAAGGCATATAGTTTTCAGGAACTATATGTTGAATGGACTCTATTCGGGGTTTGGTGATACGTAACCTCAAAACAAGTAGTTTTAGTTAAAAAGATTTATGCTTTCGGTTAATATCGCCAAGCATATTAAGCCTACTTGAATTGAGCCTTGCTTTCGGACTTTCCGCCAAGCATTTCCTTCATGTCGCCAAGCAATCGTTTTCGGTCACTCCGCTAAGTGTTGCTTTCGACCTGAGCTACAATCCTTCTCACCAAGGATAATAACCTAATGCAATGTGACTCACTTCATGGTATACATGAATTCATTTATTTATGATATCATAACATCATTAATATTAATTTAAGGTGATCATAGAATCTCATACAAATCAAGTGTTACACTAAAACAAACATTAAATCAATTCCGGCCTCGATATTCTTAGGATCCTTTTCAACAAATTATCTTACATACACATCCATTTGTATTTTCTTAATTCTAATGCGACTAGATTACAAGCACAACAAGTAAGCATATTAAGGAAATAATCTCACGATGCCACACAGATGAGTTACTCACACAATCCTCTTAATTGAAATAGTCCTCGGGGTATAGGTATTCTTTCTTAAAATCACCTAGTCAAAGAAAATACCCAAAATGTATTTTTTGATGATTTTCTTGAATTTTGACAAAACATATCATGAGAACGTCAAAGTTCGTATGATGGAGAATTCCAATTTAAAATGGCTATAACTTGGTCATTTTAACTCGGAATCCCGCATATAATATATCAATTTCTGCCTACTCGAAAAGATCTATCCATTTCTATAATTATTTTTATCAAACTAAAACATTTAGGCCCCAAAACATTGGTGATCAGATTCACCACGAATTTTCTAACTCAAAAACAATTTTGTTTCAAACTTTAAATCATTCAAGATTTGTTTGATAAATACTTAGTTATCTATATAGTTGAAAAATTCTCTTTTTTATAGCTACATAGCTCATATTTATTCATGCTCAAGTGTTTGTTGTCCAACCTTGTTTCTTGAGTAAAACAATGTCAATTAGGAGTTTTAGAAAACTATAGTTTACAAGAAATTTATTTTTTAGATCTTTTAAAATAAATAATTTGATTCTTTTGTTTCTAAAGAATTACTTTATGTTTGACTTATTGTTTTTCCTAGATGACTTTTCGAAAAGTAATTTTCTTCTTTTCTAAATTCTCTATATTAGTGCTACTCTTCCTATTTATTTTCTATATAATTTTCCTTTGACCATTTGTTTAAAAAGGATCTTAATTTGAAAATTCTCATTCCTTTCTCATAAGGTTTCCTCTATATTATGTTTTCATAGAAATCATTTTTGTATCAAAAATCATTTTCTTTTTGAAAAACAAAGTGATATAGAAATGATTTAAAAAGCTCTTTCAAAACAAAAGTAGTTTCTAAAATTGTAGTGAGTTCTTCTTATAATCTTGGAAAAGACTTACTTTATTTTTGTTAAACCATAGATTTATATTCCATATAAACTTATGCCTAAGTGATAAAATCTCCTTTTTATCAAATATTTTTAGAGCTTGGAAAAATTTGGACAACAATCTTAATGGCATGATTTATGAGAAATAATAACTAGCAAAAATAACATAAATAATAAATAAAGTCAAGTATTGGGAGTCTTAGCTTCTTCAAGGCTCTTGAGACTAAGAAGTAGACTAGTCCCAAAAAAAAAAATAAAATGAAAGAAAAAAAAAATATTGTTTTAACTTGATGAGGACAAGTCTAAGACTAGAGACTAGTCTTAAAATAGCAAGAAATAAATAAATTGCAATGAACGAAATAAATAAATTACTTTGCATGGAAATAAATAAATTTCAAGTGAGCTTATATGCTCTAAAGAATATATATATATATATAAATACATAATAATACTTAGATATAATAACAATAATATGAACAAATAACAACATAAACATAAATAGATTTCCATGAATAAAAACAATACATGAACATAGTGTAGCTTCCATAATATTTAGTTTTTGGAAACTTACACTATGGTCATGTAAAGTTACATGACATGAGAAGAAGAAATTATAAAGAAAAGTTTACCTAAAGAAGGTTTTTGGAGTGATGTGGTTATAAGTTTTGTGTAGGTAGAAAGTAGTTTGAGATTATTTGAGAGAGTCTTGGGAGAATATTTGGAGAGAGTTTTGAGAGAAGAATTTGAGAGAGTTTTTGTAGAGAAATTTGTGAGTAGTAATTGTGTGAAAAAAGTAAAAGAAAAGAGGGTATTTATAGGAAATGAGGAGTGAATTTTTGTGTGATTTAATTAAAGATAAAATAAAACAAATTGAGAGGGAGATTAAGAGGGGGGGGGGGGGTGGGGGGTGCACCAGCCATACATTGAGAGGGGGAGAGAGAGTGTTTTATTTTGTATTTTTGTTAAATAAATGTAATATTAAGTAAGGTAGATGTGAAATAAAGTTATGGAAAGGTAAAAAGTAAAGGTTATAGGTTATGGTATTTGTAAGAGTAGGTGCAAGAAAAAGTAGGGAGAAAAGAATAGTATAGAATAGTAGTGAATAGTGTAATATAAAATAGATATGACTAATAAAGTACTAGTAGTAAGAAAATACGCGTATAATTGCGATATCTGTTATTTTTACTTACCGAAAAATTATAAAAATTATATTTTCGAAATCCTTGTATTTTTACGAGTCTAATGGTATATTCGGAATATTTTTACTATTTCGAGCTCCGAGACACGTTTTTCAAGAACTGTGTCCGATCAGGTTCAAAACGATTCGCGTTTTACTAATATAATCTTTTTAAGCTTCCTTAGGTAATTATGCACTATTCTACATATTAAACTCTTACTTACTTTCTCCGAGTTGCTTATTCAGGATTGCTGGACTTAAGCCATTACGTCTAACTAGGGTTTTATCGACTTTAGGGTTCCGATTGACATCCAGATTAGGGTTTTAAGCTAAACTGATTTCCAATCATTTTGGGATTTACAAATTTCCCTCTACTTTTTCCTATAAATACCACATCTTCCTTTCATTTCCTTCACACTTTTCATACACTACAATTACTCTCTCAAAATCTCTCCAAAAGTTCTCTCAAAGTTCTATCCAGTTTATCTTTCATAGGTAATGCTTCTTTAAGTTTTCCTTATGTTCATTTGCTTAGTTTGAACATAGTGTGTGTTTTCTAAACCCATGGAGGTTAGAAAAGCAACAATATGTTTATACTTTGTTCTTGTTCATGAATCTATTTTCCTTTATGTTGTTCTTATATTTATCTAACTAAAAATATTTATGTAATTATATATATATATATATCTTTTAGAGCATATAAGCTCATTTTTTATTGCAATTTATTTACTTTCCTTGCAATTTATTTACTTACCTTGCAATTTATTTACTTTCAAGTTGTTTTAAGACTAGTCTTTCTAGTATTAGACTTGTCCTTATCAAGTTAAAACAATTTTCTTTTTCTTTTGGGACCAGTCTGTTCTTAGTCCCGGGAAGCCTTGAAGAAGCTAAGGCTCCTAATACTTGACAATTATTATTATGCTTATTTATTTCTTATATTCTTTAATATCTTATCTTGTGATATTTTAGCTTTTATAAACTACATGATCATATTCATGCATGGCTAATAAGTTATTGTCCAAATAAAAAAATGAATCTTTTTATGAAAGAGTAAAATTTGATCAACTTTTTTCCAAAGACTTAGAAAAATATTTTCGAATAAATCTCTTTTAAAAGTTTATGTAAACTCATCATGAAATTTCAAACTATTAAAAAAAGAAGTTTCTTCAAAGTCTAAAGACATTTCCTTTTCAAATAACAAAAGAAGTCTTGATATATATATAATAACTTGATACTATTTTTACCAACTTTCTAAACCAAGAGCTAAAAAAGTTTTCAAGAAAATCAATTTACAAGGAAAATGAAAATAAGTTTTCAAAGAATAAACTTATCAAGTACTACTAAAGAAACTTTTGGAAACTCTATTTTTTTTTTTCAATTCCTAGAAATAATTTTTGTAGATAATCTCAAAAGACTAAACTCTATTTTCAACTCACTTTTGATAAACTAAAGAATCAAAATATATTATATTAGATTTTGATCATCCATAAATTTATAAGTTACTTCACCCCCATAAAGTAAAGTCTAACAAATTCAAATTTTCCAAAATACTAGAAAAGGTTGTTTTAAGGAAATAAATTAAATAAGAACACCTATAGCTTCATGCATAAATTATGAGTATATTTATATACATAAGGAATCCTTTTAAAAAATATACATATTTCAGTCTTACTTAAACAAGCCTTAGTAAAAGAACGATTAGAAAATTTTGTTTTTCAAGAAAAGAATTTTTGTAATAGATCCGTACCCTTCTAAACCGAGACCCAAATGACTTTTTATAGTAAAAGTAACCTTAGAAATGGATAGATCTTTTCGAGTAGGTAGAAAACGACATATAATATGCGAAATTCCGAGTTAAAATGAGCAAGTTATGGTAATTTTAAATTGGAACTTTCTTCAATCTGATTTTTACTGCAATTTCGAGTTAGATTTAGAATCTTCAAAATATAAATTCTATGAAAGACTCATTTTGGGTATTTCATCTTGTTTAGGTGAAGAAGGATCGATATCGCATTCTCGGAAGATTATTTCGACTAGGATCGAGTCATGGAGTGAGTTAATCCCTTACTAATTACATTTTCTTGATTGTGCTTGTAAGTAGTAGCACTAGAGAGTAAGGAAAAAGATAAATGAATAAATGTTGTGTGATTTGGATTCATGATTGAATGATGTGATTGTTGAATAAAAGCTAAGTATATCGAAAGAGGAATTGATGAATAACTTATGTTTTCTTGCAATGGTATGATGAATATTGTTTTGGTTACCTTTAACTTGAACTCGACGATAATTGAATAAACCAATATTAAAAATGATTCATGCATAACACATTGTGAGCTACATTTATTTTTCGCTACTATTCTTCGTGTGGGGAAACGAGGAGTCTTAGTGGTGGCTAATAAGAGCTAGAAAGTGTACATGGGCTAGTAGGAGCTGGAAAGTCTAGATGGGCTAGTAGAAGCCAAAAAGTATGCAACTATTGATGGTCGTACAGGTCGGTAACCATCCAACCCCCCACATGGAGCGCGTAAAATTCATGCTACACATGGTTTCCGGTTAATCGTGTGCATTTTGTTGCTCATGTGATTGATGCATTCCCATATGATTATCTAAAATACTTGTATGTTTTATGGAAATGCTTTGAAGAAGGGGGTTATCTCGTTAAGCTAGTTTTGCTTATACCCCTATAGCTTTTTGTTACAGTTTGATTACTTGTGGTTGGCACTATGGAGCCCCTTTTGTCTTGTTTGAGCCAAAGCTACTAGAAGTTTTTGGAAGAAGTTTATATATTTAGTTTTGGATGTAGACTTCTAAGAAAAATCTCTATAGTAAACTTATGTTATATTCATGTATATTTTGAAGATGACTTAGTTTGAGCATGGCTTTTAGAACAGGGGAATGCCCCTAAGAAGTTGTAAAAAACTTTTATCTTAATGATTATTACATGTTTACCTTTATAAGTTATTGCATGCTTTTATTATATGCTTAAACGTAATACCCCTTCGAGTCTCCTACCATCTTGGAAGCATGCCTTGCACGTGATATCAAAGCTCTTGCGTGACTAAGGTTATCATTCATTAGCTTTAATATTATATGGGGCAGACTACCACATTTAGGGTACCCTCCGAGGTGTGACAATTTAAGTTGGTATCATAGCACAAGTTTTAGGATAAAAGACAATAGAAATAGACTTTAAGATAGATAATAAGAAGCTAGAACCTGAGCTGAAGATCTGATCATCTTTTTGTTCTATTGGATAGTTAAGCCTCCCTGAAGTGAAGGAAAAAGCTCAAAATTTCGTTAAGGAACCAAATGAGACTTTTGTGAACTATCGTCTTAGATTGAGATTCCTATGCGAGGAATTCACACTTGTAGGAAGGCCTCGAACCGCAAGGGAGATGTTTAAGCTATGGAAAAAGGATTTGAAATATTCCCTATGAAGAAATTTACCTGAAGAGCTGAGATTTGATGCCTTAGGAGACAAAGGTGGAGTGATGTGCAAGTAATTTATGTAGTTGAGAGGATGATGGTCTTTATGTATAAGGAAACTATGCTACAAGAAATGACCTTTATCTTAAAGAATGAAAGAACCTGAAGGATCCTAGACTTTCGAACATGGAATAAGTTAGGACCCCTTTACATATATGCGCATGATGAGCTAGCGGACCATAGCGACTGGTTGAAAGATGATGCAAAAGAACGTTTCTACCGGTATGCTGCCTATAAACGTATCATTCTAATGCGGTCAGAATGCAGCACCCAACCACCAAACTCAATCGGAATGCAACTGGATGTAATTTCGGACGAAGATTTCATTTTGGGAGACGCCCATGAGAACGAGGGAAATGGAGAGAAACCGAAGGAGATCCCGAAGAAGACTAAGACGAGGACCAAAACTTGAGGAAACTTCATCTGCATCTCTTTAGGGGGATAGTCCCTTAATTCCCAACCCATTACTTCATCGTAGGTTAAGCTAAGATGTCCCCATGGAGACAATTGCAAGAAACAAACCTGTGATGCTCTGACTCTGAAGAAAAAGGAAGGAAAAATAATCAGTGCTGGAGGAACATCTATGAATCAAGTGGATTCTTGAGGAGCAGGTCCCAAACCCCTACCCGGTAGTAGCACCAGAAGGAGAGAATCAAGGAGATCAGGAAGTGACCAATGACCTCACCTAAGGAAATGAAAATCCTATGCTAGAGGATGGATGGCCATTTCAGGCAGAAATTAGTTCAAGGTACAAAAGAAAGAGAATGATAGTAAGCCAATATCTGCAAAAATTTGTCAAAAGGCACAAGGGTTCCACCAGCCGAAGCACGAATCCTGCACCATCACCATAAAGAAGGAAATAGAGAAGGAATTAAGCGCCTCCCAATGAGTCCAACAGCCTTTTTCCTGGGAATAGGATAGGCATATCCTTACCTATGATGCATGAATTTCTTGTTTTAATGAATATGTTTCTAATTATTATTTCCTATTTCTATGTACGCTCTTTTGCTGAGATTGGTTTCAACCCTTTCAGGTTATGTAAGGGTTATCACCCTCTTTTGATTAAATAATGAAAAGTTTCTTGTGTTTAGTTTAATGATTTTAATTTAAATTACCTTGAAAATTTTCATTGTGTAAATATTCGGTATTTCCGATATTTTCCCTTTGCAAAGATTTAAGAGGTCTAAAACTAAGATTAATTAACTGAGGAGGCAAGAACATCGTGCATCCAATGACCCTCTAGTTAAGTCGGAAAACCCACAAGTAGGCCAACCAGCGGCCTCACTAAATTAACAAGCCAATCCTCCACCAAATCAATAAGGCGATGTTTGGGCAGCTATTAACCAATTAACAGGATTGCTCAACAACTTCATGCAGCACCCCTAGAATGTGCCGCCACTAGCTGCTAATGCACCTAAAGCAACAGTAAAAGCACCAGCATTACCGAAACCTGAATCCTAAACTGCCCCCTTGCCGGCACCACCACCACCTCGACCTTATCGAAGTTCCTTACCATATTTCATCAAAAGTAATCGATACTTTGATGGGAGTTTTGGAAAACTTGATGAAGCAGAAGATTAGTTAACACAAATAGAAAGATCATTTGCAACTTATGAAGTACCTCATCACCTCTGCCTTGACTATGGAACTTATATGCTGAGATTCAATGTAAGAGTGGTGAGAATCAAAGAGTAGAGAGTTACTACCACCTATGACTTGGGCAATCTTCAGAAGAGAATTTTTAGAGAATTATTTTCCTAGAAGTTTGAGAGTGCAGTACAATGGAAACTTCCTTCATATATCCAAAAGGAAGAACGATTGAACAATATGAGACCGAGTTCAGTCACTTACTTCAGTATGCACCAGAATCCTTTAAACACAATGAAGAGTTAAAAAGGCAAGTCTTTCTGAGTGGCTTGGATGAGGACTTGTGGATGCGATTGGAAGAATTGGGTTTAAGACCCTTCGTGAATTAGTTGAAAGAGCTCGCATTATAGAAGGAGCTAAGAAGAGAAAGAGTAAAGTGTCAGAGAAGAGAACTTTTGTGTTTAGGAAGAGGACTCAGGACAGTTATGGTCCTAGCTTTCAAAACAAGAAGTTTAAGTCCTTCAACAGCTATAAAAGAAGTGGAAAAAGGGAAGCATCGAAGGTTAAGGTATCATTCTCGAAGTGTAAAGAAGAGCATTACCCAAAGAGATGCCCCCTGTGTTGGATTTCCATAGAGTTTTAAAATTATAAAGATCAAATCTTTCGCAGTGATATTCAAAAAGAAAGCCTTAACCCAGTATCCATGTGTATTGATAAGATTAAAACAAAACAAATATTTTGATTTCGTACCTTTAAAAGCTTGAAACTTGAAATTATTTTGTAGATCAGATCTGTAGGTACCGCGAAATCACAATATCCTCTACGGTATCCACACGAACAAGCATTCTTCAAAAGGATCCTTCGCGTGCTAGCATGGTCTAGAACATTTCTAGATGATATTGGGATTGTCACACACAACTCTTCGTGCTTCACTCTTTAGGGTTTGCAGATTTTCTCTGCCAATCTAATGTTAGCAGACAAGTCGTTAACCCTAAAGAGATCTCTTTATCTGTTTTATACTAATGTCATTCTCACATGAGTAATGACATTTGTGTCTTTTAATCTAATTAGGGATGATATTTCTTAAAATATAATTCTTGCACATAACAATGTAATAATTTATTATTATTCTTAATAATAATAATTATTATTCCTACAAGACATTAAATTTAATCCATAATCCTTTAATTTATTATTATTCTTAATAAAAAAAATTATTATTCTCACAAGACATTAAATTTAGTCCATGATCCTTTTGACTCATTCTTTTGTATGTGACCCTGTAGGTTACTTAATGTTGGCAGTTAACTTAAAACAATTTTAGTCAACAAAACATAAGTGGCCTCTAACAAGACATTATATTTACCCAAATTAAGTGAAGATAGTGATCCGATTTTTATCTAATTCATAACTTATGTCATTTTCCTTTTGTCACAAGATATCTAGATTGAACATAAGGCATGGATAGTGTCATCCTTATATTGTTCAATGTTATCATTTCTCGATTTTTAAGTGACGACAAAAACAAATAAAATTGATCACACTATCAATTCATTTGATACGGCCATGCATTTCACAGTCCCACTCATCGAGGGGCCCCAAGATATCGCTCTCACAACGAGAGGGATAAATCCCATCTCAATCACTCAACTTTCTCTACATGATTTATGTTATGCTCAATCTCAATCTTTATAAGTATCCGGTTAAAGACAACGTTTGATTGAGTTGAAACATAATATTCCTCATATTAGAATCCATGTTGATTTCAGGTCTAAGGATATGATGACATTTTATTTTGAGAATCACTTATGACACAATCATGTAGTGATCTCAAAGTAGGTAGTCCAGTATATAGTTCTCTAATATGTACCTATGAGTTTGATTTGTATCTCCATACAAATCAACATCCCATGATTATCAATCAAACCTCATACTAGATTTAATTCATTATTGTTCCCACAATAATGAGCATCTAGGTACATTTAGAATAATTAAATTATTCACGGATCCTATTATAAAGTAAACATGCAAACAATATAATAGAAATGTTTATGAATGACAGTATCCAGTAATTGACCTAGGGCACAATCACTAACAATCTCCTACTTGCACTAGGCCAAATCATACATGTATCTAATACCCATTGACCTAATGTGATGATCATGCTTTTGCATGTGCAAGAAGCTTGATAAGAGGATTAGTAATATTGTCATTTAGTTGATACTTTGCATATCTTCATAGCATCTGATGCTGTTATACACTCAGCTCTTCTTATAGAATCTGCTATAGTGTTCTGCTTTGAACATTTCAAGCTTACTATACATCCATTGAAAAGAAAAATATTGTGATCTAAAATCATCCTTGTCATATTGGAAACTAATATCTATGTAACTATTTACAACTAGCTCATCATCCAATCCTCCATATATCAAGAATGCATCTTTTAGTTCTTCTTAAGTACTTAAGTGTAATATACAAAGTACATATAAGTGATAAGTATTCACAAGCTACCAGATATTAAGAGACCTATATATTGATGTTAAAAATAAGTTAAGGTTGATCTATTATGTGTTGAAACAAATTGGCATCGATTGGATCAAGTTTATTATTTTCTGCAATGAAGGCTAACAGTTCTAATGAGGAACGTCGCCGGCGTAGGTTTTAAATTTGCCAGCGTACTCTGTAACAGATTGTATTCCGCCTCCTCGAGAATTTACGCCGCTGGCGTATAGATGGTGTAAGAAGGGAACAGTAGCGTTTTTCTTAACGCTGGGAGGAAAGCTACCGGCATTCATTAGGTTTCTTCTCAACACCAGCATGAAAGCCGCCGACATAGGGCAAAGATTTGCTGGCGTATGAAGGGAGAAATTGAGTTCTGAAAATCAAAGCCCCGACGAACACTACCGGCGTTCGTGTAATTTTGCCAGTGTATGGTGTAGGCCGGCAAGATCTAGAAGTACGCCACCGGTGTAGGGCCGGCGTTTGACCAAATTTCTATAAATACGAGACGCGAAAAACATTTTCGACAGATTTCTTTTATAATATTTTCTCCTTCGTGTAAGAGAGTTTTGGAGTGTTCTTGGAGATTTATGCTTGGAAAATCCTCGAGAGAATATTTTCTTATCTAAAGTAAGTAATCTTAACATTTTCATTGGGATTCTATACAAATTTATACAAGTGTCTTAGGGTTTGGTTGAATTTTTATATGAACGTTTTTAGAGAAAAACCCTAGCACGTGTAAGATCAGTAAATTGGTGAATACCAGACAAGTTTTAGTGATTTAAATAGAAAGTAAATCTCCTCTATTATGGATTCCAACAAAATACGATCTAAACAATCCTTATATGTTCTTAATGTATTGCGAATTAGGGTTTTGGTGAAAATAATTGGTTGTAGAGTTTTGTGCGGTTCCTTGTTATTCTTGAGGATAATTGTGGAGTTTGATCGGAATAGACGGTACAGATAACGAGATTTCTTTTAAGGTTAGGATTTTTGAAGAATTCATGTTTGTTAAAGTATTTTGATAATGCGATCATGTCTGTTAATGTATATATATATATTATAACAGGACATTTGGAGTTAGTGAAACTGTTATTGGTGTGGATATAGGAGATTGTGGAGTTTGGGTTGGCTTTGTTGTTGTTAGTATCAAGTTCTGAGGATTTGATTTAGATTCCTGAGATTTAGAAAGGTACGACCAATACATTGTTTTATGTATGTGCTTGTAGATTAGAATTTTTGTGAATGGATGTAAGAATAGAATTGCATAATGAACTTAATAAATATTCGGCTTAATAATTGTCTGTCTGGTTGTGGTTGGCTTTAACCAATAGAGACCTGGCAGACAGTGATACTAGTGAGGCACCCTGATGATCTTAGTGTGAGGTTGTCCCGAGTGGACTCGTACTAAGAAATGATTCCGTAGAATTTTGGTGTTCAGGAATTGGGATATTTGGGGAGTAGCCACTCATTCATATATGTATATGATTACTTATTTTCAAAGTCAGTTGGTTGTTTTTAAAGTAGAGTCTGAGTTACTTTGAGTTCGGAATTTATGTATAATGGATTCTGAACTGTGTTGTTTTGCTAGACTAAAATAGATAATAAACTGTTGTATGCATTTAGTTTAGTTGCATTTATTTGTACATGTTGTTTGTGCATAACCTTGCTTGAACTGGATTGGATGTTATCGTACTGGGCTTTGCCGCTCATTCTGTTATATTTCAGGTGCAGGTGATGATAGTGTGATATATGATCTATCGAGTTTTGATATCATCTATGAGGATGGGGATGACCTTAGCGGTCCTGACTACCCTGTTGATGACTAGTTGTATAGTCATAGATGATATAGGATGGATCAAAGAAGACTTTTTATGTCTGATTTATATTTCGTTCATTGAAATTTTAAGTTGTATTTGGAGTTTTCATGCGGTGACAGTTTTAGGGCATGGTTTGACTTGTTGACCTGTAGTTATGTCAATAGTGTCTAGTTTGTTGATTATGGAGATTATATTCTTATCATATGATTTATTTATGAGGACCACATGTTTTCTTTTATACCATATGAGTTATTCAGGTTAATTGTGGAAATCATAGCCTTAGCGTGTCCTATAAAGAGAGGATACGTGGCGGGTTGTAATGCCTTAGTTTAGGGTGTTACAGCTTAATTGGTATCAGAGCAATAGGTTTTAAATCTAGTAGACCTAGGTTTTGACTCCTTAGGACAATGAGATAAGACGAGGGGGTAGATAAATAGGGTTGTTGTCTAGTCAAACTATTGATGTTTAGATTTAAGTTGTTAAATCAAGTTGGATACCCTTGTTCTAATCTATGAAGTTTTGTTTGTTTTAGAATGCGCCCAGGAGAAGAAATACTGAGGAAAATGAGGATGAACATCAGGCTCACAATCTACCACCTACCGACAAGACAAGCACCATGGATGTCGCACAGCTTATGCAGGCTGTGAATACCCTGATAGGAGTGGTAGGTCAGCAGCAGCAGGATATGAGGAGGGACATGCAGATAGTCCAAGAAAATGCTGATGCTTGGAGGCAAGAGACACAATGACTGCATGGACATGGGGGTAATGGAGCCCGACATCCAGATGTGCTGAGCCTTAACAAGTTTGTGGATTTAGTGTACAAGTTTGAGCCAGTGCTAGGAAAACCATTGGAAGCTCAAGTGTGGATAGAGGAAATGGAGAAAACATTTGCAGCATTAGACATTCCTGAGAACAAGAAAGTGGAGTATGCATCATTTTGCTGTCTGGTAGGGCAAATAACTGGTGGGCAAGTACTAAGAGGCACATGCCAGGGATGATTACATGGCAGATGTTTCACCAGGCTTTCTTCAGAGAATACTTTCCCGACAGCATTAAGCAAAAGATGTTGCAAGACTATTATACGCTGCAGCAGGGAAAGCTTTCAGTTGAGGAGTATGAGGCCGAGTTACACAGATTGATGAGGTTTTTACCTGATGCACTAAAAGACAGTGAGGAAGCAAAAGTTAGTCAATTCATCACTGGACTGGAACCGGAGATACAGTACCAGGTGAACTTGATGGATCTGAGCAATTATGCAGTTGTGAACAAGGCTAAGATGATTGAGCAGGGTTTGAGCAGAATCAGGAGTCCGAACCACCGAGGAATCAGGTATATCTTGGAAGAGACCTGCTGTTAATATTGTTACCTAGGATAAAGGAAAGAGGCCATTTTTCCGCAGTACAGATCTGTAGGGCAGAGTTCTGATAAGAGATGCCCTAGATGCCTTGGGCCACATGACTTGAGGGACTTGCAAGTGGACAGAGAACGCGTGTTTTTCATGTGGAAAGTTAGGACATAAAAGTAATGTTTGCACAGAGAAGACAGTTCCACAGGTTTTCTGTTTTAAATGTGATCAGAGAGGACATAGAGCAGTGGACTGCAAAGAGGGACAGTTGGGCAGAGTTTCCTATGGACAGAATCAGCGAGCACCAGCTAAGATTTATGCTCTTTAGAGGAGTGAGACAGCTTCTATAGACACTGTTGGGGTATGTTATCTATACTACAGCATAGTGCCTATATTTTATTTGATACTGGTGCTAGCTTCTCATGCATATCTAAATCTTTTGTGAGTACATGTGGTTTATGTGTGGAGATCATGTCTGATGTGGTATCTGTTAGTACTTTTTTGGGTTCTGGATCTGTTTTGGATAAAGTTTGTAGATCTATAGATATTGTGATAGAAAATAGACATCTACCTGCTGATTTGATTGTGATTGATATGGTGGATTTTGATATTATTCTGGGAGTAGACTGGTTAGCAAAATATCATGCTGTTATAGATTGCCATCATCTAGTAATAGAATTTGATTTACCTGATGGAGATTGGTTTGAGTATAAGGTAGTGGTACAAAGACCCCTAGTGCTACCAACTTATGAGTTGTGGGGTAAATCAGTTTTGGCATCAATGATAAAGAAAGATAAACAAATAGTGGAAGTGACAGATATACCGGTTGTGAGCGAGTACCTAGAAGTTTTTCCAAATGATTTACCTGGATTACCACCTATGAGGGAAGTGGAGTTTGGAATAGATTTGGTGCCAGGAACTACACCGATATCAAAAGCACCCTATAGGATGGCTCCTACCGGTTGACAAGCTTAAGGCGCAGTTGGATGATCTGCTAAAGAAAAAGTTTATACGACCAAGTGTATCGCCATGGGGAGCTCTAGTATTATTCATTAGGAAGAAAGATGGAAGTATGCAGTTAAGTATAGACTACAAGGAGTTAAATCAGGTGACAATAAAGAATAAGTACCCATTACCAAGGATTGACGACCTGTTTGATCAGTTAACAGGAGCTTCAATTTTCTCTAAGATTGATCTGAGATCTGGATATCATCAGTTGAGGATAAAGGTAGAGGATATTCAGAAAACTGTTTTCAGGATGAGGTATGGACACTACGAATTCGTGGTCATGCCTTTTGGATTAACGAATGCTCCAGCAGTGTTTATGGATCTAATGAACCAAGTTTTCAGAGAATACCTTGATATGTTCGTGGTAGTATTCATAGATGATGTTTTGGTGTAATCGAGGAATAAGGAAGAACATGAGGAACATTTGAGATTGGTTTTAAATAGGTTGAAAGAGGAGCAGTTATATGCTAAGCTTTCAAAATGCGAGTTTTGGTTGGAGCAGGTATCATTCTTGGGGCATATAGTAAATGAAAGTGGAATATCGGTAGACCCTGAGAAAATCAAAACAGTGGTTGAATGGCCAAGACCTAAAACTGTGTTAGAAATCAGAAGTCTTCTGGGAATGGCAGGTTATTATCGGCGATTTGTGGAAGATTTTTCTAGGATTGCCAGTCCTTTGACCAGGTTGACACAGAAAGGAATTAAGTACGAATGGTGCGAGAAGTGTGAAAATAGTTTCCAGTTATTGAAAGACAGATTAGTAAAAGCACCAGCGTTGGCATTGCCAGTGAGTGGTGAGGAATATGCAATCTATAGTGATGCCTCGCTTCAAGGTTTAGGATGTGTCTTGATGCAAGGGGGCAGGGTTATTGCATATGCCTCTAGACGGTTCAAACCGTACGAGAAGAATTATCCTACACATGACTTGGAATTAGCGGCAGTTGTACACGCTTTGAAACTTTGGAGACATTATCTGTATGGTGAGAGATGCAAAGTGTACACAGATCATAAGAGTCTCAAGTATATATTCACACAGAGGGAATTGAATATGAGACAGCGTAGGTGGTTGGAATTGATTAAGGACTACGACATCGACATACAGTACCACCCGGGGAAAGCAAATGTCGTGGCAGATGCATTGAGCAGGAAGCGGGTAGAGAATTTGGCAGCTATGGTTACTACAGAACGGCATCTGATTGATGAAATGAGGAAATTTGGATTAGAGATAGTCACAAGACAAGTAGGCGAATGTTTGGCTAATATGAGAATACAGCCTACTCTTGTGGACAGAATTAAAACAGGTCAGTCAGATGATCAGAGTATATTGGAGATCAAAGGAAGAATGGAAATGGGACGAGCACCAGAATTGGAGATCTAAAGAAAGAACTTGTTTTCAAATAAAATAAACAAGATAAGATTAAAAACAAAGGGTTTTATCAATAAAGAAAATTCTTTTCAAAGGAAATAAAAGAACAAGTTTTAGAAAACAAAAACTAATATTTTAAAATAATAAATATAAGAAGACAAGACTCATGTTCTAAAACCATTATAAATACAAAAAGGTTTTCAACAACTTAATACACTTTTGATAAATTTGATCTTTTATCACTAGAAGTAAAACTTATGAAAGACTAAGGTTAAAAGAAAATTTACTTGTACCCCCAACATGGAGGGCGTAAAATCCATGCTACATATAGTTTGTAGTTAATCGTATGTATTTTATTGCTAATGTGATTGATGCATTTCCATATGATTGTTTAAAATACTTGTATGTTTTATAGAAATACTTTGAAGAAAGGAGTTATCTTAATAAGCTAGTTTTGCTTATACCCTTGTAGCTTTTTGTTACAATTTGATTACTTGTGGTTGACACCAAGGAGCCCCTTTTGTCAGGTATGAGCTAAAGCTACTAGGAGTTTTTAGAAGAAGTTTATATATTTAGTTTTGGATGTATACTTCTAAGAAAAATATCTATAGTAGACTTATGTTATATTCATGTATGTTTTGAAGATGACTTAGTTTGAGCAAGGCTTTTAGAATGGGGGAATGCCCCTAAGAAGCTGTAAGAAACTTTTATCTTAATGATTATTACATGTTTACCTTTATAATCTCTTATATGCATTTATTATATGCTTAAACGTAATATCCCTTTGAGTCTCCTACTATCTTAGAAGCACGCCTTGCACATGATATCAAAGCTCTTGTGTGACTAAGGTTGTCATTCATTAGCTTTAATATTATGTGCGGCAGACTACCACGTTTAGAATACGCTCCGGGTTGTGACACTATACTTTTTCTCTCTTTTACAAATCGACACAAAATATATCTTAATCTTTAAGAGTGTTTGTACAAGAAGTAATTGCAATTCATGAGCTCCATCAACTCCCTATAACAACCCAACAACTCGTATTCAAAGCCCCTTTAAAACACTAGTTGCTACCCCCTAAGAAGATCTTCTATGGTTTGGTGAAAAAAGATTCCAATGGCTAGAAAAGTTGCAACACGTCCAGACCTTTTCAAAGGTTCAGATTTGTTGGATAGTTCAACATTGTTTCGTATTTTGGTTATATCTCTTTTATGTAGACATTGATTGAGGTGACTCAAGATGCTATGAAAAAATTAGAGAAAGTTTTACAACTTTCATGTTTTGAATTTTAAGAAATAGGTATACTTCAAGCCTGTAAATAGCCACATAAGCACAAAACAAAACATGTATATATTGCATATAACAGTTCAATACATCACATATACAAACATAAGATACATCATGCACAAATTTAACCATCTCAACTTATATATATGTTTTGCTAATTATGTATAACTTACTCTAATCAAGTGGGTAATTGTGCGATCTATTTCCTCATCAAAATCCACATTGAACTCACAAGTTCAACAATCTCCTCATTTTTAATGAGGACGATCTTACAAAATTAACTCATTAGGCATCCGGGTTTTAAACAAGTTTAGCAAATGTGATAAAAAACAAGTTTACCAAAAACAATATATATATATATATATATATATATTCGTTCATGCATGTTGCTTATGTATTCAAAATTTCTTCCCCTTTGGACTCATTCAAAAGGAAAACTCAATGCATGCCTTAAAAGGAGAAAAAAACCAATGACAAGTAAATTTTTAAAAGGGGTTTCAAACATATTTAAGCCACTCAAATTCATGTTATCACAAATTTGTACATGTTTTTCTCAAAAATTGAATGACATGTTTCTCAAAGGGCCACAAATTTGTCCAAAAATCTTTTCAAACATTTAAACAAGTCTAAAAAACAATGTTAAACATGTTTAAACATTGTTTATGCACTAAAAACATGAAAAATCTATTTTTATGCATGTAAAGCCCAATTTTGGCACATACCAAAGCTTAAAACATGTACAAAAAACAACATATCATCAAAGAATCTATATTTAAGCATACGCTTCGAGTAAGTTTGAAAAGATATATTAAGTATGTTGGATCTAAACAAACTCATATAAGTTTACAAATTGCAAATTTTTATACATTTTAGTTATCAAAAACATGAATTTTTCTTAGAAGTATGCACAAATTTGTTTAAAATCACTTTCATACAAATTTGAACATTCATACAAGTTTATTTATATTCATTAATATTAAAAACAAGATTAAAGTATCATAGACATAAAAACAAATTTTATGCATTTAAAACTCAATTTTTTTGTCAAAAAAACTCAAAACATCCACAAAAATAACTTAACATAAAAAAATTACATATTCAAGTACATCAACACATTATGTCACACCTCGGAGGGTACCCTAAACGTGGCAGTCTGCCGCATATAATTTTAAAGCTAATGAATGACAACCTTAGTCATGCAGAGCTTCGATATTACATGTAAGGGTGCTTCCAAGATAGTAGGAGACCCATAGGGGTATTACATTTAAGTAGATAATAAAAGCAAGTAAGAACTTATATAAATAAACATGAAACATTCATTTAAATAATAATTCCTTACATCATCTTAGGGGCATTCCTCCATCTTAAATGTCCTGTTACAACTAAAAGTAATCATAACTATAACATAAGCCTACTATAGAGATTTTCTTAGAAGTCTATGTTCAAAACCAAATACATATAACTTCTCCCAAAAACTCCTAGTAGCTTAAGCTCGTACCTAGCATACGGGGCTCCTTGGTGCCAACCAAAGGTAATCATACTGTAACAAAAAGCTATAAGGGTATAAGCAAATCTAGCTTAGTGAGATAATTCCATTTACAAGACATTTCCGTAAATCAAACAAGTATTTAAACAATCATATGAGAATGCACCAAATATATGAACAAACAAAATACACAAGATTAACCGGAAATCATGTGTAGCATCGATTTTACGCCCTCCATACCGGGGGGAGGTTACCGGCCCATACGACCATCAATATTTGCAGATTTACTAGCTCCTGCTTGCCCTGTAGACTTTCCGGCTCCTACTAGCCCATGTAGACTTTCCGGCTCCTACTAACCACCACTACAACTTCCTCGTTTTCCCACATGAGAAAAGTAATGAAACAAATGTGACTCACAAATATGATATGCATGAATTATTTTCAATATAGGTTTAACAAAATAATGTGAGTTCAAGTTAAAGGCGATCAAAACGATATTCATCATATCAATGCAAGAATCACAATGTAATTATCAATTTCCTCTTTCGATATTCTTAACTTATATTCAACCAATCATAAATTCAAATCACACAATACTTTTATCTTTTTCTTAATTTCTAGTGCTACTAATTACAAGCACAAATAAGGAAATATAACTTAGTAAAGGATTAACTCACTCCATGTCGGTAGATCCTAATCGAAGTAATCTTCCGGGAAAGTGACCTCGGTTCCTCCTTCACTTAAACAAGATGAAAGACCAAAATGAGTTTTTCATAGAATTTCTATTCTTGAAGATTCTAAACTTTTCTTAAAATCGTGGTAAAATCGTATAGGAGCAACTTGCTCATTTTAACTCGAAATTTCGCATATAATATATCGTTTTCTACCTATTCGAGAAGATCTATCTATTTAGAAACTTATTTTTATTAAACTAAGTCGTTTGGGTTTCGAAAAAGTGGCGAACAGATTCACCACGAATTTTTATAAACTTGATTTCCTTCTTTTATCCAAAGCTCATTTTGAAAAGATAGGTATTATAATAGTTTGTAAAACCTTTGAAATGTATATACACATATTAATTGACTCATATCGAATGTATGAAGTTAAGGAAGTTGTCTCAAACTATGAAAAAGTAAAGTCTTTTAAAGATTTTTGGAAAGTAAGGACTTTAGAAATATTCCTCTTTCGAAAATATCTTAAGTTATTTCAAATGAGTATTTTTCTTTTTCTAAATTTAATTTTCGTAATCTCTTTAAATTCCTAAGGAATGATTTTATTTTCTAAGCTTAGTTTCCAACATGATAAAGTCATATTTTACTCAAATTTGTATTAATCAAATTATGTTTATATGTTATAGATTTTATAGAAATCAATCGAAAATGGTACTTAAATGCTCTTAAATTATTATTTCAGGTCATTGAGGACTTATGAATCAAATACATGCAAATTGGAGAAGTTTTGATTAATTTTGGATAAAAACAGAAGTACACCGGCCATTAAGGAAGCTACGCCGCCAGCTTTCAATGTGAAATTGACCAGCGTCTGCAATTTACAATGTACATGGGCATTTCTCCACTCTACACCACTGGCTTTGAGCCGATGTTGCGCATGAACAGAATGCAAATTATTAAAGCCGAATTTTACATCGCTAGCTTTCACAAGGGAAAATCAAGCAATTTATGACTTTTCATTATATGCCAGCAACTGGAACGGTTACGCCACCAGTGTTGAAGCCGGTGTATATTCAAAATTGCTCTCGAAAATTAATTTTCACATTAAAGGCCGGTCAAATTTAATTAAAGGCCGCCAGCCTTTAATGCCAGTGTAACTCCCTTGTAACTCTTTATATAAATTCATTATGTTGTCATTTGAAAAACAAAAAAGAAACGCTAGGCATGAAATTCTATTTTCTTTCCTTGCTCCTAGATCTAGATTAGGGTTTAGGACACTAAAGTAGTTAACTTTTTAATTTGATATCGGATTCCACACCAGATTCAAGTGGAAAACAACATTTGTGTTTGGATTTTAAAAAGAAGATTCCATTGACAAGTTTATTTTGTTCTTTTTCTTATATCCTCTTATTGCATGTTGTTTCATGCTTGATTTCTTGTGTTCTTAAATCGATTTTGAGTCTTTTATTTGGATTATATGATTGATGATTCCTGTTGTTGATTGAATCCTTGTTCATATTCGGATTATCAATGTTATTTCACAAATCATGTAATTTTGGCTTAAATCCGAAATTCATGAATGATTAGGATTGCAATTGGGAAATTCTATTCTAATCAATTTTGTGATTATCTAATTAGGATTACATTTCACATAGGGATATGGGTTGTAATTTTATTAGGGTTTGGTGAATTAGAAAATAATTGTTAATTAATCACTTTCCTAGGAATAGGGAAACATTGATTGATAATTTTAGGGTAATGGTTCACTTTGGGAAAAGGAATTGTTATCTTGTTCGTCATTGATGAAAAAGTTGAACCCATTGATGATTTGGATTGACAAGTGCATTTTTGGTCAATAGCAGACATTCAATATTTCATATTTGATTGCTCTAAACTAATTTTATTTGAGGTGTGGAAATCCAAGATTTTTAGTAGTTTATTTATATTAAAAGAAAATATAAAAAAAAGAGAAACAAAGTTTGATTTGTCTAGCTATGAATTTGGACTCATATAGTTAATAGCTAGTCCTCACTCCCTGTGGATTCGACTCGGTATTCACCGATATTATTACTGCACACGTACCGATACATTATCGGTTAAAGATCTGCTCATTTAAAGGAAATTAAATATAACTAAAAAGAGTTTTAAAAAGCATATATAGAAAAAGCGTGATCATTATTTTGGTGCGTTGCCGGGGAGTGATCGGTGCTACTTTCAATTTTCAAGACTTTTGTAGACTAGTCTTTAATTGAAAAAAAATAAAAAAAAAATTGCAAAAATATATAAAAAAAATTGCTTTCTTCTTCATTTGCATATACTAGTCTTTGATTTTTTTTTTTTTTGTACAATCTACTCTGTTTTTCTTTTTCTCTTTTCAGGTGCTTGAAGAATAAGAGATGGATAATCAAGGAGCACCAATTTTTCCATATTGTTGTACTTCAGAGATCAGATCAGAATTATATTCATTTAGGCAATATGATGGAGAGCTTTTGACAAATGCTTGGGGACGATTCTGCCATTTGATGAGCCAATGCCCTTATCATAATTCACCTACTTGGACTCATCTGAATTTTTTCCTTAATGGCATAGATGATTATGGTAAGACGATGATAGATTTAGCTACACGAGGGAACTTATATTTATGTCACCAGAATTGGCGTTTGTAAAGATTGATGGATTTTTAGGAAGCCAAGACACTGATCCATACAATTCTAATCCAGTAGTATGTTCATGGCATGGCTATTCATATGATGACTCTCAATATCAGGGTGGTATGCAAGAATTTGATTCCAGCATGACAAATCAAGATTATCACCACACTTGTGAGACTCCAAGACAAGAGATTGTTGCCAATTCTTCTCCTATACCTATAGTTACAGATCCAGGTAAAGGAAAACTTTTGAAGAACTTGTGAGGAGTTTAGAGAAGAAATGGGAAAAAAAGTTTGAGAAGCAACAAGAGGATTATTGAGAATTGGAAACTCAAGTAGCAAGTCTAACTGAATTTGTTTCATCTATGTTTAAATTTGTTAACACAAGTGCAGATTGGGAGCTTCCTTGTGATGGAAAGAATGAAGAAATCCTAGTTGACAATCAAAGGCAAGAAAAAGGGAAAGAGAAAGAAGTTGTGTCAAGTACGGAAAATTTGGACAGCAATTCTCTAGTGGCAATTGAGGTTGAAACAAAAGAAGACAAGCCAGCTTAGGAATTAGCAATTGAGAAGCTTGCAAATTTGACTATAGAGGGGTTTGAAAAATTAGGACAGCAGATTGCAGATCTTGAAAAGTCCTCTAGCCAAATTGAGCATGTAGATGAGATTAAAGCAGGTACAAGCAAGCTGGTTGAGAAACAAGAAAGGTTGGCTTCTACATCAACTCAAAAGGAAGATATGGTACAACAGGAGCACACTCCTATAGTCACAGAACCTACTGTCAGATCAAATGTGCCATCGGTTCCTTTTCCAGGAAGATCAAGAAAGAGAAAAGATGATGCAGATTTTGAGAGATTCCTAGAGGTGTTTAAGAAGCTTGAAGTCAATATTTCCTTGACTAAAATTTTAGAAGAATCACCTCAGTATAGAAGATTTTTGAAAAAAGTCATGAGCAAGAAGAGGAAGATGAATGGGAGAGAGACAGTCATGTTGTCTCAAGCTTGTATTGAAGCTTTGAATGATGCATTACCCATAAAGTTAAATGATCTAGGAAAATTCACAGTGGATTGCACTATTGGAGATACTCAATTTAAAAATGCATTTTGTGATTTAGGTACAAGTATAAATTTGATTCCTTTCTCTGTGGCTAAGAAATTAAGATTGGGGGATGCAATTAAGAAGACTGAGATGACAATTTAGTTGGCTGACCGCTCCATTAAAAAACCAAGAGGGGTAATTGAAGATGTGCTTTCGAAATTGACAAGTTCATTTTTCCAGTAGACTTTGTGGTACTAGATATGGAAGAAGATCCAAAGATTCCCTTCATACTTGGCCGCCCATTCATGGCCACTACAGGAGCTGTCATAGATGTGAAGAATAGCAAGATGGAATTAAGGGTTAGAAATAAAGAGTTGAATGTGAATATCATGAAGAAATGGAAAAAGAACCCTAAATCTACCAGAGCTAACACAACTGAGAATGCAAGAGTAGAACATGAGAAGAAAATGATGGATGACAAGAAGAAGACTAGTGATTTTGATCCTTCTTGAAGAAGAAAGTTTGAAAGTCAGGCTGAGACTATAAAACAAGTGCTGAGTGGGAGGCAACCCACCATTATCTATCTATTAATATCTTTGTCTTTTTGTTTTTGTTTTTCTTTGCTTTGATAGTGTGCCCTATTGTGCAGATAAGATGAAAAACAGGAGCTAGTGCACATGAATTGTAGACAACAAGAGGGATGCAAATAGACTTAAAAATGGAAACTTCTCTTTTGCTGTACCGGTTGGAACTCAACTATCATCAATTAACATAACCGAGGAAGTACCGTTATTCCT
This sequence comes from Combretum micranthum, assembly GCA_024138025.1. Lineage (NCBI taxonomy): Eukaryota > Viridiplantae > Streptophyta > Magnoliopsida > Myrtales > Combretaceae > Combretum > Combretum micranthum. The sequence continues at coordinate 491,039 of JAMXBD010001007.1, read as the reverse complement.
TTTCTCCTTTATTTATTTTTTATTTTTTTCCTGTTGTTGAGCTGATTAGAAATAGTGAGGTCACTATTTAATTTAAGTGTAAGGGAAGGGATAATGAATGGAGAATGGAGTTGAGTATGACTGCTAATGTCTAAAATGCTGTTTGGTTGCATATATATGACATATGAATTGTATTGTGTACTCATACTTTTGAATTGTTTTATCCTTAAGTATTATATGGCAATTTGAAGCCAAATTTTTTTGAAAAAATTGTATGAAATCTTGAGATTGTACAGAAAATTGTTGAAAGCATATGTGTAAGAATTGTAAATTGACTTGCTTAGTGCCGTACTCACCTACTATTATGATTAATTTACTTAGTTAAAATTAAGTAGTGAAATCTTTAAGGAACAAACTTACCTTGTATTTAGCTTTAGAATTGGAAATTTGAGAGTAGGTCGAGTCCTTTTGTGAAAAATAAACAGGTCTACTTCTAAGAAATTTTAGTCTGTATATACTCTTTGAGTTATTTTGATAACTTTATAACACTTAGCGAAAGAGGTAGAAGAAACTTTTAAACTTAGTGATCTTTTATAAAAATGAGTCTTTGATTTGTTATTGCATTCAAAAAGAAAGAAACAAGCATAGCCTCTACTCCAATGACTCAAGTATTTGAGTTATGAGTATCTAAACTTGAATGTTAAAGTGAGAAAAGTTCTTAGGGGTACTTTAAAACCTGGTCACTTAGGTGATGAGCCTGGGATGTGCCGACTCAATGAACTCACTATAACGAGAAGGGAGAAAAGGCAAAAGTTCAATTCATGAACTTTGAAAAACAAAAAGATGGAGGCAAAAACCTCCCAAAAAGAAAATAAATGCTTGTATGGAAAAGAAAAAGAAAAGAATGCAAAGTACCAAATGAAATAAAACTTATAATAAAAAAGGAGACAATCTAGGGTAAAGGTTGATACCATATGCTTTCACTATTTGTTGCTAAGAGTATATGCATGCTAAAAGTCCAATGAAGTCTAAATGAGTATTTTTCCTTAGTGGACTGTATAGAAGATTCTTTTGTTAAATACTAGGATTAAAGTTTGTTTTGTCTAGATTAGCTGCAAAATTTTAATTCTAGTAATCTACTTACATGTTCCCAGTTTGGTTTGAGCAGCAGGCACAAGAAATGCAAGTCATGTATAATGAAAAAAGAATGATGCTTGAATTTTGATTGTGAAAAAAAGTGTTGTACATTCTATGATAGATTTCAATTTTGAGCTTATTTATTTTTCTTGAGGACAAGCAAAAGTTCAAGTGTGGGGGAGTTGATAAAGTCATATTTTACTCAAATTTCTATTAATCAAATCATGTTTATATGTTATAGATTTTATAGAAATCAATCGAAAATGGTACTTAAATGTTCGTAAATTATTATTTCAGGTCATTGAGGACTTATGCATCAAATACATGCAAATTGGAGAAGTTTTGATCAATTTTGGATAAAAACAGAAGTACACCGACCATTAAGGAAGCTACGCTGCCAGCTTTCAATGTGAAATTGACTAGTGTCTGCAATTTTCAAATGTACACCGACAATTCTCCACTCTACACTATCGGCTTTGAGCTGGTGTTGCGCATGAACATAATGCAAATTATTAAAGCTGAATTTTACACCACCAGCTTTCACAAGGGAAAATCAAGCGATTTATGACTTTTCATTATACGCCGGCAACTGGAACGGTTACGCCGCCAGTATTGAAGCCGGTGTATATTCAAAATTGCTCTCGGAAATTAATTTTCACATTAAAGGCCTGTCAAATTTAAATAAAGGCCGCCAGCCTTTAATGCCAGTGTAACTCCCCTGTAACCCTCTAAATAAATTCATCATGTTGCATTTGAAAAACAAAAAAGAAACCCTAGGCACGAAATTCTATTTTCTTTCCTTGCTCCTAGATCTAGATTAGGGTTTAGAACACTAAAGTAGTTAACTTTTTAATTTGATATCGGATTCCACATCGGATTCAAGTGGAACCAACATTTGTGTTTGGATTTCAAAAAGAAGATTCCATTGACAAGTTTATTTTGTTCTTTTTCTTATATCCTCTTATTGCATGTTGTTTCATGCTTGATTTCTTATGTTCTTAAATCGGTTTTGAGTCTTTTATTTGGATTATATGATTGATGATTCCTGTTGTTGATTGAATCCTTGTTCATATTCGGATTATCAATGTTATTTCACAAATCATGCAATTTTGGCTTAAATCCGAAATTCATGAATGATTAGGATTGCAATTGGGAAATTCTATTCTAATCAATTTTGTGATTATCTAATTAGGATTACATTTCACATAGGGATATGGGTTGTAATTTTATTAGGGTTTGGTGAATTAGAAAATAATTGTTAATTAATCACTTTCCTAGGAATAGGGAACATTGATTGATAATTTTAGGGTAATGGTTCACTTTGGGAAAAGGAATTATTATCTTGTTCGTCATTGATGAAAAAGTTGAACCTATTGATGATTTGGATTGACAAGTGCATTTTTGGTCAATAGCAGACATTCAATTTATTTCCATATTTGATTGGCTCTAAACCTAATTTTATTTGAGGTGTGGAAATCCAAGATTTTTAGTAATTTATTTATATTAAAAGAAAATATAAAAAAAAAAGAGAAACAAAGTTTGATTTGTCTAGCTATGAATTTGGACTCATATAGTTGATAGCTAGTCCTCACTCCCTGTGGATTCGACTCGGTATTCACCGATATATTATTACTGCACACATACCTGATACACTATCGGTTAAAGATCTGCTCATTTAAAGGAAATTCAATATAACTAAAAAGAGTTTTAAAAAGCATATATAGAAAAAGCGTGATCACAACACTTTTGAAAGTAATAACAATTCTATATTTAAAGAAATAATTTATTGGTTTCTTGAGATCATTCTACTTTGATGAAAAGAATTTTTAGCATTTGATGAAAAAGTGAAGTTGGTGTAAAATCTTTGTTTATTCAAAAAGTTCTCTCTATGTTTACGGCTCCTCTATATTTCTTAGAAAAGTTTGTTTAAGAAAATCACTTCCTACTTTTATTTCTAGAAAAGAATTTTTAAGAAAACATTTCCTCATTTATTTTGTTGAGACAAAAGTCATTATGCTCATGCATGAATATGAATCATAAAAGTATAAAAACATAAGGAAACATAATAACTTAAAAGAATAAGCTAGTAAAGAAATAAATCAAGTATTAGAACCTTAGCTTCATCAAGGTATCCCAGGACTAAGAAAAGACTAGTCCCATACAGAAAAAGAAAATGTTTTGACTTGATGAGGACAAGTCTAAGACTAGAAAGACTAGTTTTAAAAACAATATGAAAGTAAATGAATTGCAAGGAAAGTAAATAAATTGCAAAACAAATGAGCTTATATGCTCTAAAAGATATATATAGCTACATATATATATATAGATAATTATATGTATAAAATCAACATAAAGAAATTAGATCATGAACAAAAACAAAGTATATACCTATTGTTGCTTTCTTTAACCTTCATGGATTAGAAAACGCACACTAAGCTCATACTAAATCAATGAACATAAAGAAGACTTGAAGAACTATTACCTAAAAGAACTAAACTTGAGAGAACTCTTGGGAGAGAATTCTTGCAGAATTTTGCGAGAGTAACTTTAGTGTATGAAAGGTGTGAAAGAAGTGGAAGGAAGAGGGGGGTATTTATAGTAAAATGCGGGAGCTTAATTGTGTTAATTAAATAAATGAAAATAAAACAAATTGGAGAGGGGAGGGGGACATGGCTGGTGCAATTAGGAGTGTAGAGGGGGAGGGAATTTTATTTTTTTGTATTTTTGTTAATGAAAAGTAAGATATGAAGATGTGAAGTTGTATTGGAAATGAAAATTGTAAGAAATAGAGATATGGGTTGTAAGAGTAGGTTGTAAGAAAAAGTAGAGATAGATAAATAGTGTAGAATAGTAGTAAATAGTGTAATGTAAAGTAGACATGACAATTTAAGTACCAATAATAAGAAAATACGTGTAGAAATGCGATATCTGATATTTTTAGCTATCGAAAAATTATGAAAATGATATTTTTGAAAATCTTATATTTTTACGAGTCTAACGGTATATTCGGAATATTTTTACTATTTCGAGTCCCGGGACACGTTTTTCAAGAACTATATCCAATCGGGTTCAATACGAGTCGCGGTTTTACTAAACTGATCTTTTTAAGCTTTCGTAGATAATTACGAACTATCCTACTCACTAAACTCTTTCTTACTTTCTTAGGGTTTGTTCAACAGGGATGCCGGACTTGAATGGTTACGATAAACTAGGGTTTTGTTGACTTTAGAAATCCGGTTGACTTCTAATTAAGGTTTAAGTTTTAATTAATTACAAAACTTCGGGGTTTTACACATTATGTACATAAACATCAAGAGTACACACCATGAAACTCAAGAAAGTTGATATTATACTTTATTTTCGCACTTGAAGCCCCTTTATGTACCTTAAAAAAAAAAAAGAAAACACATTTATTTCTTTAATACCTACTTTTGCTTGGGTCTTATTTGGTTAGTCAAAGCAAGAAATTCCTTCTTGACCCAAACAAACTTGCTCATATGACCCAAATACATAGTTTTCCTTATTGCATAATTGTGTGCTATATAAACAAGTTTACCACAATAGTTACAAGTACCATAAGTAGGTTTTACAAATTAAGTCTTCTGATTCTTACAACTATTATACCCATTATAACCAATTCCATATTCGTTAAAATCAAATTTTTGTTTTCCAAGGAGAGTAATCAACGTCATCTCACCTTTGGAGTAATTGGCTATGATTTCATTTGTTTCATCTAAGCTAGCTCTCAACTTTCATTCTCAACTTTAAGCTCATTTAGCTCTTTTAAATCTCTCCTTTATTACCACTAGCACAAACATTGATCTTATCATCATTTTTCAAAGTTTTAACTTCTAGTCAAGCAAGTCATTCTCAACTTTTGGCTTTTCATTTAATTTGCTTAACTCATCATTCATTCCTTTTAACTTCTTATTTTTGTCATTCATGATATCATTTTTCAATATAAAAATTCAACTTCTTCATGCAAGTTGTCATCTTCCATTTTAATTCCCTCATACTCATTTCTAAAAGCTTCCATTCATCTTCTACTTTTCTCATTCAAGACTTAGCATGTTATTCTTCTTTTTCATCTTCATTAATTCATTGCATGCCTTATCATCCATAGTAACTATCTCATCACAAGAAACATTTAAGGAAGTAGAACATACCTTATCGTTAAGGGCCATTAAACTCATGTCTTCAATCAAGTCGGATGAGTCTTCATTGCTCCATGTGGCCACATATGCTTTCTTCTTCTCGTATTTATTTCCTTTCTTTTCATTTAGGAAATATTGTTGAATATCTTTTGGTTGGTTGCACTTGAAGCATGCAATTATTTTCGTCTTAGATTTTGAGGAGTCAGCATCATCTTTCTTCCTTATCTTCTTGTTCATCTTCAAGAACATGGTGAATTTCGTAGTGAACTTGTCAAACTCATCATCATCTTCCTCACTTTCCTCCTCTTCACTTGAGCTTGTGCAAGAGGCTTTTAATGCAACTCCCTTCTTGGTTAACTCCTCTTTATTTCTCATAATCATTCCATGAGGCTTTTAATGCAACTCCCTTCTTGGTGGTTTTTTTTTTTTTTTTGCCTCCCACTCAATTGGTAGTGACTTAAAAAGTTTGGAGTTAACTTCCAAGTTGGTGAGATTCTTAACAAGGATTGACAATTGATTCAAAATATTTACAAATCTATCATGCATATCATCAATAGATTCATTAGCCTTTATTTTAAAATTTTCGAATTCTCCACATAACAAACTACTTTTTGTATATTTCACCTTAGTAGAACCTTCATTTCTATTTTTCAAACTATCCTAAATTTCTTTTGTGGATTTACACATGTAAATCCTACCAAAATCACTTTCATTTAAGCCACAATACAAAGTATTTATTGAAATTCCATTTAGTTGGACTTTTTCTTTTTCAGCAATTGTATGATAGGATTCATTTTTATCATCAATGACTATAAGGCCATTTTCTATTGCATTCTACAAAACCTAATGTTTTGATTTTAAGAAAATGGCCATCCTACACTCCCAATATACATAATTAGTGTCGATTAGGATGGGAGGCCTATTTATAGCTTGTCCTTCCATGAATCCTAATGTGTTAGTAGCTATTTTTAATACTGTAGATGCAGTTAAGTACTTTAAACTAAAGTTCTAGGTCTGATACCAATTGCAAAAATCTAGTAAAACAGCCAAGGAATATGGATTATGAATTAATTATTGTATTTGAAAGAATTTAATGCCTAATTAGACAAAACAAAAAATAAACAACAATAATTAAAGTACAATTTATAAAAAGTGAGGGTTAAAGAAGATTACATTGAGATTTAATGTAGAGTTCGGTTCATCTCTTAATCTTTATGATCACACAATTGTATTTACTGCAAACAAATTTCTCCACTAGAGCTACTTGAGTTGTGCTTTTACAACAATGTTTCTAGCAACTAAGCAAAAGTCAAGGTTCTACTTAATCACTCACAACAAACTTACTATAGTGCCTTTACAATAGATAGCAATAACAAGACAAATGGCACTATACTTTTCTCTCTTTTACAAATTGACACAAAATACAACTTAATCTTTTGGAGTGTTTGTACAAAAAGTAATCGCAATTCATGAGCTTTATCAACTCCCTAACCCAACAACTTGTATTCAAAGCCCCTATAAAAAACTAGTCATTGGCCCCTAAGAAGATCTTCAATAGTTAGGTGAAAAAAAAACTCCAACAGCTAAAAAAGTTGCAATAGGTCTGGACCACTAGGTATTCTGTGGGTCAAAAGGACTTGAACTTTTCAAAATGTTTGGACCTATTAGACAACTTGACGCTATTTCGTATTTTGGTTATATCTCTCTCATCTGAATTCTAATTGAGGTGATTCAAGATGCTACAAAGGCTTAAAGAAAGGTTTACAACTTTCTTGCTTTTAGTTTTGGGAAATTCCAAACGAATCATTTCTAAAACTCTAGTACAATCTAAACCATCAAATATCCACACAGACACAAACCAAAACACATATATTGCACGCAAAGGTTCAACACATCACATATACAAACATAAGACACATTATGCACAAATTTAATCATCTCAAATTATATATATATGTTTTGCTAATTAACTATAGCTTATTCTAGTCAAGTAAGTAATTGTGCAATCTATTTCGTCATCAAAATCCATAATGAACTCACTAGTTCAATAGAATTATTGAAGAAATAAATACAAATTCAATCACATATAAATTTTTTGACATGAAAGAGTAAGGAGTTAGACTCCAATTTTTTAATTTTTTTTCCTCCTTTTGATTTGAAGTTCATATATAAAATTAAGCCCTTTAAACATCTCAACCAAAGCTAGAGAGATCAAAAATAGATGTGCAGAAGTTTTATTGTTTCCATTTTCTTCCCTAATGGATCAAGAATATATAGTTTCCTACCATAGGGTCTATTTAAATTATTTTATTTTCACCTGTATCTTATCTGTATTTGTATGTTATCTATATGTATTATCTATATTTGATCTTATTGGTTTGTTTATATGTAAAACTGTCTATTTTTCATCTTTACTTGCTTTTGATAAACAATTAGCTTAAAAACAACAAAAAAAAAAAATGCTAAAATAATCTGAAAACGTTCAACCAAACAGACACACTGATTGACTTTACACTGTACCCCTATGCAAATTTAAGTCCTCTCTAAACTACTTCTCACAAACGAGGGTGCACGTTTGTATTTTCTTTAAAGGGATATGTTGTAACTCATTTTCGGAAGTCCCAGCTGGCAGCCGCAGCTATTGCTCCTTAGGACGAGATGCTGTCTTTGATTGGGTCTTTGAAGTTGACAGATTTGGGCTCCTAGGGAACTAATGAAAATGCGATATATTTTACTTTTTTTCCTTTATGGTAAATAGTGTATTTTAAGATGTATAATATATATAAATAATTTTATGGTCTAGTGATATCTTCCTTGATCTCTCAAACGAGAAATAATTTGAGATGTTTCCACTGCCTCTCCTTCGTCTGGACAATCGGTCTAACTATGTGAAGACTTCTTCAACCAATTCGTGCTAGGTCGTATCGTGAACCCGTTTGTCCAACAACGTGAAGACTTCTTAAGCCAGTTGGAAAATTTTGCTATCCCCGAGTTTGATTAGTGCTGCGCCATATTAAAGCCAAAAGCTCAAACAAGTCGAGCAACAACGCTAATCCAGTTTTATGTGACCTAAGACACGTTGAGCGAAATTCACGAACGTGCTCATTAAATATTTTGTACTGTATGGTGTCTCTAATCTTGGTAAGAATTATTAAACGATGGCTGTAACGCTAGGGAATTTCCATTCAGCGCATTCCCATCAAAATTTAGGGCTAGCAAATATTTTCACCATTTGATATCAAATTTTACTACAAAGCATAGGAAATTAGACAAAAGATTAGGCCGATGGTTTAATTCCAAAATCCCGTTAAATTTCATTGCAAGTTTAATTGAATCTGTTTATCTAATTCTTGTGTGGATTTTAAGATGACTCACTTGCCATGCTACCATGGAATTCATGAGCCAAACCTCTTCAACGACATAATAACTAGGTGGACGGGAAAGGAAAGAGAACTTTTAAGAAATCGGTATTTCAGCTGATGCAGAAAGATCGTTCATGGCAGGCAAATAAGGTACAAGACCTTGACAAATTCTAGTAATAACATGTGCTATAGGGCAAGTCGAATGGTTCGATCATACAACCTTGTAGCTCACATACAACGTGTGATACTTTAAATGCGAGAGATATTATCTATAAAGGTGAAGGTAAACTCATAAAAGATATTAATATTTTTGAGAAGTCCAACAAGTTATTTATAGTTGACCCTTGAGAAAAATTAAGAAAAGTTAATTAGAAATAGTTGATATCATTTAACTTAAAAAATGTTAATACGTAATTTAACTTACTTTGTAAAATATTGATTTCTTTTTTTAATCATTTAAAATAATGATATCTTAAATAAATTTATTTGCGAATTTTGAAACATTTTATATAATTTACTATTGAAAATTAGAACTTCATTTCAAATAGAGACCCCATTCAGATGCTTGGTAAAAATCCAGTGCTAAAGTGACATAAGGTAGCCAGTGCTCTCAGAAAGTATGGGAACTGTCATGCAAGTAGCCGTTCACGTAGGAACTGCCCAAACGTAAGGGCACAGTAGTCGACATCCAATCAGGCTGAGAGCCTGAGAGTCAATAGTTCATCATTCATGCGTGATATTATTGTTGTTTCAGCCGTGGGTACATAGCTAGTTAAGGGTTTGTTTGTTTTGGCTTTTTTTCGATCGATACAGACACTTTTTCAAACTTATTTCTAACAAATTATTTATCAAGAAATGATATAGATAAAAAAATATTGACAGTTCTAATCAAAAGATTAAATAGAACAAATATAGATAAAATTTAGATACAAATCGGATATATTTACACATATTATTTTAAAAAAGATATAGATACAGATAAAAAACAGACAATCCAAACAGATCTAAGTCTCCTAAATAGTTAAATGGGACGAAGTGTACTATATAAATTATAAAGAAGATTCTGCCAACAGTCTCATGGCCCATTCAAAGATTTTGCAGTACAACTTCTAGTAGAATGCTTGTATGTATATGTAGATCTGGAACTAATCTGCAAATATATTGTACTGCATGTTTTAACAAGATGCTTGTAGGTCACCAGCTTTTTGGGGATACAATGTGCGATATATTATGAGGAAAACTTGCTATCAATTTATCATTGATGGTAACAATATGCCCTGCATTTCTTAAACTTATGCCGTTGGTAAATCGTCAAAGTTACCATCCACTACCGTTTGTTTATTTTGGTGAAATTGTTTTAAATTTCACAAACATATATGATTTTGATAAGTTTTCTCTTTTATATATTATTATCACCAATTTTTCAAATTAGGTAAAAGTGTCATGGATTTGAAATTTTGTTTTTCCCTTATAACAATAGGGAATAGGAGGAATTTGAATCCGATTTATCCTATTTAAAATACTAGTGTTAATGTTTCTAAATTATAAGGTTATTAGCTATAAACATCTTTGGTTATGGTATCATTTTATTGTCTATTTCCAACTTTTATTCTAATGTGGTAAAATTTCCAACATTTAATAAACTTTTCCTTCTTTTTTTTTTTTTTTTGCCTTTTTGGTAAACCGTCAGCTAATATTTATAAGCAATTTTTTTTTTTTAATTTGGTAAAACTATGCAATATCTACTCAACTTGTTTTATTATGATTTATCATCAACTTTTCATCTTATCCATTTAGTGCCTACAATATTTTGAAAACTATTATAATCCTATCGATAAAACCGTCTATTCATCGTCCACTAATCGATATTTCAATAATCCACTTGCAATTATGTATAACTTCAGCACTATAAAAAGAAAGGGAGACGGTATAATTTTCCAATTGTTTGGTCATGTTAAACTTTTACATTAATCATCTGTTACCAGCTTTTCATCCAATTTAATAAAATGGCTGTGTATTTGGTAAATTTCTTTGGTTGTGGTAAATATTAAATATACGATATATATGTATATGGTCGTTTTTCGTCTAATTTAGTGAAAACTTTTTTTATTTTCTAAAACCGTTTGATTGTAGTTAATTTTCTAACTCATCGACGAATACGAATATTCGCCTCATTCGGTAAAATAATAGTATGTTTGTAAGCTTCTATGACTGGTAAATATCAAATGTATTCGATAGAAGTTTTTTTATAGTGGAAAACACTAAAATGATTAGATGACATGTTATTTCTCGTCATTTGTTTGACTTATTGTCAAGTACCATTTTAGCGACTTACTCCTTTTTCATCCAGTAACTATCCTCTATGACCTGATCCGTTTTTCTTAATTTTTTTGGTGCAAAATTCGAATTTTAAGTCAAATCCGCAGCAAATTTTTATCTGTTCTTAGCTTTGGCAGGCTAAGTTTTGGGTCATTCATTATTTTATTTACAAGGTATCAATTTTGCTCCTTTTTTTCCCCCCTTAGTTCTATGTTATTAAAACTAAAGTTTGTATCTATACACATGACATATAATTTTAGAAAACTACTATTTAGGGAACATGGTGACTTATAAACATAGTGAGTGATAGGGATATGGAGATGGTTCCTTTTTAATTATTCCTTTCTGGAAAGAAATAGTTAGATAAAAGAAAAAAAATATATTAAATCATATTATAAATAATCAAGCTATATACATTTGTTAGTAATTAAATATTGAAAAATTATATCTACTTTACTTTAGATACTCACATTGAGAGGATGTGTATCCCTTTATATTAAATTGGTATCAAATCGCCCACTCAGCGTTTCCGTAAAAGTTATTCTAAACTGAATGATTATGGCCAGCACTAGACCCAAAGGACGCAGCATGGAGAAGTTAACTCACGGATGAATTGTTCCAATTACTACCTAGAAACGAACCTCTTTTTTTTGTGCACATTTTCATAGATTTGATATCCTTTCTGTCTGCATTATTGTAGTCAAAGCAAACAGGATGATTCCATAATTCACGAAACTTTCTGTTGCAATTTTCGATTAATCCATGTTGTCTTGCATTTCCCTTTTCCCCTTTTCGGCCCTTTTTCCCTGGTTAATGCTCCTTTGGGTCGTCATTGCAGTTGTCATTGAAAATGACTCCATAACTTAAATTTTTCCATGAGGTTACTGGGAGAATCTATGCACCGATATGGTGCAATAAGTTGCAACACCTTTTTTGGTAAAGTTGATTATGATATTAGCATCTACAAATCCTGCTTAAAGCACCCAATAGAGAAAAGAAACGGGACATCTCTTTAACAGTTCCATGAAGATTCTGGGATGCTTCGTGAGAGGATTGATTTCTCGTTACACATCCACTAGGCTAGTAATATAGCTATCTTCGATTGAAGAGACTCAGTATCTAGCCTTTTCGCCTTTTAAGTGGTATGAATTTACTACGAAATACAAATCTCTTGAAAAAATTGCTTGCGAGAATCGATGTTATATAGAAATGGATAATCTTGATTTACGTTTTTTCTAATTTTTTAAATTTATCCCAAATATATTGTTATGTGTAATTAATAATTATTTCAAGTAGAAAAATAGCACAACAAAACTAGGAATTTCAACTATTAATTTAAAAATTGAAGAAATTAAAGAAAAAGGTGAATTATGAGGATCCAAATCCATACTCCGGAGTAACCTTACTAGAACCCAAAAAAAAAAAAAAAAAACACAAAGACAAAAAAAGGAGCAAGAAGAAGAAAATAGAAAAGAGAAAAGCAAAACATTAAATAGGACCTTCGTAGCAAATTATAGCAACTTTTCCCCTTCCAGTCGATTAATCTAGTAACGGAGCCTACAACCAACCTACCATTTAGGTATGACCGAATAGAGGTGTGCAAGTGGGTTAAACATGCCAACCCAACTCAATCTATTTTGGTCCATGAATTAAACAAGTTAAAAAAATTTGGCCTATTTTAAAACAAGCCAAAATTTTTTGATTTTAACCAAGTCTACTTTGGCCCATGGGTTAAAATGGTCCAAGTTGACCTATTTATGTCATTTATACTAATTAAATAATATGCATATAATAAAATAAAAGTTAAACGCAAAAACAACCATCAAACTTTAAGGGTGGTACGGATTGATCCCCTCAACTTTAAAAGCATGGTTTTTGACCTCATGAATTATAAATAATTTGCAAATTAGGACATTTTATACTTTTTTGTGAAAAAAGAATAAATTTTGTATTGTTTCATTTGTACTTTTTTTGTACAACATTTGTACGGATTTGTATAAAAAGGGATGAAAAAGGACGGGATGTCCTTAACTTGCATATTAATTAGAGTTCAAGGGGTCAAAAACTATGCTTTTAAAGTTTAAGGGGTCAATCCGAGTCGTCCCTAATATTTAGGAGGTGTTTTTGCATCTTTCTAATAAAATAATTAAGTTTTATAGAGATATATATATAGAAATAATTAGTTTCATTATTATTTTAATTACTTATATATAAGAATAAGTCTTTAAAAATAATTTATTAGATATCATATTTCATTTTAAAAAATAAATATATACTTAAAAAATGTTATGATACATATGCATCAATTTATCATTCTATGTTTCAATTAATATATATGTTCAAGTATAAAAGTCTCAACAATAATTATATATTAATAGTTATTTCCTCTATAATTTTTATTTTCTTTTTATATAAGTGAACTAGTAGGTTAACTCACTTAACCCACAAGCCAGTCCACTTTGATCCATAGTTAAACGGACTAAGTAAAACTGACCCACTTTTAAATTGACTGAAAAAGATTGGTCCTAATCTATTTTTAAAATAGGTTAAACAAGCTAGTTTGTAGGCCAAGACTCTTTTGTGCGGACTAAATTATTCTCCCTTGGTGGTAAGTGGGAGCCTACCTCACCGTTCAAGTGTTCTCGCCAACATATATTCTTATAGGTAAGCTACTCGATTTCTTTCTTTTTAATTTTTATATGTAGAGAGGGAAATTTGACTTTTATTTTATGGAAAAATTGCAGTGGAAGACCATATTTTATGCTTTTTTTTTTCTTTTTTTCTTGCCATAAAAAGTCTGAATTTATAAAACATATTTTGAAATATATTTTTAAGTTTCATGCTTGGCTTCATCAATGTATTATTAAAGGAATCTAATGTTTTACTTTTAAACCTTAAAGTAGGTGAGGTGGTCATTTCACCCAACATATCATATAAAAGTTTATCTTTTGGCCTTTTTCTTTTAAATTTTACAAAAGGGAAGAAAATTTATTTATTTTATTAAAAATTCAATTGTACAAAAGGAATATTTGATACAACTTTTCAAATACTCCTTTCACATTTTCATTTACATCAAACAAAAAACATCATTTCGATTGGTTTAGTATTATTGCCACATCATAGAGTTAAAATTGCAAATAGAGGATAACATACCCTTTATATGTTTAAACCCAGCCTAAAATTCAGTTATGCAAAAATTATATACCAAATTCTACCACAAACCCCTACAAATACACATATGGTAAGACCCTCTTTGGCATAGCATGGTAAATGGATCGCAGCAAGTGAAGAAAAAAGACAAAAGTTCGAGCACGTGGTATGCAAGGCACGCAAAATAAGTGGGTTGGCATGTCACAGCATGCAAGACGTGTAAACCAGCATATAAGTTAGTTTTTTTTAATAATAATATAAAAAAGTGATTTATTTTTTTTTATTTTATTATTTTAATTAAATCTATTTTTCTTAATAAATAAAATAATATATTTAGTATATTTTATTTTTTAAAATGATTTCAATCGTATTACTATTAACAAATTAACTTGAAATTTTTTAGCAAATAAAAAAATGAAATTATCAAATAATATTATAATAGTAATTAAATAATATTAAATGTTAAACTTGCTTAATTAATTTATTGAGAATAATTGCAAATTATTAAATAAATGAAATTAATAAATACTAGGATTGATGGAAAATTAAAGATTATTAATTAAATTTTTATCTTTTAAAAATTACATGAAGATTGAAAAATGTCATCAACCATACACTATCCATCTCATATTATACATATCAACCTAGAATCCTCAACCTCATCCCATTGTTTCATCTGTGCTTGTGGCTATAACTTCAATAGTGATAATGACCCCCGACTCTCGAGTCACTATCCTCAGGCCACTAAAAGTATAGGTCTATCCATTTCCTATCATTGGTATTGAATTAATCTTTTAAGCACACACATGCTTCAACGGTGTCCTTCTTTAGCCTATGGCTGTGTGATTCAAGCACCCATTTGCCCAAACTGAAAGTTGACTCCGATGAAACGGTTAAAGAAGAAGCAAAAACATCCCATGCCTCTATAAAAAGCACCAACATCATATGTATCATCTTCTTGCACTAGCCAAGGACTTTGAAATCATCCCCTTTGTTCCCCTCCCACCACCCAATTCTTCCTCCTTAAGTGGCCGCACCTCATACACTAGCATGTCACTAAAGATTTCTTGGGAAGCCGCATGGTTGCTCCCAGCATCTTTGGTAAATTGTTTACTTCTCTTAGAAAAACCCTAGGATGAGTGAGTGCTGGTTCACTATAGGTGAGATGGATGTGGATTTGTTTGATCACAACATTGATCTAGGTCTTTGAGCACATTTATAGCTCTAGTAGATTTGCAGCCTGTGATTGAGGATCAGCCACACCAATATTCTTCCAGCCCTCCTAGAGGAGTGTTTTAGTTACACGGAACATATACTGTGGATCTGACATTGTTGCAACATGTAAGAGTGAGGGAAGATGGATAAAATAATCTCGGAGCTTACTTGCCATAACAAACATGGTAGCGACTAGATCAAGATCACAATAGTAGTTGCCCAACACATCTAATATGTCAACCAGGTAGGGAAGTACGTAGTTGCTAGTATGGTAATAGCAACCTGACGAATGTTGCGTTGGGCCAAGATATGTCTTCAAAACCTCTTCAAGTGCATGTGTTATTTTTCAATCAAAATCCTCCATCAAACAAATGTTAGGATTGAAGAGGTTGGGTAGAGTATTGTACGGATGAGTTAGAGCCCTTCTGCACTTCAATACTTGATGAAGCATTTTGAACATAGAATTCCACCTAATCTTGTCATCACATATAGGAAGCCTTTTCTCTAAATAGTGTGCCTAGATAAACTCCATATACATTTTTTTATATCTCTTCGAAACATGAAAAAAGATTATTACATACCTTATCTTTTCATTGTGTATGTCAAGGCCATAAGCTTCAAGACCTGCTTGCACTGCCAAATTTAGAATATAGCATATGCATAAACGTGGAAGAACTTCCCATTGCATATTGGGTTTAACATTTGCTTCAAACATTGAATGGAACAGTGTTATTTGATGCATTATTGAACGATATACTGAATATAGTTCGTATATCATATGATTGAGGGTTTTTGTGATGTTTTTTGCTGAAGCATGGCTTATATTTCTCATAGAATGATTAGAAAGCGACAATCCACTTCTAGATTAACCACTAATCGTCTATCCAGTGAGCAATTACGTATATATAGCTGTCATCGACATCATTAAATGGGGATTTCCATACGTCTAAGGTGAGAAGATGTTGCACAAGAAAACTAAGTGCATTATTTAAACAAAAAGGAAAATTGCATATAAACATATGATCTAAAAAATATCATGGATAAGAAATTATTTTAAAGGATCATTTCTACAAAGAAGGTTGACAACACTTCCTTAAGGGCTTCACGCTTTCGCGAAAAGTTCTATTATATAACTTTTCAACGTTTGTCACCCTATGTGCTCTATTAGGGCTACTAGCTTCCGTCGCCCAACTTTGAAATTTGAAATGATCAATTGCATAGAATGATATATTTGTAACTGCCATCATTATCACAGTCTATCTTACGCATCGTTCTAGTCGAATTACCAGTTGACAAGATCAACTCTCTGATATGCGAGCAATCGTAATGGTGAGGTCCTCCAACAAAACATGCCCTTTGGACACGTGTGATTCGATGTGTCGATTCAAGTGTCCCATGCCATTGTGGGACCTACATGATAATCTATTACCACTAGTATGACCAATGGCAAATTTAACAGATTCTCCACTTGATGAGGATTCTATAGTTTCTATGAAGTACTTCCAAACGACTATTATCTTCTTCCTATTGTCACCCCTACAGGATACCTAGTTGTAATAATACACCATGTAACTAACTAAGGCTTTTAGAAAGTTACATAAGTACTATACAACTAACATTCCCCATTGAAGTGGACAATTAAATAGGATAATAGTTGTTTGAGTGAGAAAGATATTGCATATACACATATATAAGCCATAAACGAACATAATATACAAATTTAGGTCTTCACAAAAATATTACAACCATAGTCTTTAATGCTTCATCAGAACCTTTTAACAACAAATCTACAAGGAAAAATAAAACTTAACTTATACTATTACAAAACATTACTAAGTCTCTATTACACATATGGTCTTCATTCCAAAAGAGTACATAAGTCCACTTTACACTAACTCCTACACTTGAATTGGGTTTCAGTCTTCTTACTTATAATCCTATAAAGCAATAGCTTAAGAGAGCATGAGCATATAAAGCCCATTGAGTAACAGAATCTTAACACACATTATTAGTATCAAACAAGTTTAGTTAGCAACCATATGCAATGCACTCATCAAACATATGTAGTAAACATGTGTCGAATGACTAGAATTCAAACCTATGGGGTTTTATGCCCTCCCAGGGGGTTGAAAGATAAGTTTAGTAGTTCATGCCCATGAGAATCTCAAAACTAAAGAATGAGGACATTTTTGTTCTCTTTTTATCATTTTCAAATTAGTTTTCACATAAACACCTCCACTTCTCTTAGAACTTAAGCAATCCCACTAAGTATTAACACTCCAAAGCCAACTCCAACATAGGCAACCTCCTTCAAAGCCTACTTAGTTCATGTGAAGCTGATAACCCTATGGTAACCTCAAGTAGTCCCACTAGACTCAACAAGCATTACCATAGAATCAAAATGTTAACATGTGACATGATTATCATGCTAATACAGTATGATGTCATGAAATGTATGTCATATTGAATTCAGGAGTCTAATAAGCTTAATTTCTACTATCTCGTTGTCATATCAATTTCAGACACTCAACAATGCAAACTACACATTTAATGCCAAACAAGTAGTTGTCACACTTTGATTATTAAGATTGGCAACTCATACATACAACATAGACATACAAGATTTCCCATCCCCATGCATTTGATTCCCCATAAATGTTATTAAACTATATTCCACTATTTTAAAATCACAAACAAAGTGAAAATATTGACCACTCACCCGTGCATGATAGGTAATCGTTGTAGTAATCGACTGGAAATTGCAAGTTTTGGTCAAAAGATCCTATAAAATAACCAACAAAATTCTCTAAGTATATGTTTATGTAGGACTTCTATTGATACTTAACTATTCTAAACTTAAATTATTAAAAATTCTAATTAATAGGATTTTTAAGGAATAAAGGAATTCTAAACTTATCTACTTTCATTTAATAAGAAACAAAACATACATACACATAACATAACAATATACAAATATAAATATTATTAATTAATAAGAAAAAAATAGCAAGTGAAACACCCTGCATATACCATGTATGGCCCCATGTATGAGTGAAACATCTGTCATACACATTGTATGGCCCCATGTATAAGCCAGAATTTTTTACAGCAAGTGAAACACCCTAGCATACACCCTGTATGGCCTCATGTATAAGCTCAAACTTTTGATTAGAAAATGAAACACCCTAGCATACATCTTGTATGGCCCCATGTATGAGCTTAGAACTTTTGACCAAAAAATGAAAAACCATGGTATATACCCTGTATGGCCCCATGTTTCAACCCAGAACAAGTCCTAACGCCCCTGCATCCTCTCAAACGCCCCATTTGAATTTTTTCCATGCCTTTCCACTTTCTAAATTAAAAAATTTCACTTCCTAAACACAAGTTTTGATCTCAACTTCATCAAAAACACCCCCACCACTCAAACATAAACCATAAATCCTTCATACAACACCACATCAACATAACTCCAACATCAAAACCAACACCAACTATACACAACACCAACCCATTCATCTAACAAAAGCTTATGATATCTAATATTTAAGACTCATACCATAAAAAATTACTACATAAATTCATTTATCCAACTTCAAACTTACCCACAACCTTCGAACCATCAAAACCCAACATAAACACAAACTACTCTAACTCAAATAAACAAATTTATCCAACTTATTGTTGGAATTAGCTTGAGTTCTTGGTGAGTTTTTTGAGAGAGAAAATGAAGAAAATAAAAGTATAGAGGTGGGTATGTGTGTTTTACATTTGTGGTCTAGTGGGAAGAAGAAGTGAAATTTTGCCCACTTTTAATTGTTTTTTGTCTTGTATAATTGATAAGGTTGTGGTTGAATTTTAGGGCATGAAGGGGGTGTAGTGTATGTGAGTACATGATAACTTTGGTAAGGAAAGAGGCTAAAAAGTGCAACAAAAATCAACTTAAATGTTACAACTAAAACACCAATATATCTTCTAATGAAAATCAATACAAATTTTAAAATAATTTTAGCTTATAAATTTTTATTGGAAAGGAAATTTTCCCACGAAAATTCATATTTGATTACTTTATAATTTAAAGATTAAATTTATAAAATCTAATTTTCTAAAGAAGTTTAGAAGTAAAATAATTGATATATCACTTAAAATGAGTTACTTAAACTATTATATCATTAAAGACCTATCTAATGAAACTTTTGAAATTAATTAAACTAATAGACAACTTTAAAAACATTTACATGAAATTTTGGATTCTTTTCCTTATTTATTTAATTTTATACATATTAACACACTTAAAATCTAACAATCAAATCATTCAACAAAAATTATATACTAATACTTCATTGATTTTTAATTCTATTTCTTAAACTGTAAACTTGGAACAACTTGGGGGTTTACACCTGTGCTGTCTCGAAGAATTGGTCATAGCATAGACTGTGTTACTCTGCAATGGGAATCGTTGGTCAGTCAAGGTGAAAGTTATCGCTAATAAATGGAAATTAATTACATTTGATTGTATAATAGTGATAAGAAAACGGACACGATGAAAAGTTACCCCTTCATCATTCCCACTCGCCATGGATGGTAGTCATGTATCTGTTGGCGAAGATTAGAAATACACTACTACAGCTGTTTCTTGCTCAAGGATATATTTAGGCATTGTTGGCAAGAACATAAGTGCCAAATAGTTAGGATTCCCCATCTGATTCATGAAGGTGGTGAATCCTTGGTAGTATTTGGATATTTATTAGCAAAAAACCATGAATCATTAAACTCATTGAAGTTAGGAATATTGCTTGGGGTATTGTTGTTTCCATCCATTTTCGATTTTTAAGGTTAAAATGGGAAATTATCAAGTATGTCGGAATAAGAAATGAATAACAGAGCTTAGTCAAAGATACTCAAGGCCTAGAATAGTTTAAAATCGATGGTGTTATAACTTGGTGCTGATTCTAATATATACAGCTGAAACCTAACGTCACTAGTCGAGGCACATAAGTTGACGATGTGCCCACATTGCCTAACTTTTTTTTTTTTTGGTCATAGGTGATGTAGGCACGTCACCAACCAATGGGCTCACATCGGTCAGCCTTTTTTCTATTTATGGCAATGTAGGCACGTTGTTGGGTAACATGCCTACATCGGTCTCTCTGTTTTTTTTTAAAAAAAGAACATGCTTACATCCATCGCTATAAACACATTCAAAGATGCTAGCATGTTTCCATCAAACCAATATTTGAGTCTACTTTCTCACTTACAATTAGAGTTGCTTTATAACTTATTTTTACTATAACTAATGGATGGTGCTAAAGCTTCATGTCATCATACCAAAAAACATGCCCAACGTCGCTGCCAATAAAGTACAAATATTAGAAGTAATCTCTATAGCCAAAATAGACAATGGAATTGCCAAAATGTTTTTTGTGATCAAAGACAAAATCGAGTATTTACACAACATTTTTTCTACCAGTTCAATATATCAAATTCTTTATCATCATCGTCGAGTTACTCGCACTATTCTACTAAATACTTCTCCAATTCATTTTTCTATACTATTTTATTCCTATCCTATCTTCCTTATGTATTTATTTCTACTTTGTTTTTTTGCTTTGGTGTACTGTCACACCCCAATGGGTGCCCCAAAGGTGATAGCCCGCCGTATACAATATTAAAACTTGAGAATGACTACCTTAATCATTCAAAGCTTTTATATCGGTATAAGACGTACGTTCACAACGAAAGAAGACATATGAAGTTATGCATTTTAAGAAATGGTAGTGGAACATCAAGGCAATACTATTATGATTCATAAAATATAAAGTCTTAAAACTACTATGAGACATTCCCCTGATAAAACTCCAAAGTAAGAAAGTCTTACTTAAACTATAACTGGAAGATTTTGAAGGAAATTTAATATAAAGTCTAGAATTCCCTCAAAATCTGCCAAAAGCATAAGTCCTGCCTGGATGGACAAGGTGGTCTTAGGTACAAAAGCGATAATCCTGTAACATCAAAAATCTATGAGGGAGTAAGCATAACTAGCTTAGTGAGAAATTCCTTACGCAAAAGTACTCATAACAAAGCAATCAAACAAGTCTATTTAGCAAGCATATGAATGCAATAATCATATGATCAAACAATACATACGACTATCCAGTTTCGTGTGTAGAATGGATTTTTGCCCTTCATTCTGGGTTAAGGAATGCTTTAAATGGGTCTCAATAAACCTCTTTGAAATTTGCACGCGTCTTGGGGTTCCAATCAACCATACTATTAGTCCCTAAGCTTTCCTTACCCAAAGCGATCGATCCGGCTCGGTTACACCATGAGGTCATATGCCCCAAATGTCTTAATTTCTCAAGATGTAGTCAGGCAGCTTATTTTTCTGGTCCCATACTGAGGGGTAATAACAAAATACAAACATGATATTCTACGTGATATGCATGATCAATTTAGTTATATGAAATTTCCAATCTAATATTAATTCATTTAAGGCGAGCAATCAATATTTTCATGCACAACAATATACATAGCGACAATTTACATAAATCAACCAATCGAGCTCTGATATACTTATCATTAATTGATCACACATAATGAATCACATACATTGCTCCCATGATAACCCACATGATATCAATTTTTATCTTTTTCAAATATCTAATGCTTTATCCTACAAGCACATGCACGAATACATAAAATGTAAAGGAAAACTTACTCGGTCATGGCGATCTCTATCAATCGAAGTAATCCTCGGGAAATAGAAGGTCTTGGTCCTCATCACCTAAACAAAGGAAATACCCAAAATGAGTATTCATCCAAGTTCTACTTAAATTTTCTAATTCTATTTTGTTATTTATGTTAAAATTCGTATGGCAAGAAATTCTAACTTAAAATGGCCATAACTTGCTCATTTCAACTCGGAATTTTGCATATTATATGTTATTTCTACGTACTCAAAAAGACTTACCTATTTTAAGGTGATTTTTATCATAAAAAGCCATTTGGGTCACAAAAACAGTAGGGTATAGATTCAACACGAATTTCTCAGCCCTCAAAATATAATTTTCTAAACTTTTCTTTATCCAAAATTCCTCAAACAATCATGTAGATATTTATATGGTTGAAAAACCCTTTTAATACATAAATAAACTCATATTATATGCATGATTTAAGTGATGTTGTCTCAACAATGATTTTCATAAAACAACTTGTCTTAAGAGTTCGAAAAAAATTGAATGTTGATAATTTCTTTTAAGTTGTTGGAAAAATATAAGAACCTTCGAAGTTATTATAGTTTCCTATCATAACTATAATTTCTTAACTTTTCAAAGGCAAATTCAAAAACTTGTTTTTTAAAGTTATTTATGAAATTTTATTTCTTAAGTGAAATTTTATCTAGTAAGTTGATTTTAGATTAGCTTGTAAAAATACTTATCTAGTTCTTAGTGTTTGTTATAGGGTTGGTGATGATCATATAAATAAGTTTTTAAGGAAATTTTGAAAAACAAAGAATTATTAATATTAAATTTTAAGTAATAGTTTTTATCTTTATTGGTTTGAAAAAAGAGTTGTAATAAAATTACTTAGTTGAATCTAGTATAGAATATCACTAAAAATTTGTGATGGATTTGTCTAATTTTTGACAAGGATTTGTTGGGACAAAATTCTAAGTCTTTGATGGAAAAATATTTTCTAAGTGACAAATTTTATTTTCAAAGAAAGTTTAGTCACGTTTTCTTTGTCAAAAAATAAAAAAAGACTCATCTTTATTTTTATTGAGACAACACAATATAGTCATGCAAGAATATGATTATGTAGCTATGTTAGATATAAGATAACCCATAATAAGAAAGAAAGATATATAAGAATCAAATAAGCATATATATAAGGTCAGGTATTAGGAGTCTTACCTTTTTCAAGGTTTTCGGAAATAAGAATGGACTAGTTCCAAAAGAAAAGAAAAGAAAGAAAGAAAGAAAAAAGCATAATAATAAGAGCAATAATAACAGTATGTTAGTAATAATTTAGTAAGCATTTAGGCTCTAAGAACTATAGATATACATATACATAATACATATGTAAAGTTAGATTAGAGTAATAATAACAATATGACAATATAATAGCATGATAATATAGCAATAATAAAAAGAATATTTAAGCATGAACAAGAAAAAAAATATAACATATTGTTGCTTTCTCAATACCATGGTTTTAGGAAACACACACTATGTGTCACGCCCCGAAGGGTACCCTAAACGTGGCAGTCCGCAACATATAATATCAAGGCTTAAGAATGGCTACCTTAGTCATGCGAAAGCCTTAGTATTATATGTAAGGCGTCTAACACGGTAATAGGAGACGCTTTTGGGAAGCATAGTTTAAGCAAGTAAAGATAAACATACAAGAATCCAGAAATAAAGAATATCATATCATAAATAACCAAAGGTCTATTACATAACTTCTTAGGGCATACCCCTGCTAGTTCCAAGGATCGAGATAAACTTCATAACATCCAAAATTAAAGATTTCAAAGAATTCTAATCTAAGTCTTCGAGTAGATTTCCTCCAAAAGCTTCAACATAAAACATATACAGATACTGGAAGACCTCGAGCACAAAAATAGGTGTTCCTGAGAATACAAGTACCTATAGGGGTGTAAGCTTATGGGCTTAGTGAGTAAATCCCAAAATTCATACTCGAAGAAAATTATCAATCAAGTTTATTATTCAAACATATGAAATGCAACAACCACGTGAGCATACAAGACATATGACTTTCGGGAATCATATGTTGAATGAATTTACGCCCTTCATTCGGGGTTGGGTATTCAGGCCAATTACAGCCACAACTTTTAAAACACTTTTATAGATCTTATCGGCTCCTATACGCCATCAAAAACTTGTAGTTATTACAGGCTCCTACTAGCCACCAATTTTGTAGTTTTTACCGGCTCCTACTCGCCGCTTACATGATATACCGGTTATGTCTACCACCACTATTATACACTTGTCCCACCAATTGTATAGTAGTGAATGCAATGTGACTTAACATATGAAGTGCATGAATAATTTCTTTAGTTAAAGTCTATTAGTTATATTTAACTTCTTTCAAGAGATCAATCAATTTCAAACATTTCAAGATATTAATTTACATACAACTTTATTACAAACAAATCGAGTTTCGATATACTTAGGATTCTTTCAACATATTATCATACACTTCCTTTTGATTTTTCTTAAATTCTAGTGCAACTAATTTTACAAGAACAATCAAGAATATGAAAAATAACGGGGAATAAACTCACTCGGCCATGGTGACATCTTTCTTGAATTGGGTGGGTCGTTCGGAAATTCCACTTAATCGTAGTAGTCCTCGGGATATGAACAATCCTCCTCGTGGTTATCTAATCAAGAAGAATACCCAAAATGAGTATTTCATGAAATTCTATTCTTTTGAAGATTCTAATCTTTCCTTAAAATCGTAGTAAAATCGTATAAAGGAAAATTCCAATTTAAAATGGCCATAACTTGCTCATTTTAACTCGGAATTTCGCGTATAATATACCGTTTTCTACCTACTCGAAAAGATCTATGCATTTCTAAGCTTATTTCCATAAAACTAAGTCGTTTGGGTTCTGAAAAGGCAGTGACTAAATTTGCCACGAATTTTGCAAAAACTTGTTTTCCTTCTTGTAAACAAAGTTCATTTGAAAAGATGAATATTTCAATTATTTTGTAAAATTTTTGAAAGATATATATTTATATATAATGACTCATAACAAATGTATGAAGTAAATGGAGTTGTCTCAACTTATAAAAATTAAGGTTTTAAAAGACTTTGAACTTGAGATTCTATTGAATATTTATTTTACTTTTGAAAGATCTTTTAGTTATTAAGATGAATATTCTCTTTCTAAATGAAATCTTTTGTAATTATTTTAATTCCTTAAAGTGTGGTTTTATTTTCTAAACTTGGATTTCAAAAGTAGCAAAATGACATTTTTATTTCTTGTAATGATTCCAAAAGAATTTCTACTTCTTGATAAAAGATAAGTTTTCATAAAACCTTTTGTTTATGTTAAAAATCATTCCCATACATGTTCATGGGTTTTTAAGAAATCCATTTTCCATATTTATTTCTTTTAGAAAGAATCTTTAATTCAAGAAAACACTTTCTCATTTATTTTTGTTGAGACAAAAACATTATGTTCATGCATGAATATGAATCATAACTATAGAAATATAAAAGGAACATAATAACTTGAAAGCTTAAATAAATAATAAAGTAAATAATAAAGTAAATCAAGTATTGGGACCTTAGCTTCATCAAGATACCCCGGGACTAAGAAAAGACTAGTCTCGAAAAAGAAAAGGGATTGTTTTGACTTGATGAGGACAAGTCTAAGACTAGAATGACTAGTCTTAAAATCAACTTGAAATAAATTGCAATAAAGTAAATAAATTGCATGAAAGATAAATAAATTGCAAGATAATGAGCTTATATGCTCTAAATAGTATATATGGCTATATAGATATATTAGATAGTAATAACATAAAGAACATAAAGGAACATAAAGAGATTGATATTATGAACAAAAACAAAGTATGAATCTAATGTTGCTTTCTTAACTTTCATGGCTTTAGAAAACACACACTAAGCTCATACTAAGTAAATGAACATGAAGAATCTTGAGAAATTTCTTACCTAAAGAAGCTAAACTAAGAGGACTTCTTGGAAGAACTCTTGAGAGAAGTTGGAGAGGAATTTTTGTAGAGTAACTTTAGAGAAGAAGAAGTGTGAAAGAAGTGAAGGTATGAGGGGGTATTTATAGGAAAATGTGGGAGATAAATTGTGTTAATTAAATAACTGGAAATTAAAACAAATTGAGCATGAGAGAGAGAGGGCCGGCACCATTTGTGTGTGTGGGGAGGAGGGAAATTTATTTTTTTGTTTTTTGTTAATTAAAAGAGAGAAATGAAAGATGTGAAGTTGTATTGGAAATGAAAATGTGTAAGAAATAGGTGTATAGGTTGTAAGAATAGGTTGTAAGAAAAAGTAGAGATAGGTGAATAGTGTAGAATAGTAGAAAATAGTGTAATGTAAAAGTAGACATGACAATTTAATACCGGTAGTAAGAAAATATCCATATAAAAGCGATATCTGATATTTTTAGTTATCGAAAAATTACGAAATTGATATTTTTGGAAATCTTATATTTTTACGAGTCTAACGGTGTATTCGGAATATTTTTAGTATTCCGGGCCTCCGGACACGTTTTTTGAGAACTATGTCCGTTCGGGTTTGAAGGACATCCGAATTTTGCGAAACTGAAACTTTTATAAAACCTATGGTTATTATGAACCATTCGAGCTAATTTTTCCAACTTCGTTTTCTAGGGCTTGAGAAAACGGCAATGCCGGAGTTAAACGGTTACGGTAAACTAGGGTTTTGTTTGACCTAAGAATCCGTTTGACTTCCGATTAGGGTTTAGGTCTTTAATTTGGATAAAAAATTTCGGGGATTTACACTATGGTCATGTAATGTTGCATGACATGAAGAAGAGATACTAGGAATTTTTACCTATTGGCTATGGAAGAAGGAAAAGAAAGTTGGAAAGAAAGTAAAAGGAACTTTGTAGAGAGACTTTTTATAGAGATTTTGGGAGAGTTCTAGTAGTGAATAAGAGGTGTAAAAAAAGTAGAGGGAGAGGGGGTATTTATAAGAAAATGTGGAGGGAAATTAGATATATAAAATAAATTGAAAAAGAAAAAATTAGAGAAAGAGAGAGGGTGGCCAGTGTTAATGAGGGGAGAGGAAGAGAGAGATTTTTTTTTTTTTTTTTTTTGTAATTTTGTTAATGAAAGTAAGATATGAAAAATGTGAAGTAGTAGTGGAAATGAAAATTATAAGAAAATAGGTATATAGGTTGTAAGAATAGGTAGTAAGGAAAAGCAGATATAAATGAATAGTAGTGAATAGTAAATAAGACAATTAAAATACTAGTAGTAAAGAAAATACGCATAAATGAGCTATATATGATATTTTTTAGACACCGAAAAATTCTAAAACTGATATTTTTGGAATCCTAACATTATTATGAGTCTAATGGTGTCATCGAAACATTTTTACTATTTTACTTGTCAGAATCTTAATTTTTGAAATTGATCCCGTTAGGATCCGAAACAAATTAAATTTTGGCGAATATGATATTTTTAAGCTTTCTTATATATTTTCAAACTATAATTTGAAATTATCTCATTTTTATTATTTTTAGGTTTCATGCGTGGGATTTTCGGATCTAGATTTACTATACTTTAATATTGAACTCTTCCGGTTCTTAAAGTTTACTTATAATTACCATAAAATCTTGGGATTTACATCTACACTCTTCACGTGTCAATTCTAATTTAGGCTTCTTCACACAACTTTCAAAATTCATGCAAAGGCTCTTCTCACTATGCTCAAAGCAAAAATCATAATGAACAAACTAGCTTAAGAGGACATAATGAGCTTTATCCATTAGGTAGTTTACCTCTCAACATCAAATATTTTCCCCGCTATCCAATCTACATATGATAACTTCAAATAAGGATCAAGAACTGTAACAACAAAAGATATTACATTTACATTGTTAATATTTTCCCAACACTTCCATGCTTCTTTTCATTCTTTTAGCCATCACCAGACAAATGTATTATCGCTTTTACATTTCTCATTAATATATACCCAATGATTAGAATATCTTCCACAAAATGATTGTAAGTGGCATAGAAAGAGCTAGATATACTTAATGTAGCATCATAAAATGCCTTTAAAAAAGGCAAGATGCCACATGGTATACCTAATCGCCTTTTGTAGGAAGTGCCCTCATTTTTCTCCTTAGTAAGTTCTACTATACTTATCATTCTTAATCTCTAACAATTCAAATGCTTTTTGGAACTTCACAGCAAACTCTAGAATTAAATAAGTTGAATTTCATATGATTTCGATGTCTGAAGATAATAATTCCTCACTATCTATATTTTCTTCTTTAATGCAACTCTTAAACCTCGTCAGTCTTAGGATAGGACCTAACATATCGAACCGCTAATAAATTCTAAATATGGAATTATCCATATCTTTTTGTGCTTCCTTCATAATAATCTCAAAATATGTGCACAACATGCCATGTGAAGATATCCTTCTTTCAACATGAGTGTTCCCAAAGATTTAAATATTTTTTTCAAATACTGAATGCAAAGGTTAAACTTGTCTTATCTATAGTGACAATAAGAACTTTGATTATACCCTAGCATTTAAGACAAGTCTCCAACATTACTAGTTACCTCACTAGAGTGGCTAAGGATTTGATAAAAATTTAAACTTTTTTTTTAGCAATTTCTGGCTGTCTAAGATGACAAGTGAGACAAAAATAAGTTAACTTTTGACTAGATGTCCACGTATTAGTAGTCAAACATACCTTACACCAAATTTAGAAAAAATGCTGCTTCATTTTGCCCTTTCCTCCTTATACAATTCTAAACAATCACATCTTATAGTCATATGTGATGAGCCATAAACTTATGTTTTAGTATAATATTAGTAATGATAAAAGCATCATTCTCAACAAACCTAAAAGGCAGCTTAGCAACTATGAACATTCTAATAAGCTCTCTCCTAAATCAACTTCCATCAAATTGATTATTGATTTGCTTAAGAAGATGCAAATTCTCTAAAATGCTAAGGAGAGTTTTTTGTTTGCTCGTTTTCTCTATGTTTACAAAATGCTTGCACCTACTCAAATGTGTGCATAAAGCACTAGTTCTATTTCCCCCAATGTACTTAAATGATTTATGATAATAATTCCATCTTGCCCTTTGATTCCTATCAAGACCTTAAAAAGGGTCTCGTAAGATTATCTTAAAGTTATCATATCACGTGTGCACCCATAATATGAGAACCATCTTGCAAGTCAAAGATTGCAAGGCTCTACCTTGATATTTATTTTCAAGTTCAAATGCATTACTATTTTTGTGATAAATAAGGGAAATTCGATTTCTCCAAGTCCACCAAAACTGTAGAAAATCAATATCTCCCACTAAATAGTAAAATAGAATAGATCGTCTATATTTTTGAAAACTTTAAAATATTACACACTTACTTTATTTCACATACTAAGTTTATCCTAAATAATACAACTCGAGTTACTTTTACAATTGATCTAATTCATAATCTAAATTTACATTTCTATCCTTCTAACTTCTAGGACGTAACTGAAGAAGACAACTTTCTTCACACTTCTTAGCCCATTCCCAACTTAAGATATTCCTTCACAAAAAATATAGGGGTGTGAGCTAAACCATAGCTGAATGGATAACAAGACCATACCATAGATCAAACAATGCCAAACAGGTGTATTTAACAATCATATGCAATGCAACACTCAACCATATAGGTCATGTATAGTTTGGATGACCAAAATCTAAACCAATGGAGATTTATGCCCTCTCTTAGGGGTTGAAGGAACAACTCAAGTAATTTACGCCCAAGAGAGACTAAGAACTAAGAAAGAAGAAGTTTTCCAAACTTCTTTACTTTCCCAAATCTCAACTTCACCTTAGAACCTTAGAAACTCCCTAAGTATTAATACCCTAAAGCTGACACCAACTTAGACAATGTCCTTTGATGCCTACTTAGTTCCTGTGGGGCTGACAACCCAATGATAACCTTAACCAAATTCATTGAACTCATCTAGCATTATCACATAATCGAAATATTAATACATGACAAGAATACCATGATAATATAAGTATGTTGTTGTGCAATGCATGATGGTTTAATTAAATAGTTGGATAATATTAAGTCCATTTATTAAAGTGGCCAATCAATTAATAAACATTCATCAACAAAAAAAACTTAATTATTCCAATCAATGTGAGATTACTTTTATTTTAATAACTTATCAACCAAGACAATCACCAGACAACAAACAAGTTTCCAATCCCCACATATAGGCGATTATGTTTATATTAATACATGCGCAACTATATTACAATTACAAACAAAGTGATAGGGTCGTTGTCACCTACCTGTCGTCCTAGCTAAGTCATAAGAATCTTTTGTAATATCCAGTGATTAATTTGTTCTTCCTATGAAAGAGAAATAATAAACACTCAATAAATTTCTTAATATATACATTCTATCAAATTTTAGTATTTGAACCCATTTAGTTCATCATTCTACACTTGATTATAATATAGACTTATACTAAAAACTTGTTTTAGAAAGTATACATTTTAAACAGCATATTCCCTTTTCTAAACACAGTCTAACCCATCATATTATAATATATTATCTCTAAGCCATTCATAAGTTTTAAGTCTATTAACTTAGCTAAATTGATTAAAATTAACCCATCTAATTTATTTTAGCTTAGTGAAGTTCATTGGGTCTAGTTGAGCTTAGATATATGACTAATTCAATTTATATCTAACATTCATATCAACTTAAGTTTATGTTAACTTAATCTTAACCAAGTTGATTAGGATTAGTCATTTAATCTAGTTACTAAGTCAATTCAATTATCTCTTTAAGTCATTATCATATAGCTATTAGATTCTTAATTAGTCTACTTCATTTAAATTCATTTAGATTCATTAAGCTAAATTGGACTTAGGTTGATTAACTAAGTTCATTTTATATCTAAGTGTTCTAAACTTATTTTATAAATTGTTTAGTCTATTGGTCTTTAAGAAATTATAAAATTCTATACTTAACTATATACACGTAACTAGTAAAACCATTATTCAATTTGATTTGGATATATTGTGGTTGGGAAAAGATATATTTTTGGCTTTGATGCTTTTAAATTTTCCAAGAACTTAAAATATAAAAGTTATAGAGCTCTTTTTAAGCTTGTCGTAGCATTTTGAATTACCTTAATCCAAGTTCCGAGTTCAGGTGAGAAAGTTATGATCAGTTTAAGTTAAATTGACAAGGAAAAGAAAAACAAGAGACATCTGGATCCATATGAGGCGTAGGGAGGGTGGTGGCAACCACTTTGCCCTTTGCTACGGCCCATACCAAGGGGCATATGAACCAAGCAGAGGGACAAATGCTTCCATGTCCCTTGCTATGCCCTATACCAAAGAGCATATCAACTAGACATAGGAATAAGGGCTACTACGCCCTTTACCATACCTTATGCCAACGGACGTATGAATCCAGATCACATCCTCTATTTCGTTTACTCCATTTTTGCTACTTGTTTTCATCCTATTTCAACTAAAACATCATATAAGTAACATACAAGTTCAAAACCACAACTTACAATATCTATATATGTGTTATTATATCTTATTTCCTCAAATCATTTCATTAATTTCCTTGGTTCTAGTATGCATAAACATACTTATGTTTTGTCTAACAAGTTCATAAATAATTTATTTACTAGTTTTATCACATACCTAACTCTCATCTTACTCTAATTCATCATGCTCATGCATAGACAATAATCCAAAAACCAAGAAGATAACTAACTTACTTTTTTGACAACTTAGACTACGTGATCTTCACTACTACTACTTTTTCTTGGTTGTTGTAGCTTCTTCATGCTAAATTTCCATCTTCTATCTTGTTTTCCATTCTTATTTCCATCTATAATCTTGTTGAATTTGAGAGTTGAGTTTAATGGTTTGAGAGAAAGAAGGGAGGATGAAGATGGAGAAAAGGAAATGAAAGAAACGTATGGGAAAAGAAAGATAAAAAAATGTGGCAAATTTTGAAATGAAAACAGAGAAAAGAGATTAAGTAATAAAGATTTTTAAGGGTATTTATAAGTAGGAGTTCTTATTTAAGCTTTTCATATCATTATCCTAAGTACTAACTACAATTGAAAGTAAATTTTAGAATATATATAAATAAAATGATAGCTTGAATTGGAAATCCAATTTAAAATTTAACTTTGTAAAAACTGATATTTAATTTGAGTTCAAACATAAAAACTGATATTTTTAAATAGGTAAATGAATTCAAAACTTATGAGGATTTAGGAAATGGAAGTTAAAGTAAAATTTATGGGTTTAGGAATTTGCAAAACATTTAAATTACATGTTTCAAGTTTTAGGGAATTGAAATTTGAGAAAAATAAGTCTAAATGAATGATTGGGAAGAATTTTAATAATTTAATTCATTTAAAAAGGTTATTAAGGCAAATAGATGATTTAAAAGAGTATTTCAAATTGAAAGAAAATAAGTTTAATTTGAAATTTACAAACGATGATAAAATTTGGTTTGCTGGAAAAGATGGTTAAAGCAAATAACTTAAATGAAGAGAATGTTTGAAATCTCAAATTTAGTTAATCTATTTATTAATTTAATTATGCCACTCTATCTAATTTTTATTCTATAATTTGCTTTGCTTGACATTAATTGAAATATCTAAGTTCAATTCTAAATTAGCTCTAATTCATGTTGTGTTATTACTTTTCATTTCTTAAAGAAATTTTGATTCATTTGTCGATATTCATATTTATTAAGCTTATTAATTGTAGATATTATGGCTATATAGTTTTGCTCTTTTATCATATTTATTTAATATTTCTATTATTTTCATTTTCATGAACTTATTGAGATTTATTGCTATTTATGTTTAGTATCACGTCTTTCATGAACATTTATTATTTCATTTATTTCTTAATTTGATAATTTGAAAATTTTCAATATTTCATTAACTCTATATAATGATATTCCATACAATATGGCATAAAAAACAATAAGAATTAGTTTAGCGATTTCAACATTTACTTACTCAATTTTTAGAGAAGACTCATTGAAATAATCTAAATATTCAATAATTAAAATTCATGTGAATACAATATTAGTTTTAGATAATAAGTTTGAAGTAATTTTGATTTACGAATATGAATGTGTAGAAATAGGTTTGATATATTATGTTTATTAATGTTAATTATTGATGTAAGTGATTATGTGTAATGAAATTAATGTTATTATTTTATGCATATTAATGTGTGTATAGTGTAATTAATATTTGTTTTTTATGAATTAATATGTATGTGTTATATTTAAAATTTAAGATCAACTTTTGTTATGCTTAAGAATTTGTTGATAGATATTTACAAAAGTTAAACCTATTTTTCAAGCTTAAATTAAACCCAAATGAGCTCCAAATTAAGCCAAATTTAAACCTAAGTCTTATATGCCTCAAAAGTCAAACTTAAGATAATAATGAGTTAGAAATTTGATCAAATATTGCCTCTTTTAGCAGCCCACTTTTCCCATACGAATTTTCCCTCTTTCTCCTCCTTTCTTTTCTTCAAACTATAAGCCTAAACCAAAGACCAATATCAAGCTTTTGGATTCAAAAATCTCTCCAAGCCAAAGCCTCTACAGGTAAGTTAAAGATAGTATAAACTCTTGTTTTATTTCCTTTCTTGTAGTATAGGTGTAAAATCTATGATAGGGTGAGTTAATGTCTTTTAAGTTGTATGGTTTATGCATTGATATATGTTGGGTTGTGTTTTGTTATTGTGTGAACTTGTTTATGTGTTATGGTAGTAGTGAGGGGTGTTAGTGAGGAGTGAAGTTGATTTGAGTAGTTGAGATTAAAGTGAAGAGGAAGAGAGGATTTGATGTGAATGAAGTAGTTTAATATGTTGTTTTAATATTCAAAGTTGCTAGAATTGATTAGTGTGGATAGAAGCTAGTGTATGAAGCTAAATATGAGTTTGAAGAAGGATTAAAGTGTTATATTTTATAAATTTGCAAAGTGCAAAACAGGAGAAATGAATTCTTTTCGAATAGGTCTGTTTTTAAGTGTACACCGACATCTGGTACTTCAATGTCGCTGGCGTAGAGGCGATATTGAATGTGATCAGAACCGATTTTTCTAAAGACGCTTAAAACACTGCCTGCTTTTGTAAGGAAATTGGCCAGTGTTTATTTTTCAAATTGTACACCGGCCACTACTGCTTCAACGTCGTCGGCATAGAGGCGGTGTTGAATGCGAATAGAAACAAAATTTTTAACGCCGAGCTTAACGCCACCGGCGTATAATTCCAACATTGCTGGCATTCAATCCAATTTTGCCTGTGTAGAAAGGTCGCGTATCCCCTGAGTTTTACAAATTCAATCTTCTTCAATTGTCATTCTTTACTTCATATATGATCTTCTAATGAATATATAAGCTAAATAAACATGTTTATGTATGAATTAGATGTTAAAACTATATGTTAGGTTTATTGAATCTCCTTGTATAGTTAACGTAGGATTTATATATATATATTATACGTTCTATTATTGATTTGTTTGATATTCTTATTTCAATTAAAGATTATTCGGTTATTCCCCTTTTGAGTGAATATAGTAATACACTATTGGGTATAGGTACACAATAACTTGTTTGTTGTATGCTAGGACTAGGCATTCTTGAATTGATTTAATTCAATTTAGCTTAATACTTTGATGAATTGGATGTCTATTACGCTATTTAATCTGGTTTGAGGAGCAGCAAACCTGTCATGATGCAATGGCATATTAGTTAAGTGCTTAACCTAAGTCATGATGCAATGCTATGCTATGATACCATAGCGATTTTTTTTTGGTTAAGTGGGTAGCCGATGGGGAGAATAGTATCCAAGTAACGTTTGCTTAAACTTAAGGAGAAATACCATGGTTTAGTTCAAAGTTTATGGGAACTTGTGAACTAGACTCATGTTGTGGACTGAGTTTAAGTAGAGTCGGGTAATAGCTTTTAAACCCTGAATGAAGCTATTTCTTTATGGAATAGATATAGAAGATATAAGTATTTGAACTGCTTATATCAACCCCCTGAGCAGTTGCTGTTACTCAGGACCCTTAAATTCCTAGAGCGTGATCCCGGGGTTTGAATAACCTCTGTTGTTCTGTAAAAGAAAACTTAATAAGATAATAACTTGATCATTGATGGATTTCATTCAATTTAAGTTTGATTGATAAATTGTTCTTGTGTTTGTCATTGCGTACTGGGCCTTTGGCTCACTTTTGCTGCTTTGCAGGTAATGAAGATGAGTTATATGCTGATTTGGGATACGGGTCAGATTTTGAGCGATTCATGGATGAATGGGACGAGTAGGATTCGAATACCCTTGGAATTTTAGAGAAGCTTTTGTATAAAGCATATTCTCTGTTTAGAAGGCTTGTTAGATAAGCCTAAGTGTAATAGACCTTAAACTCTCTTTAGATTATCTTTTTACTAAGAAAAATTTGTAATTTTTGTAGTGTCTTGTATTGACACTAAACTTTGTATATATGATGTATATATATGTATAGATTGCTTTTATTAGCAATCTTATTTTGTTAAAGGTTGTTTATAAAGTTTTAGTAGATTTGATCAAAACAATTTTCATAAACTGTTAGTTTTAGGATAACCTTACATATAATGTGAAAATGTTATATGTGGTTAGAGACTCGGTACTCTAAATTTTGAGATTTATGGGTTGGGTCTTTACACTCATACTCAACAAAGACAATAAGCGACTGATAACATGATTGGACTTGACTCAACTTGTCTCTTGACTTGAGACGACACAACATTGACTTGCATGACATGAAAACTCAACAAAAGAAGGTTATAGATTCGCTTTTCTATTCTTATTTGAATATGTATGACAATGTGTATATAGAATATATAGTGATCATATTCTTTTAATTATCAGAGATATGATATTTTACAAGTTTTATTAGGACCATTATTTTATTGATGTTGCAACCAAGATATCTCATTAATTTATTGATTTATAATCAATTATTGATTGTGAAAAACTATGGATAATTATATTTAGAAATTTTATTATTAGTAGTTTCTAAATTTTAGACAACAATTAAAATGTTCATGTTTTTAATATTCTTAAATAAAATGAAAAATCAGGAGTGATTCTTGCGACTTTTCTTAAAACCTTTTAAAATTTTTTCATTATTTACTTGATGATTTTCATATTCAAGTGGTATAAATTTTGGTGATTATAATTCCGTTATTCATCTAATTCTAATGTTATATGTTTCCAAACTTCTAATTGTTGTCTTTTATTAGAAGAAGTTTGTGAAGATGAAGGAGGTTTAGGTGAAATCCTAGAAGAAAGTAGTGTAATGCTAAGTCTGCCACTACCAATATGCCAATTATGGTTGTTAAGTTCATCTACTACTATATTGTGGTTAGATGCATCCATGTCCACGGCTTGATTATGCTCTTCGCATCAAATGAAGACATCTAGAAAGTAAAATCAAGGGGATTAAATTACAATATGAAGTAATTTTGCACTATATGATAATCTACAAAAGAACTTTTTTTATACGGTAGCCAACAAAATAGTTTGGAGGATTTAGGAATTATTTATTATTTTGTAATAAAATGGAACAATTAATAAAATAATTATACATTTCTTTAAAAAAAAACCACAAAAATAAAAATTGGTGCAAAAATAAGATGTAATTAATAAGATCGTTCTCTTGACATAAGATTTTGTCCTCTTTCGTGCAATATAATTTACTTTCTATAATCAAAGAGCTCTGAGACTCTCACAATTTCCCCTCCAATAGATTAATGAAAAAGGCAATCCATGAGAGACAACATTTGAAACGACCCAACTCTTAGGATACTTAAGGCGTGGTTGTTTCGTCGCACACATAACCTCCAAATGACATATGTAAGGCTTACGTTAACTATGAGTTGCTAATCAAGTTTTGGTTGTGAAATCATAATTAGGTTATTTAGTAAAACCATAACACATTAGTTGACAAGTTATTGACGATTTAGAAACTATTGTACTAACATGTAGAAAAACACTTTAAAAGATATAGAAACGAAATTTAAAGTCTAAGATTGTTTAAGATAGCAACCATAAAAGGGGAGGTAGGCTCAACCTGGTTACAAATTTTGGCACTTAGTCTAAAGTAGTAAAATAGCTTAGAGTTTACAATCATCCATTAAAATAGAAACATAAGCATTCAAATAGTTTTTCCCAAAGTTCTATTTGGTCCTCTAATCAATGGGGTCACTCTCCAAACTTACCAGTCTTAAAACCTATAAAGTCATAGTGGAGATCCACATACGAACCCTCATCAACATCTAAAATAGTAAAATGTGAGCGGCAAAGCACAGTACACAGTTATCAAACACATACACAGTTGTGATGCATGCCTAGGCTAATGCAACAAGCATTAATTAAGTTTAGTTAAATTATAGGTCAGCAAACAAGGATTCCTAGTGTCTTAGAAATATCAATACGCACAAGAATACTCATGACTCTCGCCAAACAAAAGGGTAGGATTCCTTCAGCAAATCAATCACCGAAAAGAGGGGTTTGATAAGTCCCTAGAACTTATCAAAAAGGAAAACAAGAAAGTAGTCTTATATGGATCAATTCCATATAAACAACCATCAATGAGCACAATCCATTGTGACATTTTATGCAAAAGCCCATACCCCCGCATAACTCCACTACAACTTTACACCATCTCCTAATTGACTTTATTGTTTTGAAATATCCCCTATCAACTATCAACCTATCCTTATCATGTACTCCTTAGGGGTCTAAGCTCCTATAACTACCACACATCTTGAAGTTGCGATCAGGCTCGCAACCTAGTTTGGGGGTACCACTTCTATAGTAAGCGGTCAAGTAGTAACTAATACTCAATTAAGCTTAGTTTAAATTCTTAGTCCAGTTATTAATACTACCTTAACAAGAAACATGCAATTACTACGTACCTATTTGTTGTTCAAGCTTGTTATCTTTTTCCAAACTCAATGTCCAAAACTGTTCATGATCAAAATTGAAATCAACACATGGTTATTCATCTTTAATCCTTTTTGTATTGTTTGTTATATCTAAGTCTCTTTGACTTATCCATTTTACTTAAGATCATGTTTAGAGGGTTATTTAAGTCTAAAGAAGAAGTTAGATTAAGTTTAGTTTGATTTGAACAAAAATCGAATAAGGAAAAAAGGGCTAGGAAAGAAGACGATCAATATAAAGGGGGACATATTACCCGTGTTCTAGGTGCATGACCGAATAGGTCAGCCATGTTCTCCATTTTTTTTTTTTTTGGCACGAGAGAGGAGGGGGTGGGGGGTTGAGGGTGTGTGTGGGGCGGAGGGGAGGGTAAGGGGGGTTGGTTAGAGAGAAGCACATGGGGGAACATGACTGCATGCATCTTTTTATGTTCTTCTAGGTTCAAGTCTTTTTTAAAAACTAAGAGAAGCATTGTGGGAACATGGATAAATGTGTCCCTCATGTTCTTTTAGGTTTCAATGCCGTTTAGGATTAAAGAGAAGCACAGAGCAAACACGACTGAATGCATCCCCTCATGCTCTTTTGAGTTTCATTGAGTTTTAGGATCAAAGAGAAGTATGGGCAAGTATACGACATCATGTACATGTTGTGCTTTTCTAGGAAACACGACTCCTTAGGTTTTTAAGGCTTAGAGAGAAGCACGGTTGGAATATGACTTCTTATTCATGGTTTGCTTTTCTAGGTTTGTGAATTCTTGGCTTAAACTTGACAATTTTGTCAAAAAAAAATTTTTTTTTAGACAATTTTTTGTGTTCTTAAAGGTATTATATGGCTATATGCAAGCCTAGTCCCATTTGTTTTCATGCTCCATTTTTTAAAACATGATCAATCAAACTTGAAAGCCTAAATCACCTAGTTTTGACTGTAACCAATAAAAATATCATGTTTTCTTTGAAATCTCCAAAACATTTTATTTACATCCCTTTATTTAACTTCTTTGAACATCAATAACATGAATTCATGTTCATTCTATGATCTTATCCATGGTTTTTAACACAGTAACATTCATTTCCTCTTAAGGCTAATCTTCAGTAAGACTTCAACTTGAAACATGTTCATTCTACATTCTTACATCATTAGATTATCTTATCTTCTTATAATCACATCTTCATAACACTAAGAGTTGAGGTTGGGTCTTACCTTGTTGTTGTTGCAATTGCAAAAGGGATTCTAAAGCTCAAAACACCTCCAAAAACAACTTCCTTGCTACCTTCATTTCATACAAGCATCCCTATGTTAGGAACTACATCTAAGACATCATAAACTTTGCATTTTGATACTTGAAATCCTCACACTTACCTTATTAGGAATTTCTCTGAGTTTCTTGATCTTCTCTTTCTTCTAGTTTGCCTCCATTGTCCACATTTTCTATCATGAAATGGATAGTCTTAGTTGATTAGTACTAATCCCCTTTTAATCTTACCTTATTTTGTAGTAGGTTTCATAAAGAAGAAAAGAGAAAAAAAAAAGTATTTATATAAGGGCTAGTAAGGTAGGGTCTAGGGCTTGTAGGGTTTCCATTAGAGTGCTATTTGGCATAATCTCAACCATCCATCTCTATTAGGTTTTTATTTGGCAGATTTTTCTAACCTATATCCATTAATCAAACCAACGTTAAGTTTCATTTTAGTCAACTCGCTAAGTAATTTTATCCATTCTCTTGGTTTCAATTCTTAACAATTTTCCAAATATTATATTAAAATTTTGAATTTTATGTGTAGTGTTTGGAACATTTCAACATCTTAACTCACTACCATATATTAGAATTTTATTAATATATACTTTTCTTTCTTAAGTTATACACTTTCATTTTGCATCTTTGTTTGCATATAATATTCAGCAAAAAGCTATTAAATTACATATAAATCAATTATATGTATTAAATTACACTTAAGAGATATTTAATAGCTATGAACACATCAAGCAATTGTAAACAGAGATGCAGGCAACAAAGTATATATTAAATTATACAACAAATTTAAGGTCAAAGTGTACTTATTGTTTTTTTCTTTTAATCATATGCGCACTCTTTCTTTCTTTCTTTCTTTTTTTTTTTGTCATTACAACGGAGAAGGGGGTTTTGTACCTGAGAAGGTTGTGAATTCGCTTTTCTATCCTTATATAAGTATATATATATATATATATAGCATTGTGCATATAAAACATGTTGTGTTCGTATCCTTTTAAAGATATCGCTGTTTTATAGCTTTCATTTACATGATCATCTTAACAAAGTTTGAAATCAAGATGTTTCATTATGTTATTTACTGTGAAAACTATGGGAACTGTATTTTTTTATTAACAGTTTCGACATTTAGGCAACAATTAAAATATTCAATCTTTTAAGGTTCTTTGACTGAGTCTTTTGTGTTGACTAAGTGGATGGGGTTTGATTTGGTTTTGCTATTTGATATGTACTAAATTTTTAACAATCTTATATCTATCCATTCTATATTAGATTAGGGTGATTATTTACTCTTCTAGTGTTATTAACTAATGAACTATTTTCTTAGCTTTAACGATGTATAAGGGTATTCAAACATCTGAAGGTACAAAGCTAACTTGATGATGAATTACATCCATGGTTACCATCCTCATCTATAGCAACGAGTTCTATTTCCGTGTCGCTAGCTTCCTGGCAAACCCAATATCCTCATAGATTGTATACATGTATTCTTTGTGGAGAAATTGCCAAGCATCTCCCATTTCTATTACCATTGTCGTTCCTATTCTTAACGTTGTTTGTCCTTCCTCCAGATCGACGTGGTGTTTGAGCTGTTGTGCCTTTCCTCTTAAGGCACTTTTTAGTGATATGTCCTGGTTTCCTATAGATGAGGCAGACAGTAGTGGTTCTCTTTGGACAACCTTGGATCCTGTGGTTCGGACTTCCACAATAATAGCATTTGTGTTGTAGCTTTGGATATTGTTTCGGATGGTGTCCCCCTTTACACTTCCAACATCGGATGTCTAATGTCTTTTTATTCTTCTTTCTAGTTGGATAGCTTAAAGGTTTAAACTCCTTCATCTTGAGGCTTAACCTGGATCCATTTATGGGTTCTTCTTTGAATATCATAATATTCTTTTCTGTCATTTTCCTTTTCTTAGCATTTTCTACAATTTGTGCTCTTTTTACTGATTCTTGAAAACCTCTTATGTCAAACTCTCCATCTTGATAAGAAGGTCTTCATCTAATCCTCCTTAGAATACTTCTCTCTTGAGTTTCTCACTATGTTTATATGACTTCGAGGCATATTGCAGCAGTCTACTAAATTGAGTCTCATATTGCTCGATGCTACAGCCTCCTTGTGAGAACATAAGAAATATACTATATTAAACTCTTAAGCTTCTAGCGAAGAAGTTCTCCAAAAAGCCATGCCTAAATATCTCCCATGTGATTGGTGGTAGTAGTTCCCTACTCTTGGATTCCCACCATATCATTGTGTTGAATGTTAGCATATATGTGTCATAAGCAAGCTTAAGGTGATGCGGTACTTTAAAAGCACGAAAAGAACTTTCTATCTAAGCTAACCATTCCTAGGATTCATCTAATTTCCCAAAACATCCATCAAAATATCGATTGCACTTTATGAAGTTAGGCAACATGCTTTGATAAGGTCTAGGTGATAGCGGTTCAGCTGGTACCAATGCAATAGGTGGTGTTGACACTTCTGGTGTCGCTTCTTACGCTTGTGTGGTTGGTACAAGTGCTGGTGTGGTACGAGCCTGTTATATGTAATCTTTTATTAGGACGATAAGTTGTCCGATATTAGCCGGGACTTTTCTTAGTCAATTCGATTGTTGAGGTCCTTCTTAGTTCTCAAGTTCCATAAGAGGTGTTTCAGGCTTGCGTTGTGTACGAGTGCATCTCTTACACGGTTTATAGTTTTATTAGGTTTTGTATGAGATTTTTGAATTTTATTGCATTTTACGTGTTCAGAAAGTTTTAAAGAAGCAAGCCAAAAGCAATTGAGTATGGAAATGTGTAATAGACATATAAAGGAAACATCGGAAACTCATTAAAATAGTAATAAACAAGGTAATTCATATCACTAAAGCAAATTCGTTAAGGAAGAGGAAGGCTTAAATCTTTCATTTACAAAATTTCAAAGAAAGGATGCAAAACATGAGTACAACTTTATCCTATCTATATCCAATTACTAATTAGATAGTTGACAAATCATCTTTTAAATAACTTTTAAGCATTATGAATTTCTTAATAAAAGGATTGGTCATAACTAATGCTGCGCAAGAGCTTTATTTTCCATCTTCATGGTCTTTCTTAGGAGGTTGGTCCCCTCTAGATTGGTGCGACAACTTGGCAGTCCTTTTTTGTCATTTTAGGACATTCCATAGCAAAGTGTCCCAGTTGTTTGCAATTTTAGTAAGGGGAGGTGTTCTTCTTTGGGCAATTTGAAATCTTGTGTTTAAGATCTCCACAGAAGTAGCATTTATGCTGCAGTTCTGGTCATCATTTTGGGTAATGTGTCCTCTTGCGTTTCTAGCATCAGATCTCATGCCTTCGAAGAGTCTCCTCCTTATTGAAAATTTT
This sequence comes from Combretum micranthum, assembly GCA_024138025.1. Lineage (NCBI taxonomy): Eukaryota > Viridiplantae > Streptophyta > Magnoliopsida > Myrtales > Combretaceae > Combretum > Combretum micranthum. Next base: position 448,342 of record JAMXBD010001007.1, on the reverse strand, counting down.
GAATGTCTTCAGTCTTTTGGCTCTAGGATTTGAACTAGCCGCAATAGAGAGAGTTTAGGCTCTTTGTGTCACCTTTGGTTGGCTCTCTATGATTGGAATAGGCACAAGTATGGTAGGCACTTGTTGCATGTATGATACTATCATATCTTCTAGGTCTCTCAAAGTGGTTAAGACTTCTTGAATTTGATCTTGTGGTGGGGGTGCTTCTTGTTCTTGTGGTTCCTTAGTATAGATGTTTGACTGTGGAAGGATCTCCTCGGGTCGTCTCTTAGAAACAAGCAGAATGGTTGCATTAGATAACTTTTATCTTGATCATGTTTTGTACACATTTTACTTAATTTTTAAAGAAAAGGAGTATAGCAAAGTATTTTATTATTAGTTTTCATTTGTTTGGTAAGGGGTCGGCGAAGGCACTTGAATGGTATTATTCACCTAGTGTTCTTATCGATAAAAAGGGTAGTATACTATCTTCTTTCCTTTGGATCCTAGCTAAGAGTCGAGTAAGGTTATTATGCACTAAATCTCATAGGTGATAGGTTTAAGCAATCCATTCAATATTTCAAGTTTCTTATTTTTCCCACATTGCCTTTCTAAAATCATCCTCCAATTATTACCACTTTCTTCACATTTGGGATCAACATCATTCAGTAAATATTTATATGTAATATTTTCGTCCATTATTCATAACCTCTTAAATATTCTCCAATTCTTGTATAAATATTTTCTACCTTTTTCTAATAATATCTAAGATAGAATTCTGTTCTTCGAACATTAGAAATCAAATCTTAGGGGTCATAGAAGTTATGGCTAGCACTCATACTAAATTAAGGGTCATCTAATATCTACCTCCTTATCTCTAAGGTCATATTCTATCATTCTAATCTCATTGTATCTTTTCACCTAATTTCCAAAACCTTGTTGCTCTGATACCAACTTAAACTATCACGTCCCGAGAGATACTCTAAATGTGACAGCTCACTATACACAATATTAAAATCTAGGAATGACTACCTTAGTCACACAAAGGCTTTCATATCATGCACAAGGCGTACATTACTACAAGGGAATATATCGGAGTAGCACAATTTATATTGATAACAATTAATTACAAGGCAAGAGAAATACTTATCAATAATCATAAATATGGTCAATTACAATTCTTAGTGACATACCACTGCTAATGACTTCTAGTCTACATAAATACACTCCCTATTAATCACCAAAGTATCAACATAACATATATTGCTCATAAAGAAATTTCAAGAAAGTAAATTTCCTTCTATGCTCCTACTTCTTCCACAAAAGCTCATGTTACACCTCAAAGGGTACCTTAAACGCGACAGTCCGCCACACTTAATACTAAAGCTTAAGTATGACATCCTTAGTCATCCCATAAGCTTCGATACTGGGTGTAAGGTGTACGTTCACGATCATAGAGGACCAACTTTGAAACAAGTTGTTAAAGAAGACATTCATATAACAGTTTAAGAATGAAAATCATAACATAATATATGAAATATGGAAATATAAAGGTCTTACAATAGCAAAGGGGCATTCCCCATTCAAATGATATAATCTATCAAAGTCTATCCAAAATAATTACATGGAGATTTACTTAGAAGTTTAAGTCTACATCTTGTCTTTGACTTTTTCCAAAAACTCATTCGGCCAAAAGGGTAGTACCTGAGAGAAATAACCTGGGGCTTCAACTATAGATAGGGGTGCTGCAAAAGGTATCTATAAAGAGATAAGCTTTTTGCTTAGTGAGAATTAATTCCACAAGCAAAGTACTCAATAATCAATATTCAATTAAGTTAATTAACAAGCATATGAGATGCAATCAATCACGTGAGTAAACAATACATACAATTTTCCAGAAATCATATGTTTGAATAGATTTACTTCTCCATTCAGTGGTTAGGTGTTTCGGGCAACAAGGCCATAGTTCGCAAATTAATGTTTTTGTAGTTTTTACATAGATTTCTACTACTACTAAATTGTAGTTAATTCGGTGCCCACTTACCGTTTAATTACGGACAATCAAAGACATATAATATATTTTCAGGTCCTCGACCTCATTACTATGCCCTTATCCCACCAAAGATATAGTAATGAATGTAATGTGACTCACTACGTGTCACGCCCCGTAGGGTATCCTAGACGTAACAGCCCGCCACATACTAAGTAAGACTCTCGAGTTCTCTACCCAAGCCCTTCGGGAGTCTTAATTAGATGTAAAGCGTTCCTTTACGACAATAGAACTTCGACAAATGGAGTTAAACAGTTTAGCGTGGCATTCAATAGCCATAGATAATAAATCAAAACGCATAATTATAGTTTACAAAATCTAAGGGGCATTCCCCGCAAAATAATAACAAGTCCATTACAGTCATCCAGAGTCCTTAGTTTCCAATGGAAGTTTATACAAAAAGAAATGGATTAAACTTCTATAGGAAACTCCTATCTCCGGTACCTGTGCTGTGGCTTGCCTCGGCCTAAGCCATATAAACTCGTGCTGCAATAGATAAAAACTATGGGGGCGTAAGCTAACTAGCTTAGTGAGTAATAACTTCCATAACACAATTAAATACAATCATTCAAGCAAGTGATTATTCAAGCAAGTGTATGCATCATACAAATGTGATCAACAAACATATGACCAACCGGAAATCATATGTGGATGGACATCTCGGGTTAGCAGATTAACGAATCCTGCAGTACGACGCCGTTTAAGCTCACGGTCAACTAACAATATTTTATTTTATGGATCACGATTAACCAACAAATTCGTTTTATGGATCACGATTAACCAACATATTCGTTTTATGGATCACGAAAAACCAACCAATGCGAATGCTCCAACCCCATCGTGATATGAATGGATTCAATTTATATTTGAAACCGAATATTCATTAATTCAATTCTTTCAAGTGACCAACAAGTGTTCGCAGGCATTCATCATAAGATACTACTAATCAGTCAATAGCTTAACAACCCCGACGGGTTTCGGTTTGGATATTCTTACGTTCCAATTCACATATCAGCAGTAAACAACATATATAATTCCCATATACCCCATCATGCATATACAATTTCTCTTTATCTTTGCCTACACCACTAGTGCCACTACATTACAATCACATTCATTAATTGAGAGTGGAAGTAAAACTCACTCGGCCATTGGACGCCAATCTTCCTAGTAGTAGTAGTCGGGAGGTAGAGTGTCGTCCTGCTCGGGATCACCTACCAAGCAAGAATAATCCTAATGAGACTCTCATTATGTAACTAAATCAAGCTATACATCTAAACTATATGGATTCGGATTTCTCGCTATTTGCGGAAGTTCCGACTTAAAACGGCCATAACTTGGTCATTTTAACTCGGAATTTCGCAAATTTTATATCGATCTCTATCTACTTCGAAAGATCTACCTATTTCTAGTATTATTTCCAAGTTTTGAAAATAGTAAGGTCACGGAACAGTGGGATCAGATCTGTTCCGCAAATGTTCCAATCTCAAAAATTTGTTTTGCTTTTGATAAGAAATGTTCCTAGTTGATGATTCATGCATGAATGATATGGGAATGAATTACTAATATGAATGCCATGTGATGAACTTAATATATGCATGGTCATAATAATTTTTGTGATAATAAACTCTTATGAACTCTTAAGTGTTGGAAAATTCCCATAAAGATTATTTCTAAGAAGCTATTTTTCCACATTATACTCCTTAGGGTTTCCTTGACTTTTAATCTTGTAATCCACTTATTATTTAACTAAAAATAAGTTCTCAAAGTCTATATTAATCATGGCCTTCATTCATGCATAAAAATTCCCATTTTTCATTTGGTAAACATGTCTTTGAACAAGCTTTTTGTAAAAATCCGAATTTTCTAAATTTCATTTTCTTGCATTTTTCTTAAGGGAAAACTTGTCTAATGCATTAAAAATTGAAGCTCCAATATATATATTATCTAAGGACTTCATTTAGCTTATAAAACATCCAATTTAGACTTAAATACCAAGTGTTCTTGTAGGCATGAACCTAAGTTACGAATTTTAACTATTGATCAACATTCCAATATTTTTCATTCTAACTCCACCACTTGTTTTACATTCCTATCATGCCTAAACTCATCTAAACTTATAAAAATCATTCCTTCAATATACCTATTACACATACCCTTCATTTTTCTTATGGAACATGAGTAAAAAAATGATTTTGGTGGCTTTTAAGGTAGGGCTTCCATTTCATCCGAATTTTCAACATTTCATGTTGACAAGGTCCTTCCTTTTTCAATGTTCTTGCTTCCTATATGTAAAGATCCACTATCTAGCATCTCTATACATGAACAAGACTACATTTTTATGATCATCAATGCATAGAAAATAAAATAAACCTATGATCATGCATGTACATGAAAATGTGGTTGTCTAAACTTTAGATCTACTATATATAATGCATGAATCATGGATCTCATGGCATGAACAACAATATATGTACAAGATCTCTACTTTACATGCATGAACAAGTTGATATTTTAACATAAACTCATCTAAACACTAGATCCATGTCTTGTGATGGCTTGATATTCTTGTTCATGTGTTTTCATGTCCCTAGCATGAGCTCATTGGGATTAAATGAGAAAACACACAAGATATAGTCTTGCCATTACAAGATCTAGGAAGAACAAGACCTAAATCAACATACCAAAGGAGTCTTGAGATGGAAAAGAGAAGAAAACAAGTTGAAGTTGTGAGAGGGGGAGGGGGGCAACCTCACGGCACAATGGAGGAGAAGGAGAGAGCTTTTTCTCTTTTTCAAAATTAAAACAAGAAGAAATGAAGAGAGAGAGAGAAAAATATGTTTATATATGAAGGCATTAGGGTTTAGTAATGAATAAAAATTGCAAAATAAATTAAATGGGAGGAAAATCAAGGGGGGGGGGGGCGGCCATCCATGGTGTGTGTGTGTGTGTGTTTTGAAAAATTGAAATTTTGTAATTTAGTAAATTAAAATGTAATAAATGTGATAATTGATTAAGAGACAAAATTTCTTGGAAAAGAAAATTGAAATGAGTAGTTGTAAGGATGTAAGAATAGGGTATGGGTAGTGTGTAATGTAGGTTGTACTTGTGAATAGTAGACAAGACATCTACTTTACCGGTTGTTCCGAAAACACGGGAAAAGCTATAACTGTAATTTTTATAGCTCGGAAAATTATGAAATTGATATTTTTGGAATCCTTATAAAATTACGGTTCTAATGAATATTCCGGAATATTTTTCTGAATCCGTGGTCCGGGGCACGCTTTTCCGTAATTGAGCTCGGGAAGGCCCGGAATTGAAAAATTCCCGAATTTAAAACTTTCAAAGGTTTAGAATGTACTTTTAAACAATAATTCACATTCCTTTACTTCATAATATTTATTTTATTGTAAAACCGAAGGAAAGCCGGATTTAGGGTTCCTAGGCTTCACTCACTAGACCCAAACTGGACCGGATTAGGGTTTCGCTTCCAACTCCCGGGGTTTCTTGACTACTAAGTATACCGGGGTTTACACTACGTGTCATGCATGAATCATTTTATTAAGTAATTATGGCATAATATTAGATATTCGATATACTTATCATAATTTTAATCATATAAGTAAAGCACATGTGCTATCATATTTTATCTTTTCCTAAAGTTAGTGCCGCAAAACTACAAGCAAATACACAAGTACAAAATGCGAGAATTTAAACTCACTCGGCCATAGTAGCATAAGCTTCTTAGTTGATGTAATCCTCCGGGTAAGGTAGTTCGGACTCCATGTCACCTATACAAAAGAAATACCTAAAATAAGTATTCCTTCGAATTTCTATTTAAACTTGCAACTCTATTTTACTAAGTTCGTCAAAATTCATATAGAGTGAAATTCCAACTTAAAGTAGCCATAACTTGCTTATTTTAACTCGAAATTTCGCATATTACATATCGTTTTCTATCTACTCAAAAAGATCTATCCATTTCTAAGGTTATTTTCTTGATAAAAGGTCATTTAGGTCTCTAAAATACATGGTAAAGAATTACCATGAAAATCCCATCCTTTGAAAAACAATTTTCCAAACTTATCTTCATTCAAAAATCCTTTAGCAAAAATATAGATATGTATATAATTGAAAAAACCTTTGAGTATATATATATATATATATATATATATAGACTCATATTGTATGCAAAAATTCTAATGGTGTTGTCGCAATGATGATTTTTCGTAAAACAATTTATCTTAAGGTATTGAAACTTGAAACTTAACAATTTCTTTTCTAAGTGTTTTGGAAAAACTTATAATTTCTTAGGTTATTGTAAATAAGTATATTCTTATTTTGTTTTTCCCAATTTCTTTTCCAAAACAAATAAATTTTCTTTTAACTTTAATCTTCTACAAATTTTGCTTCTTGCGGCAAAAATGAAGTTTACAAAGTTTTTATTAGGTTGTTGATAACCTATAATGATTTTGAGTTATAAATATTTTCCTTTAAAAATAGTTTTGATAAATAAGTCTTTTTCCTCTCATATTTTTATTTCCTAACTTCTTTAAAAATAATTTTATTTCTAAAACTTAGTCTTTTAGTCTCTTTGAAAATGGCTTTATCATTTAGAAGCTTGACTCCCTTTATTTTTCTGAGTGGGTTCATAAATTAGTGAGTTAATTTTATCTTAACTTTGAAAACAAGTCTGGTTTTTGGTTTTTATTATGGAATTGGTAAGAATAATATAAGTAAGCTTTTTAAGAAAAATTTGCTTATCAAAGAACTATTACCACTAGTTTTAATAAACTTCATGTGACTTTTTATAAAAAGAGAAGTTTAGCTTTATTAGTAAATTCCTTGATAAATTCATCTTTTATTCGTCTTTTAAGAAAATCTTATTGGATTTGAAAAGAAGTTGTAAAATAACTTTTTTATATGTTTGGTAACAAAATCTTGATTTAGAGACAAAGTTATATATATTAAAAGAGTTTAGTTTCATCTTCCTTTATTAAAGAAAATTATACTTTAAATTTTGTTGAGACAATATCATTATGATGATGCATGTATATGAGCATGTAATATGAAATGATGAAAATATAGCAAAAAGATAATAAGCAAAATAATAAGCAAGATAATAAGGTCAATTATTAGAAACCTTAGCTTTATCAAAGTATCCTGGTCAAGTATTAGGAGCTTTAGCTTCATCAAGACATCCGAGACTAAGAATAGACTAGGCTCAAAAGAAAGAAAAACAAAGAAAGAAAGAAAAAGCAATAATAATAAGCTTGTTAATGAGTTAGCAAGCATTTAAGCTCTAAAAGATATAGATATACATATAGATAATAATAATATATATATATATATATAAGGTTAAGTTAGAAGCATAATAATAACAATAATAATATAGCATCATAATAATAACAAGATAATAAAAGTCAAAATTCCTAGCATGTGCAAGAACAAAGCATGAACATGTTGTTGCTTTTACAACTTATATGAGTTTTTGAGAAACAACACCATAGTCATGCTAAGTTACATAATGGAAAATAAATGGAAGAGGTCATAAGTAAGAATATTTACCTAAAATGGGAATATGGAAGTGGTAATGTAAGAGAGGTTTTGGATAGTTTGTGTATGTAGAAAGCATGTAAGAGTTGGGTTGTAAAGAAAGTAAAAAGAGGATTTTGGGAGAAAAATTTGTGGAGTGAATTTGAGAGAGTTTTGTTAAGGTAAATGAGTGTGTGAAAGAAGTAGAGGAAATGAGGTATTTATAAAGTTTTGAGGAGTGAAAATTGTGTGAATTAAATAAATTGAAAAAGAAAAAGAATAAGGATGAAAGAGAGAGAGAGGGGGCACCAGTTGTGTAGAGGGAGGAGAGAGATGGAGTGTTTTGATTTGTTTTGTATTGTTGTTAATTAAAGTAATAAGTGGTAAGGTATGATGTGAATGAAGATATATTGGAAATGTAAAAAGTAGAGAATAGATATGTAAAGTGAAAGAATAGGTATAGGAAAAGTAGAAATAGATGAATAATAGATAATATAAATTAATATCAATAGTAAAGAAAATACGCGTAATTAAGTTATATCTGAATTTTTAGATACCGAAAAATTCATAAAACTGATATTTTTGAAATCCTTGTATTTTTAAGAGTTTATTGGTATTATCGAAATATTTGTTTCCATCAGGTGTACCGGGGCACGGTTTTCGAAAACTGATCCAATTCAAATCTGAAAGACACTAAAAATTATCGAATCTGATATTTTTAAGCTTCCTTATATTATTACGAACTATTTTTCATAATTATTTCAATTTCGTTGTTTTTGGGGATTAAGAGCGCAAGATTGCTGGATCAAAATCTACTACGGTTTGATATAGATTTATTGACTTTAGGGTTTTCGATTAACTTCCGGTTTAAGGTTTAAGCATAAACTATATCAAAAAATCTAGGGGATTATAGCTCAATAATCTACCAATGTTTTTCTTTAGTGTTTCATCCTTGAATCAAGTCTCGAGCATACCTGCTTCAACAAAATCTATGGGGGTATAAGCTTATAATGCACTTAGTGAGACATTTCCTCGTCATTCGCATCAATACTCATAAACAAATAAGTTAGTTAATCAAGAATATGCTATGCTTATGTAACAATCACATAAAGAATACATATATGTATAGTTATCCGAAATTTATACATAGAATGGATTTGTGGCCTCTATATCAATGGTTAGAGAATTATTGATGAAGATCCTCTTGATCTTCTACTTCTTGTTCCTAGGCACTCGCCCAAAGCGTTTGATTGGATGGCTCCAAACCTAGAGTTGCATTCCCTAAGTGATGTGGATTCCCAAGGAAGGAGAATGGCTCGTATCCCAGCATGCTTGCGACCCATCCAACTCTACGCGTAAGAGTAGCAGCCTTCCCAAATGTGACTCGACAGATGCTATACATGATTGATTTCTTGTTAACGCCATTCCATATTATGATTCATTAAGGGCGATCAATCAATTTAAACACATATAACAGTCAAGCATACAAATGAATGAACATAGTTAAATAAACATTATAATGTTGCGATATTGTTGATTCTCTAACAATTAAGTTTTGATGATAAAAAAATAAGTAAAGAAATCTAATTACTTTGATTAGTGCACAGTACGTTTTCACAAGATTTTATAGAACTTTAGTTAGAAGAACAAATGAACTAAGATATAGTATGAAAAGTTCTTTTATGATTATACTAAGTGAAACAAATCCTGGAAGTTTTCACAAAGTAGTATCAAAAGAGTTCGTATACAAAGGAACTAGAAAATCTATTATATCATGGTTCATAAAAGGTTTTCGAGAAGGTTAGTTATAAGTAATATGAACAACTCTAGAAACACAGAAGGTTTCATAGAACTTTTACTTCGACTTTGAACAACAAATCTGGTTTTACAAAGCTACTACTCATCTTCCCAAAAGAATAATTATGTCTTAATTCAATACAAATGATTATATTGAAGACCTAGCTCCGAGATAATAAGTACATTTAGGTGATATACTTATTTGTTCCACTGAAGTATGATTAATCCAAGGGGATTTAAATGATTTTTCAAATTCTCTCTCTTCAAACGGAAATAATTCTTCAAAGTCAAAGTCAATATTGTTTGGACAATTTTTTTATGAGATTCAGTTCAAGACAAAGTAATTATCTACATTAACATATATCATGACAAACATGATTATCTCATACCATGGATCTTTCCAAAAAGATTAGAAGAAGATAAAAATTAGGTTGAAAAATGGATAAAAGAAGATCATGATGAAGACCAGAATATTAGCAATGGATCATTTTTTCAAAAGTCTATCAGAATAACGTTATGGAAGGAATTCAAAAGGGATACATCCAGATTTTGATAAATCACAAAAATCAAGCAGAGTTTATCTACTTTTTACCATCACGAGTTCTATCAAGAAGATAAGCAAAAGTTTGTAAAAAGATATCATCTATCTGTTCGGCTGGTTTTCAAATTTCAAAATAAGGATAAGGAACAATAGATTTTAAGCCGACATATTTGAGATAATATATCTATCCTTCAGACAGTATTTGAACGTTAGAAGGAGAAGAATATATTGAGCAAAAAACAGAAGGAAAGACATAACCTCATGAAACTTTGCTATTTTCTCCTTCTAGTCTTCAAAACCGATCTCTCTCTTTCTCCTCTAGAAGAAATACGACGCCTCTGCTAAAAAGAAACACTCCTGTCCATATATATATAAATATATATATATTTTTTATGAGATGAATTTGTGCAATTTTTTTTTCTTCCATTGCAATCTTACGAATACACTCTCTTATTTGTAAAGGAAGGAACGTGTTATTACCTTCTTGTGTGATAGTTCAATTATAAGTTTAGACTTTGTAGATCGGTTGTAGCTAAAGGATAGCTGTGAGAATCAAGCAGAGAGAATTATACAGGCTTGTAATTTGAAGTTTTGGATATAGTGGAATAAATCCATAGGGTAACGGGGTCCCCAGCTCGGAACTGGAAGAGTGGACTGACGCACAAGGTAAAACCACTATACATCGCTTCTTGATTCTCTTATTCCCTATCTTTTTTAATTTCTGCAATTTATTTTCATATTTGTTCAATTGTTCATATTGTTATGAGATTTTAAATCGAAGGGAATAATTTTGAAAAGGAAAAAAATTTACAATTTTTATTAATAATCAATTCAACCATGCACTCCTCTACTAACAACCCCCACCCCCCCCACCCCCCCCCCCCCCCCCCCCCCCCCCCCCCCCGGGCCGATTATTTTAGTGGGACCAACAATTTGTATCAAAGTAGGCTCTCTTATCAAATTGAGTGATCCAATTAAAATGGATGAGAACAATGCTGCAATTAATCATGCTCCCTTCTTTGATTGTTCAAATTTTTCTTATTGGAAAATGTATATGGAAACTCACATTAAAGCTAACGATTATGATTCTTGGCAGGTTATTTCCATTGGAGATAATGTGATCACAATGAATGGAAATTCAGTCATAACAGATGCTGAAGAAAAGATTATTACGAAGAACAATGAAGCTAAAAATTTGTTGTTGACTACTATTACTGCATCAGAATTTTATTTGATATCTTCATGTGGAACAACAAAGGAGGTCTAGGATAGATTGAGTGAAACTTATGAAGGAACAAATACAATTAAAGAAACTAAAATTAATGCTTTACTTCAACAATATGATTGTTTAAATTTAAAACTGATGAGTTTGTCAAAGATGCTTTTAACAGGTTCTGTGCAATAAAAAATGAGCTGCGTCACTTAGCAAAGTGATTGGTGATCTTGATCTTGTGAGGAAAATGCGGAGAATTTTATTACCTTCTTGGGATGTAAAGAAAACTACCATAGAAGAAGCATATGATCTCAACAAACTTTTTCTTAGTCAACTAAGAGAAAAACTAATAGCTTATGAATCTCACAAGAAAACTACACAAGGAGAAGAAAGTAGTACCAAAGGGATTGTATTCAAGGCTAAGGAAGTTATTCAAGCTAAATCTGATGATAATGAAGATGAAGTAGAAGAACACATAACACTTCTAGCTAAAAAGCTCAACCGATTCTTCAAGAATAAAGAGGTAAGAAATTTAGTGCATTTAAGAAAACTACTGAATATAAGAAAAATGATGCAGGAAAGACATAAAGGGAAAAAGAGAAGAAAAAGGAGAAGAAAGAGATCGAGTGTTATGAGTGCAAAAAGCCAAGACATATCATATATGAGTGTCCTACTTTGATAAAGAAAATGGAGAAATACAAAAAGTGGAGTCAAGCAATGTTAGCAACATGGAGTGATTTGGATGACACAAAAAGTAGTCCAGAAGATTCTGATGAAGAAGAGGAAGAAGCAAACCTATGCCTCATGGCTACTTCTGAGGTACATTATGAATTTAACAATGAAATAATTGAAGATGACATGCTTGTTGAAATGAAAGTTGTTAAAAGCTCTTAAAAAGGCTGACTTAAAATTAGCTAAAAATGATAATGAGATAAAACTGCTTAAGAATGAAAAAGAGTTCTTAAAACAAATAAATTCTTTGCTTGTTGATGAAAATGACATTTTAAAGCATGATACTGATAATTTGCATATTGATAATGAGAAATTAAGAAAAGATAATAATATGCTAAAAGAAGAAACCGGAGTTTTGAAAGTGAAAATAAATGAATTATCTAATTCAATAAAGAATATTTTTAATAAATTTAATGAAAGTAACAAAAAATTAACAATTTGGTTTCATCTCAAATATTATCCTTTGAAAAGCATGGTTTAGGATATGAGCATAGATCTAGTTCTAATACATCTAAAAAAACCGTGTTTGTAAAAGCTAAACCAAATACAAATAATGAATCAATTATTAAAAAGCAAGAGTTAAATTCAAATGACTTGAAAAGGAATCATATACGAAAAACATAAGAGTATTCCAAAAGGTATTCCAGAAGTTATCCTTCTTATGGATATGATCAAAACAATTCCAGAGGGTATTCCAGAAGTTACCTAATACAGAATAACATGAAATAGGTAAACAACAAGTATTGAATAACATCTCATATACATGTTTCTTTTGTAATAAATCAGGTTATATTGAAAAATATTGCTCTTATAAAAGAAACAAGCTCAGTAATCACAAGTTAAATTAACGAGCTTGTCTTATAAAGGACCTAATCTTGTTTGGGTCCTAAAAGGTTTCATCCTTTTGAATTTTACAAGAACATGAAGCTAAAATCAAAGGAACATGATATCTAGAAAGTGGATGTTCCAAACATATGACAGGAAATGCTTCATTGTTCAATAGCATAACATGGGAAGACAAAGGATATGTAAAATTTAGAGATGACAGTAGAGGTAAAATTGTTGCAATTAGAAGTATTGGTATGACTCCTTACATCATAAAAAATGTTTATCTTGTTAAAGGCTTAAAACATAATCTTTTAAGCATTAGTCAACTCTATGATAAAGGTTATAAAATGGCTTTTGAAAAAGATAAATGTTTTGCTTTTGATGAAAATGGTATAAAATTGTTTAAAGGTTTTAGAAAGAAAAACATATATCTAATAAAACCTAATGAAGTTGAGATGCTTGTTGCTTGTTATCTATGAATGATAATATTTTTGCTTGGCATAAACGTTTAGGTCATGTAAATTTTAATCAATTAGAAAAGTTATCTAAAAAGAATATAATAAGAGGATTGCCTAAAATCAATATTAAACAAGATGTGAAATGTGATACTTGCTTGAAAATAAAATGGTTTATGTATCTCATAAAAGCAAAAATGAAATATCAACTCAAAGACCTCTTGAATTGTTACATCTTGATTTGTTTAGACCTACAAGAGTTTTAAGCATGGGTAGAAGTAAATATGGACTTGTTATTGTTGATGATTATTCAAGATATACTTGGGTTTTATTCTTGCAACATAAGAGAGATACTTTTGATTTTTCAAAAATTTGCAAAACAAATTCAAATGAAAAAGGAATTTTCATTATTAGTCTTAGAACTAATCATGGAACAAAGTTTCAAAATTCAAAATTTATAATTTTTTGTGAAGAACAAGGTATATCTCATAATTTCTTAACTCCATATACACCTCAACAAAATGGAGTTATAGAACTCAAGAATAGAATAATACAAGAAATGACAAGATCTATGTTAAATGAAAGTGGTAATGTTGAGTATTTTTGGGCAGAAGCAGTTTCTACAGCTTACTATATCATCAACGAGTTTACATATGAACCATGACATCTAAAACAACATATGAACTCTTTAGAGAACTCAAGTTTGAAGCACCAGCTGTTGAAACTGATAAGTACTTTAAGACACTTATTATTTGTGCAATAATGAGCATATTTCATATGCTATTTGAGTGATTTATTGAAGTAAAGAACATTTATTGGGTTAATTTCTTGTGTCAGGAATGATTATAGAATAATGGAGTTTTTCAAAAGATTTGCCATGGAAGAAGCCAAGTTATTGAAGAATTATGGAGCCTTTGTTGAAGATGCAAATTATATACTAGTAATTCTATTTTGCTAGTATAGATTTGGAGGAGATTTTTGAAGAAAATCTAAAGTTTTTAACAAGTTTCAAGTGAGATACACGGTCGTGTATCTTTAGTAGTGTACATATGTTAGAAAAGAAAAAAAGTTTGCTAAATTTATGTTGTACATGCCCCAATATACACAGGTTGTGTAGGCACCCGTGGACAAACAATTTCCTATAAATATTGCCTTTCTTCGTGGAAAAGAGATGGAGAGTTTTGTTCCATTCAGAAACCCTAAAGTATGTGTTCTAGAGAGCTTTTCAGGGGAAGTCGGTTGGTCAGCATTGAAGATCACAACGATTCAATTTCTAGGGTTTTATCAATCATGTTTTCTTTAGACTCTTCTAGAATTGTTGTTTTCATTGTTTATTCCATGGAAGAGTAGATTTATATGCCCTAAGTTTTGTGAAACCCTAACTTATGTTCTGAATTTGTGTTAATTGATGAAAAGTTTTTGCCTTGATTCATTCATGTGATTTATTTGTTCTTATAATGAATTGTGGCCAATTTGTTACATGTCTTATTCTTGTTAGTTAGAAAGAAATTTCAACTAATAGGATAGATCTTGCATGAATGATGAATTTGCATGTTTCGCCTAGACATAGGGAAACTTCGGATTTCTGCAATAAAAATTAGATTTTAATTAGGGTTTATGAGTTTCGTGCGTATTGGAGTTAGTGAAGGAAGAGATTCCCACTTTCTCATGCAAAATTAGGAGTTAATTGACTTGAATAGAGTAATTGATTTAATCAAGAAACCCTACAGTTTAAGACTTAATTTATCATTAGTTAATTGTATCGTATGTATTTAGGGTAGGGTGAATCAAAACTAGGGGCATTGTTGTGAATTGAGTTTTAATCAAAAAAAGCGCTCATATCTATAATTAGGGTTTGTTAATTGTTAGTATAATTAGTCGTTAGGGTAAATATAATCTCTTGATAATTTAGACTAGATAGTGGTAAAACGATATTACTAATACTTGCCCATAGATCCTTAGACGATATTCGAGTTAATTTTCATACTATTCGATAGGTGCACTGCTTGATGTGGATTTGAAATTAATAGGATTATAAATTTAAACTTGGTGAGCAATCACACATCAAAAACCTGAATCTAGAAATATAGAACCTATTTCATAAGGTAAAATAGAAGGTACTCTAGAACCTATAGAATTTGTACTAGAAACTTCTAAGGCTTGGAGATATATATCTGCTCACCTTCCTGAACAAGTAATAGATTTTGCATAGTCAATGTAGGTTGAATTTCAAATGTTAATGATGGGTGAATTAACATTCTTTCTTGGACTTCAAATTAAGCAAACAAAAAGAACTTTCATACATCAAGACATTAAACAAATTCTTAAGAAATTTAGGTATGAAGGATGCAAAGGAGCTGCAACACCTATGAGTACTTCAACGAGGTTAGATTTTGATTCAAATGGGAAAAAGGTAAATGAAAAGTTATATAGAAGTCTCATTGGTCCTTTGTTATATTTAACTGCATCCAGACCTAATATTCTATTTAGTGTATGTTTGTGTGCAAGATTTCAAAGTACACCAATAGAAATACATTTGACAACTGTTAAGAAAATTTTCAAGTACTTGATAAATACTTCTAAATTAGGCATCTAGTACCTTAAAAATCAAATTTTTTGATTTAATAGGATACTTTGATGTAGATTATGTTAGTTGCAAAATTGATAAAAAAAGCACATCTGGCACTTGTCAATTCTTAGGTGACAAATTAGTTTCTTGGTCCTTTTAGGAACAAAATTCTATTGCCTTGTCTATAGCTAAAGCAGAATATGTTTCTATTGGCAACTGTTGTGCTTAAATGCTTTGGATTAAATAACAATTACAAGATATTATGGTTTGTTTTACAAAAATATACTTATTAAATGTGATAATACAAGTAAAATTAACTTAATAAAAAAATCATGTCCATCATTCTAGAGCTAAACATATAGAAATTCGACATCATTTTATACGATATCATGTTAATAATGGAAATATAGTTGAATATATATCAACAATAATCAATTAGCATATATTTTTACAAAACCCTTGAAAAGATTTGTTTTGAATTTATCAAAAATGAGATTGGCTTGTGTTATCCTTTTTAATATTGAAAATAATAATAAAAAATAAATGATAATAAATATAAATAATAATAACAATAATGAAAATAATAAATATATTATAATACGGAACTTTATGCTGTGAATAAATAAAATGTGAACTTTGTGGAGTGAATAAATGATCTATGAAAACCGTGCAAAATTTGGCGCTCAAAAGTTCTGCCTTTACATCTACCTTTTTTTTTGTCTTTTATAATCCTCTTTTTATTCTATATCTAAATGTGTTTAAGAAATCCTCAAACTATCTTCTCAAAAATCTTTCAAATCTTTCCTCTCAAATGGCTCCTCGCAAATCACAAAGTGTCACACCCCGGAGGGTACCTAAATGTAGCAGTCTGCGTACATAATATTAAAGCTAATCAACGACAACCTTAGTCACGCAGGAGCTTCGATATCACGTACAAGGTGTGCTTCTAAGATAGTAGGAAACTCATAGGGGTATTACATTTAAGCAGATAATAAAAGCATGCAAGAAGTTATATAGATAACCATGTAATATTCATTAGAATAAAAGTCTCTTACAACTTCTTAAGGGCATTCTCCTGTTCTAATAGCCTTGTTCAACTAAGCCATCTTCCAAAAATACATAAATATAACGTAAGTCTACTATAGAGATTTTTCTTCGAAGTCTATATCCAAAACTAAATATATATAAACTTCTTCCAAAAACTCTAGTAGCTTTAACTCATACCTGATAAAAGGGCTCCTTGGTGCCAAACACAAGTAATCATACTGTAACAAAAAGCTATAAGGGTATAAGCAAAACTAGCTTAGTGAGATAACTCTCATCTACAAACATTTCCATAAAACACACAAGTATTTAGACAATCATATGAGAATGCATCAATAACATGAGCAAACAAAATACACACGATTAATCGGAAACCATGTGTAGCATGGATTTTATGCCCTCCATGTCAGGGGTTGGGTGGTTACTAGCCCATACAACCATCAATAATTGCAAACTTACCAGCTCCTACTCGCCCTATAGACTTTCCAGCTCCTACTTATCCATGTAGACTTTCCGGCTCCTATTAGCCACCACTACAACTCCTCGTTTCCCCACACGAAGAATAGTAGCGAAAAAAAATGTGACTCGAAAATATGATATGCATGAATCATTTCCAATATAGGTTTATTCAATTATTGTTGAATTCAAGTTAAAGATGATCAAAACAACATTCATCATACCATTACAAGAAAACATAAGTTTATTCATCAATTCCTCTTTTGATATTCTTAACTTTTATTTAACAACTATATCAATCAATCATGAATCCAAATCACACAACATTTATTCTTTTATCTTTTTCCTTATCTTCTAATGCTACTACTCACAAGCACAAACAAGAAAATGTAACTAGTAAGGGATTAACTTACTCCATGATGATCGCTTCTAGTCGAAGTAATCTTCTTGGAAGGCGATATCGGTTCCTATTCACCTAAATAAGATGAAATACCTAAAATAAGTCTTTCATAGAATTTCTACTTTGTAGATTCTAAATATATCTTCAATTTGCGGTAAAATTGGATTTGAAGGAAGTTCCAACTTAAAATGGCCATAATTTGCTCATTTTAACTTGGAATTTCGCAAATTATATATCGTTTTCTACCTACTCGAAAAGATATATCTATTTCTAAAACTATTTTCATCAAACTAAGTCATTTGAGCTATGAAATAGTGGTGATCAGATTTACTACGAATTTCACAAAACTTATTTTCTTCTTTTTACAAAAACATATATCAAAGAGATAGATATTATAATAGGTTGTAAGACCTTTGAAATGTATATATATATATATATATATTTATTGACTCATATCAAATACATGAAATTAATAAAGTTGTCTCAACCATGAACTTTTGGTAAAAGTAAAGTCTTCTAAGAATTTTCGAAAAATAAGACTTTTGAAAATTTCTTCTTATCTTGGTAGAAAATATCTCAAGTTATTCTAAATGAGTATTTTTCTTTTCCTTAATTCCATTTTCTTAGTCTTTTTAAATTTCAAAAGAATGATTTTCATTTTCTAAGCTTAGTTTCCAATACTTTTTGAAAGTAGTAATAATTCTATATTTAAAGAAATGATTTCCTTATTTCTGAATATCATTCTACTTTTATGAAAGGAATTCTTGGTGTTTATCAAACTAGTCCATTTGAAATTCAAAGTATTGATGAAAAGTAAAGTTTAGCAAAACTTTTTTTTAATCAAGAATTCCTTTCCATTTTATGACTTTGTAAAGTGTATGTATGTATTGTTTAAAAATTCTTATGCTCTTAAAATTTATAATGAACTCCTCTAGATTTCTAGAAAAGGTTTGTTAAGATAAATTCCTAAGTTTTTATGAAAAAATTACTTTTTTCATAACAACATTATTTCTAGAGAAGAACTTATATTTTAAGAAAATTTTTTCTTCTTTATCTTGTTGAGATAAAATCAATATGTTCATGCATGATCATGAATATGAAATTATGAAAATATAAGAAAGACATAATAATTAATAAAATAAGCTAGTAAAGAAATATGTCATGTATTGGAACCTTAGCTTCATTAAGATATCCTAGGACTAAGAATAGACTAGTCTCAAAAGAAAAAGAAAATTGTTTTGACTTGATGAGGACAAGTCTAAGCTAGAAAGACTAGTCTTGAAACATCTTGAAAGTAAATAAATTGCAATATAAATAAATAAATTGCAAGGAAAGTAAATAAATTACCAAACAAAGGAGCTTATATGCTCTATAAGAATATATATATATATATACATATATCTACATAGATATATTTAGTTAGATATATATGAAAACAACATAAAGGAAAATAGTTTTATGAACAAAAACAAAGTATGAACATATTGTTTCTTTCTTAACCTTCGTGGTTTTAGAAAACACACACTATGCTCATACTAAGTAAATGAACAAATAAAAAGCTAAAACTATTACCTATAGAAGAAGTAGAAACTAGAGAAAACTTGAGAGAGTTTATGGAGAGATATTGAGAGAGTAATTTTAGTGAATAGAATGTGTGAAGGAAATGGAAGGAAGATGGGGTATTTATAGGAAAAAGTAGAGCAAAATTTGTGTTAATTAAATAATTAAAAAATGAAACAAATTTAGGATGAGAGAGGGAGTGTGGCCGGTGCAAATATGGAAGAGGGAGAGAGAACAACTTTATTTTTTTTGTATTTCTATTAATGAAAAGTAAGATATGAGAGATGTGAAGTTGTATTGAAAATGAAAATTATAAGAAATAGGTGTATGGTTGTAAGAGTAGGTTGTAAGAAAAAGTAGAGATAGATAAATAGTGTAGACTAGTAATGAATAGTGTAATGTAAAGTAGTCATGACAATTAAAATACCGATAGTAAGAAAAGATCCATATAATTGCGATATTTGATATTTTTAGTTACCGAAAAATTATGAAACTGACATTTTTGAAAACCTTATATCTTCACGAGTCTAACGGTATCTCTAGAATATTTTTACTATTATGATCCCCGGAATATGTTTTTCGAAAACTGTGTCCAATCTTGCTCAAAACGAATCGTAGTTTAACTAATCTAATATTTTTAAACTTTCTTATGTTATTACTAACTATTCTACATACTAATCTCTCACTTACTCACTTAATGTTATGAACACTGGATTGCCGGACCTGAATGGTTACGTCTGACTAGGGTTTTGTTGACTTTAGGATTCCGGTTGACCTTCTAATTAGGGTTTAAGCTTAATTGGTCACAAAACTTTGGGGGTTTACACAAAGGATTTCCAACAAGAAGTTCAAAACAGTTACATTGTTCGATCCTATTTTCATCCAAGATGAATCTTCTGATTTAGAGAAAACCCTATCTCAATCTTCATCTCCTGCTAGGGTTTGAGAAATCTGCTCTAAATATGTCCAAGAATCTGGTCAAAGCTCTAAAAAATCCACATGAACATCAAATCAAGAAAAATTTCAATAAGAAAGGACCTATATTTTTTAATCAGAACCTATTTCAAAACTCTCAGACAAGATAAAAACGATGAAATCTTCCAAGAGTTCTTCCAAGAAAAGGAAAGAAGTTTCATCCTCTCCAACTAAGGGATTACAGCTAAAAAAGAAAAGGAAAGTGAAAGAATCGAACTCCAAGATTTCAATAACCAAGGTAAAGATTCATGACTATTTCTTTATAGACTTTGGGTATTTTAAAAGGCATGGTTTTTATTGGAACGAATGGTTAGATAATATTGGTGGTCGGAAAATGTGTAATCTGACTGGAGATGTAATAGGAGAGATGTTTGAACAATTTTACAAAAATTTGAGATACATTGATTGCAATAGTTTAAGATAAAGAGTTCAAGGAGTAAACTTAACCATAACTCGTGATGATTTAATCAAGTGTTTTGGTCTAAAAGATTGCTATTAAGGGTAAACGATTTGTTTCTAATTGTAAATGGAAATATGGGAAACTTTCCTAATGATGACATGTTTGTGCATGAGTTTGAGTTAATTGTTAGAATGTTACATAAAGCCATGCGATAATGTACACTTCCAAGGAAGGGAAGTACTACAACAATCACCAAAGTGGATGGATTAGTGATTCTGGCTATGTTGAAAAATGTTAAAATAGATTTGGCAAAAAGAATTTTAAAGAGGATGTGGAAAGATCAAAAGTTCAGAATCTATGGAAGCATGTTAATGGACCTTTTCAAATTTAAAAAGATTTCACTCTCAAAGAAGGTTAGGTTTCCAATTGGTTTAAAAAGAATTGGAGAGAAAAGTATCCATCACATGCAAATTTGTCCCTACAAAAAGTTTTGGTATTCTGTTGATGGTGCAATTTATTTGCACAAAAAGCACAGCAAGGATATTGACTGGGGTTCAGTAAAAGCAAAGATTGAGGGGGAGACAGAACAAAACCCAGAAGTTTCTCTAGAAGCTGGGAATAAAGGAAAAAAAAATAATAGAGATAAGAAAAGGAACCACTACAATCGAAAAAGAAAAAGGATTTCGTTCCTATGACAGGTGACTATTTTAGAATTGATGAGAATATGCGAGTAGAAGATAGTTTTGATGGTGAAGATAGTGAATCACCCCGTTTCTATGAAGGGTCGAGTGAAACATCTTCTGATCCTCTTAAAAATCCCTCGCAAAGCTTGTAGAAGAGAAGCTTGAGAACTTTAAGCTTGATCTAAAAAAGTTTATCTCAATTGAGATTGAAAATCATTTCTCTACAAAGTAACAATCTCATCTTCACCAACCAACTGGAACATCTTCTATTTCTGCTCGTTCTTTTTCCCACTCTTCTTCAGTAAAATAGAACCTTTTCCAGAAGTTGTCACGATCGAATCATTTGAGGCTAGTTTTGTTCCTCTTCCTCGCCATTCTTATGGACCAACTCCAGTAAACCTTAGTCTGGTCCCTTTCATCCCTCTTGATGTCCTTCAAAACCCACAAAACTATTTAGAACCATCTCTGTTACATGCTAATATATCTTCTATTGCTCAAACTTCGCTGACATTAAACTCATCCACTGCATCCCCTATGATTTCTAGCTATCATAGGTGTAAAAAATGAAGGCTCGGAAATCCACATTCCCATTTCAAAAGAAATAGATGTTTCTGTTCTGTTTTTGAATTACTATGATATATCTATTTTGTTTTTCACAAGACTATGGTTTTTGGCATGTAATATTTTTAGTTTTCTGGAACTATGATTTCCTCTTTTCCATTTTCCATTTTCCATTTCAACGGATATTTTGCTGATAGCAAAAAGGGGGAGATATGATATGGTGGTTGAAATGATTCAATTTAGAAAGGCTTGAGTGGTATAGTCACATAGTATGTGTGATGAATATGCGCGTGATATGTATGATATGCATGTAAAGTGTGATATGTATTATATATGGTTTAAATTGGTTTAATCGTTTTAGTTTGATTATTTTGAATTTTTATGATTATAGAAAAATGTTTTGTTATCATAAAAAAAGGGGGAGAATGTTGATTCTCTAACAATTAAGTTTTGATGATAAAAAAACAAGTAAAGAAATCTAATTACTTTACTAAGTGAAACATATCCTGAAGTTTCCACAAAGTAGTATTAAAAGAGTTCATATACAAAGGAACTAGAAAATCTATTATATCGTGATTCACAAAAGGTTTTCCAGAAGGTTAGCTATAAGTGATATGAACAACTCCAGAAACACAGAAGGTTTCACAGAACTTTTACTTCAACATTGAATAGCAAGTCTGGTTTCACGAAGCTACTATTCATCTTCCCAAAGAGAACAATTATGTCTTAATTCAGTACAAATGATTATATTGAAGACCTAGCTTCAAGATAATAAGTATATTTGGGTTATATACTACCACTGAAGTATGATTAATCCAAGGGATTTAAATAATTTTTCAAATTCTCTCTCTTCAAACGGAAATAATTCTTCAAAGACAAAGTCAAATATTGTTTAGACAATTTTTTTACAAGATTCAATTCAAGACAAAGTAATTATCTGTATTAACAGTTATCATGACAAAAACATGATTATCTCATACCATGGATCTTGCCAAAAAGATTAGAAGAAGATAAAAATTAGCTTGAAAAATGGATAAAAGAAGATCATGATGAAGACTAGAATATTAGCAACAGATCATTTTTTTCAAAGTATATCAGATTAACATTATGGAAGGAATTCAAAAGGGATACATCCAGATTTTGATAAATCACGAGAATCAAGCAGAGTTTATCTACTTTTTACCATCACGAGTTCTTCAAATTCAAATGAGGAAGATAAGTAGAAGTTTGTAAAAAGATATCTTCTATCTATTCAACTGGTTTTCAAATTTCAAAATAAGGATAAGGAACAATAGATTTTAAACTGAGATATCTGAGATAAGATATCTATCATTCAAACAGCATTTGAACGTTAGAAGGAGAAGAATATATTGAGCGAAAAACAAAAGGAAAGACAGAACCTCATGAAACTTTGCTATTTTCTCCTTTTAGCCTTCGAAACTGATCTCTCTCTTTCTCCTCTGAAAGAAATACGACGTCTTTGCTCAAAAGAAACACTCCTATCCATATATATATATATATATATATAATTTTACAAGTTGAATTTGTGCAAAAATTTTTTCTTCCATTGCAATATTACGAATACACTCTCTTGTTTGTAAAGGAAGGAACGTGTTGTTGCCTTCTTGTGTGATGGTTCAATTACAAGTTTAGACTTTGTAGATTAGTTGTAGCTAGAGGATACCTATGAGAATCGAGCAGAGAGGATTGTACAAGCTTGTAATTTGAAGTTATTGGATATAGTGGAATAAACCTGTAGGATAACGGGGTCTCCAGCTTGGAGCTAGAAGAGTGGACTAACGCATAAGGCAGAACCACTAGACATCGCTGCTTGATTCTCTTATTCCTTATCTTTTTTAATTCCCGCAATTTATTTTCATATTTTTTTAATTGTTCATATTATTCTATTATTTGAAATCAAAGGGGAGTAATTTTCAAAAGGCGAAAAATTTACAATTTTTATTAATAATCAATTCAACCCCCCTTCTTAATTATTTTAGTGGGACCAACGGATATGTTTAATATGCACTTAATTAACAAGCAAGAAACACATGCTTAACCCTTTATAGTCCCTCATACATACTCATTTTTATCTTTTCTTAATCATGCTAATGTGACTACTTACAAGCACAAACAAAGTAACAAATTTAGGAGGAAAAACTCACCTATTTATATCGCAATCTCCTTTGTCGTAATAATCCTCAGGAAGGGAAGTCTCATATTCCTCATCACCTAGACAAAAGAAATACTCGGAATGAGTATTTTATAGAATTTCTACTTAAACTTCGTAATTCTATCTTGTAATTTTCGTCAAAATTCGGATGAAGGGAAATTCCAACTTAAAATGGCTATAACTTGCTCATTTAACTCGGAATTCACATATTAGATGTTTTTTCTACCTAATAAAAAAGATCTATCTATTTCTAAGGTTATTTTTAATGTTTAAAGCCATTTGGGTTTCGAAATGGGTAGGTATGAATCTGACCTGAAAGTTTCAGCCCTTAAATTTCAATTTTTCCCAGGTTTTGCTTCACTTAGATACTTTAGAGCAAACATATAAATATTTCTACCTTTGAAAATCATTCAATATTGTCAATATCTCATATTATATGCATGACCCTAGTGATGTTGTTCCAAAATTAAACTTTGTAAAATAAATTTTTGTAGAAGTAGTAATATTGAGTTTTATGAAAAATCATATTCTTGACTTGTGATAAAATTTGCTATGTGTAAACATGTGACTTAACAACAAAAATAAAAATCATATTTTAATATATATATTTTAGAATCTCAAAGGTATTATATTTGTTCAAAGATTCCTATTTGTGACATAAAACTCCAATTGTATTTCCTTTTAAAATTTTCCTAAATTTGGTTCTTAAACAAAATTTTAATTCTTAGATTTTGTAAATAAGAAACTTAATTAAAGAAAATCATGGTTTTATATTTATTTAGAGTTCAGGAATATTTTATTTTCATACTAAACTTCTTTTAACTAAATACTTTCCAAAACATGAATCTTTATATGGTTATGAAGAAATGGACAAGTTCCATGTAAATAATAAAAAGCAAAACCAAAGAAAATCATTGTAAACCCCTCAATTTCTAGAGTAATGTTGGATTAAACCCTAACCTTAATCAAACCAGAATTTTAAAAGTCAACTTAGATCAAGACAATCTAGCAGTTTCAACTTCGACAATCCCGCCCTCGAAACCTAAGAATAATAGAAATAAGCTAATGATGGATTATAGTTCAGAATAATATAAGATAGCTTAAAAAGATTAGATTTGTCAAAATTCGATTCGCTTTGTACCCGAACGAGATCAATTCCCGAAAAACATGCTCCGGTACCCGAAATAGTAAAAATATTTCGATAACACCAAAACACTCGTAATTATATAAGGATTTCAAAAATATCAATTTTGTAAAATTTCGATAACTAAAATTATTAGATATAGCTCGTTTACGCGCATTTTTATTATTACTATTATTTTATTTGTTTAGTCTACTATTCATAGTACTATTCCTACTATTCATTACTATTTCACTATCTCTAATTTTTTTTACAACCTACTTCTTATAATCGACACACCTATTCTTACACTTTTACCTTTCCAATATAACTTTATTTACATGATATCTTACACATTATTACTTTTAATTACAAAAATTACAAAACAAATCAACTCTCCCTTCCCCATGCATGTACCGCCGATTCCCTTCTCTCTCGCTTCTCTATTATTTATTTCTTTTTCAATTTATTTTACTACATCTAATTTTCACTCCAAAACTCTATAAATACTCCTTCTCTCCTTCATACTTCAAACATAATTCTCAAACCTTAACAAAACTCTATCAAAATTTCCTCTCGAATTCTCTTTCTAACAATTTTCTCTTAAACACACTCTACCATTCACCACTCTTCAAGAAAACAAAATAAAAAACACACTACCCATATAATTCTATACTCATCATCTTCTTCTTTCAACATAAATACAACTTAGGTAAAAACTTTCTACCATTGTTTTTCCCATGTCATGTAACTTAACATGACCATGGTGTTGTTTCTCAAAGACATATAAGTTGTAGAAGCAACATGTTCATATTTTATTCTTGCACATGCCAAGAATACTGATTATGTTATTTTGTTATATTATTGTTATTATGTTGTTATTATGCTCCTAATCTAACCTTATATATATTATTAAATATATGTATATTTATATTTTTCAGAGCCTAAATGCTCACTAACTATCACTAACATGCTTATTATTATTACTCTTATTATTATTGTTCTTATTATTGCTTTTTCTTTTCTTTCTTTTTCTTTTTCTTTTGGGACTAGTCTATCTCTTAGTCCTAAGATGCCTTGATAAAGCTAAGGCTCCCAATACTTGACGAAGATACATTGATGAAGCTAAGGTTCCAAATACTTGACCATATTATTTTGCTTATTTGCTTATTATATTTCTTTATATCTTATTATGTATTATTCTTACCCATTTTTATTGCTACATAATCATATTCATGCATGACTAGAATGTTGTTGTCATAATAAAAATAAAAAAAATGATTTCTTCCTTTAATAAAGAAAAGTAAACTAAATTTCTTATCACTTAATAAAGGATTTTTCAACCAAAAGAAAAAAAATCTAAGTTTGTTTTTAATAAATTCTTTTCAAAAGCTTAAACAAGCTAATTATAAATTTTAAAGTATTAACAATGAAGATTTCTTCAAATAATAAAAGGAACTCATTTCTTTTATCGGAACTAAATACTTCATAAAAATATAATTTTTCAGCATTAAACTTAAGATCTTAACCCAACCATATCTTTTATAAAACTTAAATATGTTCATCATAGACTTTGAAAATCACTTACTAAGTAAGCTTCTACAAGACTTAATTTTAATATTGTTATTCCCTTTTCAAAGTCACAATAAAATTTTTGCTAAGTTCTAATGTTGATAATTCTTTATTATGAAAGCTTTTCTTATAAATTTATCTAAAAAGATTATGCCATCACTTGATAAATATTACGAATAAAACAAGTTTTTTTCAAATCAAGGTAAAATCCATTTACTATTTTAGAAACCAACTTAAAGAATAAAATTTGCCAAAAAAGTGAAGTTTTAAAAAAGGTAAACTTATTTTCTAAAGAAGTAGAAAATATATAAAAATGAGGGGAAAACATACACTTAACACTACTCCAAATATTATGCAACACCAACGACTTAAGAAAAATTTTGAAAACCTTAATTTTCAACCACTGGAAGATAAAAATTGGTAGTATCTCAAGAAAACCAAGTTTTTGAAAATTTAATTTTATCTATGAAAGGTTAGGAAATAAAATTATATTAGGAAAACACTCATTTATAACAACCTAAGAATTTTTAATCTTTCCTTCTAGTAATTTAAAAATAAATTTAAAAAGTTTTCATCTTTTAAAACTCTTAAAGTTAAATTGTTTTGTGAAAAATTAATGTTGAGACAGCACTACAAAAATCATGCATATAATATGAGTATATATATATATGTTCAAAGGATTTTTCAACTATATAAATATCCATGTATTTGTTTAAGGGTTTTAGATGCAGAAAAGTTGGAAAAATTGCATTTTTAAAAAAGCTGGAAATTTCGTCACTGTTCTATCCCCTTCCATTTTTGGAACCAAAACGACTCATTTTGATAAAAATAACCTATGGATAGATCTTTTTGAGTAGGTAGAAAGCGATATATAATATGCGAAATTCCGAGTTAAAATGAGCAAAGTATGGCCATTTTAAGCTAGAATTTCCTCCTATCCGAATTTTGACGTAAATACTATAATATAGTTAGAAAGTTCAAGTAGAACTTCCATGAAATACTCATTCCGGGTATCTTTTCGTTTAGGTAACGAAGCTTTAGAGTATCCGTATTCAAAAGACTATTACAAGTAAAGAATTATAGCAAGGATAGCCGAGTGAGTTTCTCTCTTACTTTTACGCACTTGTTTGTACTTGTAGCTAGAGGCACTAGAAGGGAAAAGAAAAAAACGGAATATACATGATAATATTAGTTGAAAGTATTCTAAGTATATCGAAACATGAATATTGCTAATTAAATTGTGTTTTATTATCATAATGAAGTGTCTGCAAATTCTATGATCGCCTTTAAATTACCTTAATTACGTATTACTAATTATATTAATTGATTCGTGCATATCACGTAATTAGTCTCATTTCATTAGCTATTATGCTTGATGGGATAAGGGTTTAGCAGTAGGGCTCGCGGGAACCCACAAGTCTACAAGATGGTGAATAGGAGCCTAAAAGAACTATTTAAGGATAGGCGAATAGGAGCCTGAAAGAACTATTTCACGACGGGCAAGTAGGAGTCCGAAATAAACTACATGGTCGGATTTCAAAGAAGGGTTTTAAAGAACCCAAAACACCTAAGCCTAAAGGTGGAGTAAATCCATTCAAACATATGATTTCTGTTATATCATATGTATTTTTGCTCACTTGCTTAATGCATTTCATATGCTTATATAATAACTTATTTAAATTTATTATTACAAGTACGTTAATTCATGAATATTCTCACTAAGCTAATTAAGTTTACACCCCATTGGACTTTTGTTGACACATGATTAATATCTCTTTTGCCCGATGACCTCATATATCCAAGTGGAATTATGTTTTAGGAAGCTTTTGAGGGAAATCTTTTGGTTCCAGTATTGTTTCTTTATGTAAAAGACTAAGTTGATATTTTGTTCTTTGGAGATTTATCAGGGGAATGCCCATAAGATGATGTAAGGATCATATTCTATAATATTGAAGTTAGATATTTATCTAGATTTCTTGTATGCTATATTTGCTATCTCGAACTACAGATCCCATCGTATCTCTTATTGTTGTAATAGACGCCTTATATGGTGTTGAAGCTTTCACATACTTCGGAAAGTCATTCTTAAGTTTTAATACCGTATGTGGTGGACTACCACATCTTGGGTACCCTTTAAGGCGTGACAATCATGGAAGTCTTAGATTCATTTCAAAGCTTCCTGAGGCTTAGAGATGGATAAGTCCCTTAAAGAAAATAAGAAAAGCAAGAAAGTAATTTTGGGAATTTTAGGCTTTATCAAGGCTTTTCGAGACTTAAATTATGGACAAGTCCCCTATAAAAAAATAATAAGGAAATAATTTTGGGAGTCTTAGATTTTTTTTCAAGGCTCCTAAGACTTTAGATTATGGACAAGTCCTCTTTGTTTTGACTTGATTAAGGATAAGTTTAAGACTAGAAATTGACTAGTCTTATTTATTTGCATGAAATAAATAAATAAACAAGGAAATAAAGCACAAATAAAAATGTTGGATTAGTGAGCTTTAGGCTCTAGACACACACACACACACACACATATATATACTTTACATACTACATATAGAAGTTAGATTAGTAACATGATCATAACAAAATCATAAATTTAACATAGAGACAAACAAGACATGAACAAGATGTTATTTTCTCGATTCTATTCCTTAGAATAATGCTCATGGGGATTTATTAAAATCAAAACACACATATTGTTCATGTTAATTTTTCATAAGCTAAGAAGATGGTTTTTAATATTTACCTAAGATAAATGTTGGAAGAAAAATTTGAGAGAACAAATGGGTGTTTATGTGTGTGAGTGTGGTGTGAATGGGAGAGGAGAGAGAGTGTGTGAGTTTTGATTTTGCAAGAGTTTTGTTATGTTTAGGAGATGTGTTTAGTAATTTGTCTAAAGATGGAAGATTTGTATGAGTAGATGAAGGAAAGAAAGTTGGAAGAGAAATTTAGAGAGAAAAAGTTTAAGCGGAAATTTTGAGAAGAAGTTGAGAAATGATTTTGGTAGAGTTTTGGTATGTAAAATAATGTGTAAAAGAACTGGAGGGAGATGTTGTATATAGAGTTTTAGAGTGGAAATTTGTGTGATTAAAATTAATTGAAAAAAATAAAATAGATAGAAGACTGAGAAGGGGTGGGTGGCACCAAGAGTGAGAGGTAGGAAATGTGATTTAAAAATTAATTTTAGTAATAAAAAGTAAGTAAAGTGTAAAAGAAGTTTAGTAAAATGTAATATTGGAAAAGTAAATGTAAGAAATAGGTATATAGATTGTAATAATCAGATAGTGAGGAAAAAATGGAGATAGATGGATAGTAATAAACAGTAGTGAATAGTAAGTGAATAGTAAAATAACAAATAAGATACCAATAGTAAGAAAAATACACGTAAATAGGCTATATCTGATTTTTTAGAAGCCAAAAATTATATAAATGATATTTTACTATTCCTTATTTAATTACAAGCCTAAATATATTGTCATAATATTTTTATCATTTTGTGTGCCAAGATCTTGATTTCAGAAATTATCCCTTTCAGGTTCGAATTAGACAAATTTTTATCGAATATGATCTTTTTAGATTATGAGACATTATTTCATATTGTAAGATAAGGTTATCTCATTTTTACTATTTTAAGGTTTCAAGCGTAGGATCGACGAATCTAGTCTCACTAGGGCTTGTTATTGACCTAGTTTACTTTTAGGGTTTTGGTATCAAATCCGACTTCAAGATTTACTCGTAAAATTTTAAAACCTAGGGCTTTATGTTATACTTATATTTTTGTTCAAAATTTATATTTTACTTTATTTTTATGTGTTTTAGTTAATATTTTATAATTCTGAGGATTGTTTAATCGAGTCTAGGGTTATGTGTTGACTCGGTTGACTTTTAGTATTAATTTAAACTTTTGATTTTGAAATTCATCGAAAGTTTTAAGGTTTTATAATTTTTTCATTAAATAATATTTGGGCATACTGTCTTGGTTTACATTTTAGGGATTAGATAGATGAATTATTAAGGTATGGGTTTGAATCGAACAATTACTGGATTTTCTATTTTGTTTTGGGTTAGTACCCCATTGGTACCTAAACTTTACCAAAAGATCAATCAGGTGCCTGAATTTTTAATTGTTTAATTTTATACCCCAAATGAACTTTTCATGCCCTAAACACTACCCCACCTAATCATTGTTTAATACATGTCATTTTTTTAAGAGATAATAAAAGAGTAAGCTAGTGTTTATGGCACAAAAAGTTCGTTTGGGGTATGAAATTGAACAAATTAAAAGTTCAGGTACCTAATTGATTTTTTGGTCAAACTTTAGATACCAAATATAACATTTACCCTTTTGTTTTTGAAGATTCCTTTTTTTTTTTTAAGGTTATAAAATTCTTATTTGATCTTGTTTAGAGTGTCTGGTTCGGTTTTTAACTTGGGTCGGTTTTAAGGTTTCAATTTTGGTTTTTCAGTTCTAGAATTATTTTCTAAAAGTTTCGAAAATTTTAGAGGTTTATAAGAACTCAATAGAAGTATAAATTTTTTCAAAGAATAGATGTGATGATAAAAGATAATAGATAGTAACACTTTAAAATCATTTGAAGGAGAAATTATTAGGTTAAATCGCATATAACAAGTTATAAGAGGAACTCTGTCCCAATGTTGTAGGTTTATATATAAATGTGATAAGTTTATTTTTTATGATAGTTGATCAAAATATATAAGTTAATCTAAATGTGATAGGTCTAATATGCAAATGTTGTAGGTTCATCCTTATTTTGAGCCGTCATCCAACAACTTATGCCAATGAAATCCCATCTTTGAAGTTTAAGTACAAGTTAATCAATCATATAAAAAATACGCGTGGACATTCATTTTCGCTTGGTAAGAGTAAATACTTCATTCAAGAAATTGAATGTAAGACCGACTATTTTGTATTTAGTAATTGCCATCATTCAGTTAGGTAGCACTCACAAGCGATTATCTAAGCAATCAGTCCATAACCTAATCCTGATCCTTTCACTTCACAAACCGGTGACAAATATACCCACCAGCTACAAAAGCCATTTAAGGATCTAGTTGTTACCTTGTTGTGGTGGCGTAAGGAGACTGAAAGCTGGTGCAACGGTGACTGAGAGTAGAAAGGGAGACATTGGAATAGTGACTAAAGAGTCATCATGGTTACGGTAGTCTATTGACTACTATTGCTCGAGCGCTTTTTACTTTAGTAGAAAGGAAATTGCAACTAGTTGCTTTATATATATACATATACTATAAACCTCTACACTTAAATTTTGTTTGGCGTGCGAACCAAACATCATCATCTCAATTGAACCATAAACCTAACCGGTTGAAAAAAAAAAAAAATCTAATTTTCGATTTGATTTGGTTGGTTTTTTTTTATGCTCAGCATAGGATGCATTGCGAGTGCAAATAATGTCAATAAAATGTGATTTGAGATCAAATTGAAACTGAAGAAACATTTTATTATATGTTTAGCAACTTCCATCTAAAATTGATATTTTGCACTTCTCAATCATATTCTATCATAATAAAATCACAATATTTCTTCTTTTTCTTTTTTTTTTTTCCATTTGGTAAACAATTATATGTCATATTAGAGTTTTTAAAGTAAAAATAATTTTAATTCAATTGGAATATAGTGGTATTTGTAATTAAAAATAACAAGTCAATATTATTGAAGTAGATGGAGATTATTCTATACAAGTTAGCATTTCTTTTTATCTTTTTATTCTACATATATAGGGCAATAATATTCACTTATGATGAAAGCACTTCAGTTCGTAAAAGCTATCAAACCAAACCCGTTATAAACTATTGCAAATTCCAATTTTGTCCTGAGATTGCTTTAAATATGTGAGAATTAATAAGATTGAAGTCCCTCCCTAATTCTTTCCACTAATAAATTGTGTAGGTCGAGCCTATCATGAGGAAGCCCACCAGTTCTCCCGAGTCCATAAAATATTTGCAATTCTCCAGTCCCTGTTGATCATAGGCTCAAAAGCCCAGTAAAAGGCATCAGAATTTACTTTTAGACAAACTTTTTTTTTTTTTTTTAGACAAACTCAAGGTGAATTAAAGATATCTTTGTAATTATATTTTGAGTTTTTGGCCTTTGAGAACATGCAGAAGGTACATCCAAGAGATCCCACTGTTTAATTTTTTATGGCCCAAGATCCAACTGTTTAGTTGAAGTACCTATAGACAATGTTTAAAGTTAATAGAAACGTAATGACAAATACGATTTAGAAGTGTTGCTTGATTGCACAAAATACAATCAAGAAAAATAATTTTTCGGAAGTCTTTATAGACTAAAGACCTTAAGAAGACTTCGATGCTTTAAGCAAAACCGATAAGATATGCCAATGGCTTGAAGTCTATTAGTATTCGATCATGATTCTAATTCTTAAGGTACTTAGTTTGATTCACATCATTGTAATGATCCTGATGACTGTATTATTGTAATTACTGGAAAAAAATATAAGATATAAAAATAAACTAAAAAAAATTGAGTATAAAAAAAATTTATTATAACAAATATATACGTAAAGTAAATTATATAAATCTAACGCAACTGATATCTCTAAATAATATATGAAATATCTAATGTGTAAAGAAATGTATACATATAGATATACACACATATCAATATGTAAAAGACATAATGAAATGTATTAATGCGTATGATTACTACTTTTAGATAATGAAATACAAAATATGACAAGGACTGTAAGTAAAGGAATTAAGAACTTAGTAATAAACAATATAAAGAAAATACAAGTAATAATGAGAAGAGCTACGATGGGACAGGGCCTAATCCCATCCTTTTATTTATTTATTTCTTTTTCTTTCTTCTCCCCTTGTTGGTCCAATCCCATCTAGGACGATAACAATAAATCCTTATGTTAGGTATGGTGATTCAAAATGGAATGCTCCCAAATGATATGGAACCGCAAAAGGAAAGGTGATTTCAATCTTGTATTCAATATCATGTTCTTATTCCAATAATTTCTTTGGTTTGAGTATTTTTTTAATTATAATTTTATATATTTATTCTATATACCCTTCATCTCTCGAAAATGTAGAATATAATAAAATGAATATATATATATATATATAATAAAATATGTATTAGTATTGATGCATTATGTTTAATATGATAATTCACACATATCACATGATATTATATACATATATCTGGTATATAAGCATATCATAATATATGTTACATATTATAAAAATGTGCCTTAATATACAGTATAAAGGTGCTTTCTAAGATGTATCTTATTTTATTGATAACATATTATAGAGGGTCATTTTGATAATTCAACTCTTAACCTAAATTAATGCCATGGGCTAGTTTTTTAGGCTAGTAATACGGCCTAGAAATCAAGTTCGATAAGGAATGTCATAAAGAGATTTGCCTCGTTAGGCTCACAATAGAGATTATTAGACTGGTTTATTCCAGTTTTCTCACACATAGAAAGTAGACTCCAAAAATATCTTCTTTGCTAATTTAGATTTTATTTGACTAAAATACAACTTATATGGACTAAAATAATTCTTAGGCTCTTTTAGATTAAAGATGAGCTATTTTAGAAGGGAATTAGACTTCCTTTATACATAAAAGGGATAATCTCATGGATGATATATGAATTTTGGAGAAATATGCAATTAAGTATCTGAAATTTAAAATTGATCAATCTAATACATAAACTTTAATATTAATCAATTTAATATGTCACGCTCCAAAGGGTACCCTAAACGTGACAGTCCGCCACACTCAATATTAAAGCTTAAATAAGACAACCTTAGTCATTCCCAAATGCTTTTATATTAAGTGTAAGGCGTACTTTCACAACTTTAGAGAACCATTCATGGAATTATGAAACTTAAGAAGGTATAATAACAAATTAAGAATCATAATATTCAATTACTTATAACAACGATCTTTACAACTTAGGGTCATTTCTCTTTGTTTACTAATCTATTACAAGGATATTTGTACATCAGTACTAATACTACACTTCATCTAAAATTTCCTTTGTCCAAAACAAATTACCTGATCGCAGGGTCCTCGTGGCCTTAACCATAAATAGAGAAACTGCAAAAGATATCTATGGGGGTATAAGCTAACAGGCTTAGTGAGAATTATTTCCATAAATAACTTCTTGTAATAAAGTTTCAAACAAGTTAATTAGGCAAACAAATGGGATGCAACATACACGTGGGCAAACAAGGCATATAGTTTTCCGGGAACTATATGTTGAATGGATTTATGCCCTCCATTCGGGTTTGGTGATACATAACCTTAAAACAAGTAGTTTTAATAAAAAGTTTTATGCTTTCGATCAATATCGCCAAGCACATGAAGTCTACTTGAATTGAGAGTTGCTTTCGATCTTCCGCCAAGCATTTCATTTTTTCCATAACGCCGCCAAGCAATCGCTTTCGGATCCTCCTCCAAGTGTTGCTTCCAACATAAACTTACTATCTTTCTCACCCAAGGATAATAACCCAAAATGCAATGCGACTCACTTCATGATATGCATGAATCCATTTATTTATGATATCATAACATAATTATTATCAAGTTTAAGGTGATCAAAGCATTTCATACAAGCAAGTATTATACTAAAACAAACATTTTAAATCAATTCCGGCCTCGATATTCTTAGGATTCTTTCAAAGAATTAATTAACATAAATATTCATTTTCCTTTCCCTAACTTTAATGCAACTAAATTACAAGCACAACAAGTATAGCATTTAACGAAAATAAACTGACGATGCCATGTCGACTATTCCTCTACGCGGATGAGTTGTTTACACACTCCACTCAATCGAAATAATCTTCGGGATATAGGTATCCTTCCTCGGAGTCGCCTAGCCAAAAAAAATACCCACAATGAGTATTTCTTGATGATTTTCTTGAATTTTGACAAAACAATGTCAAAAGAACGTTAAAGTTCGTATAAAGGAATGTTCCAACTTAAAATGGCCATAACTTGGTTATTTTAACTCGGAATCGCGCATATAATATACTGATTTCTACCTACTTGAAAAGATCTACCCATTTCCAAAATTATTTTTAACAAACAAGGTCATATAGGCTCCGAAACAATGGCGACAAAATTCACCATGGATTTTCCAATGCAAAAACAACTTTGGTTTAAGAATTCAAAATTTGTTTGATAAATACTTAGTTATCTATATAGTTGAAAATTTCTCTTTTTTATGGTTACTTAGCTCACATTCATTCATGCTCAAGTGTTTGTTGTCCAGTCATGTTGCTCAAGTAAAATCATGTCGGTTTTGGAGTTTTTAGAAAAATGTAGTTTACATGAATTCTCTTTTATAAATCTCTTGAAATGAACATTTTGTTTCCTTTGTTTTCAAAAGATGTTTTATATTGACATATATATATATATATATATATTTCTAAGTAACTTTTTGAAAATAACTTTTCTTCTTTCTATGTTTTCTATATTAATACCATTTTTCCTATTTATTTTTCCTATACAAATTTCTTTATATATTTGTTTACAAAAATCTTTCATTTGAAGATTCCTCATTCTTTCCTCATATTATGTTTTTTTCATAGAAATTATCCTTGCATAAAAATTTATTTTCTTTATAAAAACTAAGTTAGGTAATAAGTGTTTTCAAGAAACTTTTTATAGTAGTTTCTAAAATCTTAATGGTTTCTTCTTGTAACTTGAAAAGAGATAACTTTATTTTTATTTTAAACCATAGATCTTCTACTTTACATAAACTTGTTTTCTAAGTGTCAAAATCTCTTTTTTGTCAATTTATTTTTAGAACTTGAAACTTTGGACAACAATTTAAATGAACATGAATTATGAGAAAATAATAACAAGCAAAATAACATAAGTAATAAAGTCAAGTATTAGAGTCTTAGCTTTTTCAAGGCTCTCGGGACTAAGAAGTAGACTAGTCCCAAAATAAAAATAAAATGAAAGAAAAAAAATTTGTTTTGATTTGATGATGACAAGTCTAAGACTAGAGACTAGTCTTAATTTAACAAGGAATAAATAAATTGCGACGGAAATAAATAAATTGCAATGGAATAATAAATAAATTGTATTTGCATAAAAATAAATAAATTGCAAGTGAGCTTATATGCTCTTAAAGAATATGTATATATATAGATAATAATACTTAGATATAGTAACAATAATATGAACAAAAATAATAACATAAACATAAATAGATTTTCATGAACAAGAACAACACATGAATATAATGTAGCTTCCATAACATTTAGTCTTTGGAAACTCATACTATAGTCATGTAAAGTTACATGACATGAGAAGAAAGGAAATAATAGAAGATGGTTACCTAAAGAAGATTTTGGTAGTAGTATGTGGTTATGGGTTTTTATTGTAGGTAGAAGTTGTTTTGGAATTATTTTAAGAGAGTTTTGGGATGGTAGTTGGAGAGAGTTTTGAGAAGAGAATTTGAGAGAGTTTTAGTATAGAATTTGTAGGTAGTGAATGTGTGAAAGAAGTGAAAGAGGAGGGGGGTATTTATAGAAAACGTGGAGTGATTTTTGTGTGATTAATATAAATAAATATTGAAACAAAATTGAGGAGACAGGGGAGGGGGTAGCGCCGGCCACTTTGATGGAGAGAGGGGAGAGATTTTATTTTTTTTATTTTTGTTAAATAAAAGATGTAATATGTAAGGTAGATGTGAAATAAAGTTATGGGAAAGGTAAAAAATAAGAATTATAGGTTATGGAGTGTGTAAGAGTAGGTGTAAGAAAAAGTAGAGATAAAAGAATAGTGTAGAATAGTAATGAATAGTGTAATGTAAAGTATATGACTAATAAAGTACCGGTAGTAAGAAAATACGCGTATAAATGCGATATCTGTTATTTTCACTTACCGAAAAATTACAAAATTGATATTTTTGAAAACATTGTATTTTTACGAGTCTAACGGTATATTCGGAATATTTTTACTATTCCAAGGTCTTAGACACGTTTTTCAAGAACCATGTCCGATTGGGTTAGATTCGAGTTGCAGTTTTACTAATTTGATCTTTTTATGTTGCCTTAGATAATTCTGCACTATTGTACATTCTAAATTTCTACTTATCCTCACCGAGTTTCTTATTCGAGAGTGCCGGACTTAAACTATT
Organism: Combretum micranthum; assembly: GCA_024138025.1. Taxonomy (NCBI): domain Eukaryota; kingdom Viridiplantae; phylum Streptophyta; class Magnoliopsida; order Myrtales; family Combretaceae; genus Combretum; species Combretum micranthum. The sequence continues at coordinate 410,516 of JAMXBD010001007.1, read as the reverse complement.
TCGTCTAACTAGGGTTTTGTTGACCATTAGAGACTCCGGTTGACTTCCGGTTTAGGGTTTTAGGCTTAAACCGATTCCAAAAATTTGGGGGTTTACAACCTATCCCCCTTAAAGAAAGTTTTGTCCTCAAAACTTGTAAAGTCATAACTTGTAGCTTCAAACGAACTTGGATACTTGGCTTACACTTAATCTATAGTTCCTTTAGTTACTTTGAAAAAGATTTCTCCTTAAACTTCGACTTCCTTATTTTCCATCCTTGAACCTTCGGACAAATATCTATAACAGGTATTCCTTGTAGGGAAGGTCCTTCTTAAAGAGTATCAATTTTTATCTCTGATGATGATTCAAACATTACTCATGTTCTTAATAGGTTTAGATGACAAGTTTATCTTGCTTTATTACTTCTCAAAAGGTCTCACGATAATCACTTCCTATCCTTAAGCGCACATGCTTCTCATTTTGGAATTTCTAAGGTCATTCTCCTCCGATCAGTCTTATTTCTTTTGTCTATCTTGTGCCTTTCTCATTTCATGAGTCACTCCCGTTCGTTCCTCTAAGGTTTTGAATTGTTCTCCTTGATCGTTTGTTATGCAGCATCAAGGGATCTTTTTTTTTTTTCAAAATTCCTTGTTAGTTCCTCATTGTTGTACCACTCTTATGTCCTGATTTGTCATGATCCTGACTAAGACTCTTTACTTTCATATCAGCTTCTTTTATAAAGCTTTGTTAGGTTGTACGTAGAGAACATTATATTAATCGACTATGAAACGAACCATCTTGGTTAGTCGATCGGCTCATGCTACAATCGTCTTTGCCTTCTTGTCCATACTGTGAGAAATCTAAAATCTTGGGAAGTTTAATTCTGTCTTTATCCCGGTATCATCGAGACTTTATAGATCCTTCCGTCCCTTGGTGTTCTCACATTCTTATTGACACTTCATTTCTTCTAATGTCTCTTGAACTTTGGCATATCTGAGTTCTCCTTGAATATGCCGTTGATCCCAAATTATGAACCGTATTCGTGATTCTTTCTTATTGACTTCCTTGTCTTTAGTCATACTAAATCATCCTTTAGTTTTCTTAATATTTTTTTTGTCGTCCTTCAATACACTTTTCCTCCTATAGCTCCTCTTTATCCTCTGTATCTTCTCATCTTAAGCGTTAAGCTCCTCGATTTTCTCCTACTAAGGTTGGTTTTAATACCATATTGGTTGTCTTCTCCTTTGTTTTGAAATCTTCAATGTCCTACATCTCAATCCTTTTAACTTTTTTATTCTTAAGATTACATTCCTTGATTATCTCCTTAGATTAGACCACGATTTTTGTCAATTATTTACTTATCCAATAGGGACTTATATTCTTGATTCGAGTCCAAAAAGCGTTTACTAGAACTTGGGGGTCTATAAGGAGTCTGAGAAGCATTCCTTTAAATCACTTCTTGATTTGATCCTTAGTTGGTAGTATTGAGGTCTTAAATCTTGGGAAAACGAGTTCGCTCCTTGTAGTTGGTCAAAATATTCTTAATTCCAGGGAGTGGGTGTTCACTTTGTTTCTTTTCGAAAGTTAACATATCGGCTTAGGGGTTTATCCTTTTTCTTCCATTAGAAGCTGAACTAGCATAATCCATGGTGGAATACTTGATAAGGTCTTTGATCTAAAGATTCTTGTAGTTGTTTTTCCAATTCCTCTATTGAAATTATTCATAAGCTATTAGTCTAGTCTCCAAATTGATCTTTTTCTTTGGATGTAATTTGAGTCATTTATCCAGAATTCTTCCTAAAAACTTATTGAAAATCGTGAATATCTCCATGGGTCGGTTTCTTGTCATTCTCTTTCGTATGGTCAAGGTGGTCATCCATCTTCCTCTATTAACTTGAAAGAATATGTCTCTTCTTTTCTTGTGATGGTGAGTCCTTTATCAATGCTATCCTTGTCTTATTGGTTATGAGTTCTACATTCTCCTTGTGACTTTTTAATGGGGTTTCTACTGAGAGGTAAACATTCTATACCAAGGATTACTTAACTCCATTACTTCTTAGAGTCGCAAGCGACCTCATATCCTTACATCATTATTGGATGATCATTCAACACTTTCTTGGGTTTCATCATCCTTTCTTGTGGGATTGTAAATCTTAAAACTTTGATGTTTGCTATTAGTAGTCTAGACTAGGTATATCAAAAGAATGTGTTACTTTAAAATCCAAAAGAGCAAGACATTCTGATTTACTAACTGAAAGCCTCTTACGTACTTGATAAGGGATTATTACTTCTATTCGCATTTCTATTTATCTATAAAAACTTTAAACTATTGCTTAATATAAGGAACAATGACAAAGAGGGTTCAAGGCTTACCGGTTCTCATGTCGTAGCTATAGTCTCTATTGCTTCCCATGGTAGCCAGGCCTTTATCTTCTTCATTTATTTCTTCACTTATCCATTGCCCTTCTAGGTTGTAGATTCGAACTCCTGAAGCAATGGATCCTGATCTGCTTTCACTTCGACTTCCCTTTCCTTTCTCAATCCTTATAGGTACAACTCCTTCTGAAGATCTTGTCAAAATATTCCTCCCTTGTGGACAGTTGTTGGCAAAATGCCCTTTTTGTTTGCAGACATGACAAGTATTAACTCCTTTGTTTGGGCATTTTGATATCTTATGGTCTGCATTTCCATAGAAGAAACACTTTCCAAATAACTGAGGGCACTTCTTAGGGTAGTGTGCTCCATTGCACTTCCAACACTAAACGTCTCTTGGTGTGAACCTTCCACTATTATTATTGTTTCTGTAGTCGTTAGAGATCTTGAATTTCTTTGGTGGAGGCATGAAATTGGATTCTACATAAAACTTCTTCTCAACAATCGAGTTTTCTTCTTCTTCTTTTCTTTCTCTCCTTTTCCTTGCTCCTTCTATGATCCGAGCTCTTTCTACCAATTCTCAAAAATTTCTTATGTCGAATTCTTCCAATCTCATTCTTAGGTCTTCGTCCAATCCTCCTATAAAGACTTGTCTTTTCAATTCCTTGATGTACTTGTACGAATCAGGGGCATATTGTAGCAATCTACTGAACTCGGTCTCATATTGCTCAATCGTCCTTCCCTTTTGAGCAATCTGCAAGAAGTCTGCACTATATCTTACTCGTAAACTTCCTGGGAAGTAATTCTCCAAGAATTCATGTCTGAACGTTTCCCAAGTGATTGGAGCTACCAATTCCCTTTTCTTTGATTCCCACCATATCCTAGCATTCAGACAAAGCATGAATGTTCCATACTTGATTTACAGGTGGGGCGGAACTTCATATGCATCAAAAGACATCTCAATTTGGGACAGCCAATCTTCGGCCTCCTCCGGCTTATCATAAGCTCCTTCAAAATAGCGGTTGCTTTTGATGAAGTCGGGTAACATGCTTTTATATGGTCTTGGCGGTGGGGTGGAGGTAAAAGCGTATTTTGGGAGTGCATGTTCCTTTGCACAGATGCCTCAGTTGATACTTGTTGTTGCGGTGGTGTTGGTTTATAGGTACTGGTGCTGTTGTTAGTGTAGCTTCAGGTATGGGTACTTGTGTTGGCATGTTTTGCCTAATCGCTTCTAACACGTGGGTCAAATGTCCTAATGTGGCATGCAAGTCCATCTAAGGTGTAGCGGCTCCTTGAGCGGCAGGTTGTTCTGCTTCCATTTCCAGCTGGTTAGAGGCACTTTGCTCCTCTCTTCGTCTACTTCTATTTCGGCTGTTTAAAACTTTCCTAAGTTAGGTTTTATAAAGTTTTGATAACTTAATTAAATTTTTGCCGGAAACTGGTGGATGTAACGGAAACTTTAACATACATAGAAGATAATAAAATTTAAATTAAAACAATTTCTGAAATCAACTCGAAGCATAACATAGTTAATTTTAAAATAAAGTTCATACATGAAAATAGAAATGTTCAAAGGAAATCACAAAAGGAAAATTACATAGAAAACAACAAAACATTGTTCCGAACACTAAAAGATAGACTGAGATCACAGATCTAGTCTATGGTTACAAAATTTAAGCTGAACTTCAAGGGATATGCTTAAGCTTCTTCCTTCTTCTCTTCATTCTTCGAGCGCATCTCCGGGATTGCTGCTGGACGATCCCGGGTTCCAGTCCCTCATGAATTGCCTAAAATATTTCCTCCTTTTCCGGGATGCCTCCCTTGATCTTTCATGTATGTTGGTCAGTTCCTCCCCAGTCAATTCTGGTACTATTACCCTAATCCTAAATTCCATAACCTGACTCAAAGATTTAAAACCCTAACCATAGATCTATGAAATTAGAATAACATACACCTTCTTTTCTTGGTTTACAATCCAATGGAAACCTTCAATACAACTTTCTCCAAATCCCTTGATTTCTCCACAACTTCCTTCAATATATATATATATATATATAAAGTCTCCAATTAGAAATTCTATCACAACAACAAATAAAGTTCATTGATTATTAGAATGGCATAGATTCTTACGTACCTAGAACTTGTAAATCTCAATTAGGAAATCGGAACCCTAATTCTCAATTCTCCTAAATAATAAACTATAATTACAATTTCATAATTGACAAATCTCATAATCCATAAATCTAATTAAGCCCTTACATTTCTCCTTGATTTGAAATCACAACTTCAGATCTAGATCCACCTATATCCTCAACAACAAATCTTGGATTCCCTTTGAAACAAGACATAAACCTAGATTATAATCTAAAGAATATTTCTTCAAAATCATGAGAATTATAAAACCCTAATAAGAATATTACCTTTTCCTTTGAATTGGAGTCTACCAAATCTCCAATCACACTAGGGTTTTGCTACGCTGAAGCTAACGAGGATCACAACACACACATAAATTCTTAATTGAATGCAACTAGCAAGCAGAATACAACTTGTATTGAAACAATACCAATTACCCGAATGCAAGCAATTGGAGCAAACAATGTTGTATTTGATTTTTCTGTATATCCTTATGTATTACACCAAAGGGTACTATATAGTGTAATCGCTAGTTAGTTACAATAACCAATTGCTCCTAAAAGATATGAAAAGATCTGCCAACTCATCAAAGTTGGTTACAAAGCATATTCTACAATATTACAAATAAAAACCGACTAGAATACTAATATGTATTAATAAGACTCATGGACTCAGCTTGGAGGCCTTTATTTTTTCCTTCGTACGCATTTTATTTAGTGAGCCCATCCTCAATGATAACCGACCCATGAAGCTTGGCCTTTCCCTTCAGCTTTTTTTCTTCATCTGATGACAGCCACACATTCTTCAACCCAACAGACTTTGTCATTTTCAAACCTAACTCACAGCTTCCACTTTCATCCCCGATTGTACTCTCTATCTTCCCTAACCCCAGCGCATTTCCCTCCCCATCAAAATCCCTTGTCCACAAGGGAATTTTAGGAAATCACAACGCCATGTCTTGATATACTTCCCATGTAGCTTCATTAACCCCTTTTCCTTGCCATAAGATGAGCACCATTGTGATTGCTTGATTACCTTGCTTCACCATCTTCCTTTCCAATATAATGTTGGGTTCTAACGCATCTTCTTGTTCTATAACAGGTAGATCGAAGGAGACATCCGATCTTAGACCATGGAAGCGCTTAAGTTGGGAGACATGAAATGTAGGGTGGATCGTTGCTTCAGGAGGTAACCTAATCGGTAAGCGACTTCCCTAATTCGTTCTAACAATTTGTATGGTCCATAGTACTTAGCTGTTAACTTGTTGTAGTTCGTAGACCTGATTGTTCCTTGTCTGTAAGGTTGTAATGTCAACCATACCATATCACCCACTTGAAAAGTTCTTTCACTTCAACTCTTATCCTCGATTTATTTCATACGTTATTGTGCCCTGCGAAGATGAAATTTTAGTAATTTCATCTGATCCTCTTGGTTAGATAGCATTCGATCGACAGCCTCAACCCTAGAATCTCCTAGAATATAGGGTAGGTATAGTGGGGGTAAATACCCATAGCGGCCTTCGAATGGAGTAAGCTTAGAACTTGAGTGGAAATTGGTGTTGTACCACCATTCAACAAGTCAAAGGAATTGAGTCTAACGTTTAGGAGTCTCCCCTATGACACACCATAAATACGTTTCGAGGCACTTGTTAACCACCTCTATTTGCCCATCCATTTGAGGGTGGTAAGCAGTAGAGATATTTAAAGAGACACCCTGGAGCTTGAAAAATTCTTGCCAAAAAGTACTGACAAAGATAGGATCGCGATCAAAAGTGATGGACTTCAAACAACCATGTAATCTATAAATCTGGTCCAAAAAAACTTGTGTGACCGTAGATGCTATGTATGGATGAGCGAAAGCTATGAAATGACCATATTTGGTCAGTCTATCGACTACGACCATGATTACCTCTTTCCCATTCGATTTAGGTAGTCCTTCAATGAAGTCCATGCTTATATCCTGCCAGCACTCATTATGGATCTTTAGTGGACTTAACAACCCAAGTGAAGCTACATTTTCATATGTGAAATGCTGATAAACAGTGCATTCACGTACAAATTGTTGAACATCCTTTTCAAGTCTTAGCCAATAGAAAACAGTAGAGATCCTCTTGTAGGTCGCTTGGGCAATTAAATGTCCTCCAAGTGAACCACCATGGTATAACTGAAGTAGCTTTGACTGTAGGACAGTAGATGGACCCACTACCACCCTATTCTTACACCTCAATAATTCGTCCTCATAAGAAAAATGCCCAAATGCAATTCCACTTTTGAGTTGTTGGATCTTCTGTTTGTAATCAACATATAGATCCCAGCTTGCCTTGATGTCATTCAACAACTCTAGTACAAAAACTTGTACTGCCAATTGATTTAAGGAACGGGTTTCCCTGCAAGAAAGAGAATCACCAGCAATGTTAGTAGAACCTGATTGATATTCTATCTTGTAATCCAAGCCCAACAACTTGGTCAGCCATTTTTGTTGGCTGGGGGTCACCAAATGTTGCTCAAGTAGATACTTGAGGCTTTGGTGATCCGTACGGATCACAAAATGTCTACCTAGGAGATAGTGTCTCCATTTCTCTATGGCATGTACTAAGGCCATAAGTTCCCTTTCATAAACTGACAATCCTCTATGCTTGGGAGCCAAAGCTTTACTGATGAATGCAATAGCATGCTGATGTTGCATCAAGACTGCACCTATGCCTTCCCCGCTGGCATCAGTCTCTATTACAAAGACCTTGGAATAGTCAAGCAGACTAAGAATAGAGGATTCAATTATAGCCCTCTTGAGATGATCAAATGCGATCTGAGCTTCGGGAGACCACTTGAATTGGTCTTTCTTAAGTAGCTGAGTCAATGGTCGAGTAATCTGACCAAAGCTTGGATAAATCGGCGGTAATAACCAGCCAATCCAAGAAACCCACACAACTGATGCAAATTCTTGGGAATGGGCCAATGTGCCACAGCTTCAACCTTCCTAGGATCCTTAGCAACTCCATTTGTAGTTATAATATGTCTAAGGTAATCGATCTGTTGGACACAAAAAACACATTTCGATCGCTTTAGGAATAGACACTCCTTCCTTAGTACTTCAAAAACCATCCTTAAGTGTTCACATGTGATTCCACATTAGTGCTATACACTAAAATGTCATCAGAAAATACTAGTGCAAATTTTCTCATGTAAGGCCAAAATACTTCATTCATAAGCCCTTGAAAAGTGGAAGGGGCATTAGTCAACCCAAAGGGCATGACTAAGAACTCGTAGTAGCCTTCATGGGTGTGAAACACAGTTTTGTAGACATCATTTGGGTGCATCAAGATCTGATGATAACCCGATCGGACGTCCAACTTGCTAAAGTAGGTTGCACCATGCAATTCATCAAATAGATCATCAATTATAGGGATAGGAAAACAATCCTTGATGGTGAGCCTATTTAAATCCCTATAATCCACACACATGCACCACGTATTATCCTTTTTCTTCACCAACACTACTGGTGAAGCAAAAGGGCTGTGACTAGGCTTGACTATCCCACTCATTAGCATCTCACTCACCATTTCCTCTAACACTGATTTTTGCAATGATGAGCACCGATAGGGTCTCAAATTTACTGGAGTTGCTCCTTCATGTAGGTGAATGTGATGGTTTCATTTCCTGTTGGGTGTTAACCCATGTGGTTCATCGAATAGGTCATGGAATTCTTCAAGAAGATCCAAAATGGATGGTAGCAACTTCTCCTCTATACTCGACTGATGGGCATTGGTTTCCACGATCATCCAGCACTGGATCTCAACTTGACTTGCAGTGTTACTCAATAATTGAGCCAAGTTATGCCATGTTATATTGCTTACTTTCTCACGTTTGCCTAGCAGCACACATCTCTGATTCTGCCACTCAAATTCCATCCGTTGTTGTTGAAAATTCCACTACATGGTACCTAATCTGGACAACTAGGGCATACCAAGTATCAAATCACAAGAACTCAAACTCAAAGTATAGAAGTCCGATTCAAATTCCATCCCACTCATCCTCCAACGGAATTTCCAAACTATACTCATGCTAAACAACTTGGACCCATCTGCTAAAACCACAGCAATTGGGTCTAATGTCATTAGGGTACAATTGAGTTCCACAGCTAAGCGCTCATCTATGAAATTAAATGAGCTACCCGTATCTACTAAGACATTCAGAACCCCACTCTTGAAATGGCCCTTGATCCGCATACTATGCTCATGAGTTCTACCAGCTCGATTTATTGCACATAGGGTTAGTTGTGCTAACTCTATTTCCAATTCCTCCACTGTAATATTCGCCTCATCCTCCATGTTCTCTCCATCCTCAAGATGAACCACCAGCACATTCAACCTCTTACTTCTACAGTGATGGCCTGGTCCGAATGGTTCATCGCACCAAAAACAGTTTTTTTGCGTCGTTTTTCTTCAAGTTCCTCAGATGACAACCACCTAGTGTTACGGTTTCCTTGGTTAGGGTTGTTTTGGTTAGTGTTTGAAGGGGTAGTGTTTGAAGCTGGTTTAGTGTTTAGGCTAGGATTTAGTTGAGTATGAGAGATGATATTTTGGTTGTTGTTGAGGTGGTCAGGAGTGGAGTATTTAGGAATGTAAGATGTAGTTTTTGAAGATTTATAGGTTTTAAGGTTTTGTTTTGAAGAGATTAAGGTGGCTTCTTGCAACTTGGCAAGAGTGTATGCTTATGTGATGGTTTTTGGTTAAAACATACGAATGGGATATTGGATTTCTGGTTTTAGTCCACACAAATAGCAGCTGATTAAGTGTTATTCGGACAACTGAAATCAAGTTGACAAGTGCATAAATTCATCATTATAGTCCTGTAAAGACCCACTCTATTGTAGATCTTTTAACTCAGACATTGGGTCCTCAAAACCTCTCTCATTAAAACGTGCATTTAACGATTTGGTTAATTCTTCCCAAGTTACTGGACTCACTTCACACCTAGCCTTAACATAAGCATTATGCCACTCAAAAGGTTTGTCACTTAATGCATTGCAACAATTTTCACTTTAAAATCCTCAGGAGTTTCATCTAGAGTGAAAAACTGTTTAGCCCTAGCAACCCAGCTTCTAAACCCTTCTCCATCAAAGACTGGAAATTCTATCTTAGTATTCTTGGTAGGTACTTGATAACTACAAAGAGTTTTTGTATTTTTTTTCAATTTCCAAGGGTGATGAATTTACACTGTTGCTTGCTTCATTTCTGGCAGGCTGTTGCTCCCCCCGTCGAGCCTTTTCTTGAATATGTTGCTTGAGAGCGTCAATTGTTTGGTTCTGTTTCTCAATGATGTCTTGTTGTTTTTGTAGGGTTTCCAAGAACCATTTGATGCGGGTGTCTTACTTCTCGGTTTGCTCCTGGAGGATCTTCTCATGCCTGTCAACTTGCTCCTTGACCACTCTTCCCAATGCCTCTTCAACTCTCTTAAATTGCCTGGTTTCCATTGTTGTTTCTAGCTCTGATACCAGTTGCTATGCGGAAGCTAACAAGGATAACAACACACAGATAAATTCTTAGTTGAATGCAACTAGCAAATCGAATACAACTTGTATTGTACCTAAAACAATACCAATTACCCGAATGCAGGCAATTGGAGCAAACAATGTTATATTTGATTTTTCTGTATATCCTTATGTATTACGCCAGAGGGTACTATATAGTGTAATAACTAGTTAGTTACAATAATCGATTGCTCCTAAAAGATATGAAAAGATCTGCCAACTCATCAAAGTTGGTTGCAAAGCATATTCTACAATATTACAAATAAAAACCGACTAGAATACTAATATGTATTAATAAGGCTCATGGACTCAGCTTGGAGGCCTTTCTTTTTTCCTCGTATGCATTTTATTTAGTGAGCCCATCCTCAGTGGTTACCGGCCCATGAAGCTTGGCCTTTCCCTTCTGCCTTTTTTCTTCATCTGATAACAGCCACACATTCTTCAACCCAACAGACTTTGTCATTTTCAAACCTAACTCACAGCTTCCACTTTCATCCCCAATTGTACTCTCTATCTTCCCTAGCCCAGCGCAGGTTTTGTCACAACTCTTGAACCTCCTTCAACCCATAAGATAACTATCATAAGAAAATATTTATCTAAAGGATTTGATTTAAAAGATTAGAGGAATGTTACATACCTAGGGTTTTTGCTCCTTGAAAGCTCCTAGGGTTTCCAAAAGAAGGGAGGTTATATATAAGCTTTTAGGAGAAGTTGAAAAGGTTTGAAGACTAGGAAAATTCGTAAAAGAAAACTCCACGTTTTAAAAAGAAGGCCGGAGGATACGCCGATGGCCTTTCCACTTACTTCGGCGGCCTTTAACTATAAGCCGGTGGCTTTTATGTCGGCTTTCACTATTCGGCCAAATTTCTCAATTTTCTTGTGAGAGCTCAAAGCCGTCTAAAGGCCGGCGGCTTTCCAATATAGGCTAGCGGCCTATATTCAAGGCTGGCAGCTTACTCGCCAGCTTTTATTGTCTTCATCCGATTCTTTGCGTATGACTTTCTCGAGTCCAAATTCGTCTGTCTAATGACAAAAATACCCACTTAACCACATTATATTATATTTATACCCTTCAATATGAATTATTTATTTGTACCTTACAATATCTTCCACTGAGTTCTTCATGAAAAATGTTGAATTTTTCATTAAGCACCATTTGAGTTAAGAATCAAAATTGAGCTTTGATATTTGTAATGTCATAATTAAATTTGATCATTCATATATAGAGAATGTCATTCTAAGAACTCATTTACAATTCTCATCAATAAAACAAAAAGGTTTTTCAAATAAAAGAATTTTAAGTTGTTGGTTTATCATCCCGGGATCTCAAATCCCTAAAAAGATAAAATAACTCAGAGTATGCTACTCGAGAATTAGTGATAAATGATCTAAATCGCAACGTGTTTGCCACCAGAGAATGTGCAATGAAGCACCTCATTACGAGGACACGGCAATCGTATAAACATCAAGTGTAATTTGGAAATGAATACAACATCTATTAGAGGTGATAATCTTGTTGGCATTTTCTTCATTTGATGTGATTTATAATGCTTTTGTTTTGACAAAAAATGTAACATCACTCCATCCACGGCAATCCCATTATTAGCAAAGAGGATAATCACAATAAAAATTATCCGTAGCAATCCTAAATATTGGCAAAGAGGGCAATCACAATAAAAATGACAATTCCATAACTCTATTAACTGGATCAAATTAACTAGGGATTCGTGCATTGTAAGGATAGCAATTTTAATTATGATTTATAGATGTTTGTGTAAAGTATACGAATGGCGTTTAAAAACTTTGAAAATTACATAGAATAATTATTTATTTTTACCCCGAATTAGGCATTTTCTCATCTAAAATATGGTCATTTTAGATTGTCAAATTTTTATTTATATTCTGTTTTTATCTGATCTGTTTATATATTTTATCTGTATCTAATTTGTTTATGAATAAAAATATATTTTATTTTTATTATTTTTGACAAACAATCTAATCAAAAACTACATAAGTAAGATGTCCAAACGTCAAAGCAAAGAGACTTAACTATAGATTTTAACTGATGCGGACAATGACATGACAATAAATTACTAAAAATATTTAATTAAGTAATGTTAAAAATAATAAAGAAAACAAAAAGAAATTACAGGAAAATTTTGAAAATCAATAAAAATCCTTCTCACTCTAATCCTTTCTTTCTCCTGCATTCTTTCTCTCTAGACGTGTCATGGTTAATTGATTCTCCCCGACTCCATTCTCCCGCTGCGATTCAAAATTTGATTTTCTCTTAAATGTTGTTTGCTGGAAATTCGATGCCCACTAAAAAATTAGTGTAGCTACTTCTTCAGTAAAAAGTTAAAACTCAGAAGAATATTAACCAATCATCAATCCTATTGGAGAAAGGCCACTAAATCAACTTGTCAATTTAATACCATAATTTCTTTTAGAACTTTTCGCTTAATTAAAATGTAAGTAGATGATATAAAAATAACTAAAAAGGAATAGCAAGGAAAATATACGGAAAGCAGTCAAATATATTTAAAAGATAAAAGGTTTAATAATAATAATAATAATAATAGGAAAAAGCTAATCAGGACATCCTCACATTACGAGTAATTCTCTTTCTTCAACCACCTCTAAATTCTTAGATCGTAATCGGAAAGGAATATAAAGAAATAAATATATAAAAAAACAGAATATGATATGAAGAAATTATAGGAGTATTTGATTTTTTTTTTTTTTTAAATAGGAGGAATAGTAACCATTACCAATACAAAACAAAGTGATAAATTAAAATTACTAATATACCCCTAAATACAATTATAAGGAAAAAAAAAACAAACAAAAAGGAAGGGTTAGATAAATAATATTTTTTTTTTCTTTTTTCCCTCTTTCTCTTTAATTTGAAGGAAGAAAATGAGGAGGAAAAAAATTTATAGAGCCCATAGAATCAAATCATTCCATTTTCTTTCCATCCCATTTTTCTCCCAAACAATGGAATCGAAACATCAACTTCCCTCCTCCAAATTTCCTATCCCAATCACAGTCTAAAATGTTCGTACAATAAAAGATCTTTCTGTTTTCTTTCCAAATTTCTCAATTTTTAGCCATTTTTAAGATTAGTTAATTAAATTCATCTAAATCATCGATTCTGGATTAGATAAAATTATACTTAGGCTATCATGTTGGTCTCACAAGAAAGTTAAGTGCTGACTCAAAAATAAACTAAAAAGGAAGGTTCTCGCAAGTTTAAAAATTTTTAAGAGTTATACATGAAATTACCTTAAAAGTCATTGATAAAAGGAAAAAAAATCAAATATTAATATAACTTTGATAGTGCATTTGAACAAGTAAAATAGGCAATTTAAAACAATTTATCACTACCTTTATTATAGACATCAGTCCTTTAAATTGAATATTTAGTATTAAAATTTTATCTATGAAAAAAGTCATAATTATGTTCAAATGGTTTATCATGAAGCATTCGATAATTTGTCATATGGGAAAAAGACTAGTTGTTATTCCGTCTATGCTACAATATGTCTTTTTTCACACAATCATTAAAATGATAGATTAGACAATAAAGTATGTGTAACCTAAAGGATACCCTAAACGCAAAAGTTCGCTATACTGGATATTAAAGTTTAAGTATGATAGTCTTAGTCATCCCAAAAGCTTCGATATCGGATGTCAGACGTACTCTCACAATCATAGAGGACCAACTTTGAAATAAGTTGTTTGAAAAAACATTCATAATAGCAATTAAGAATGGAAATCACAACATAAATACCTTAAATATGGAATACAAGAGTCTTACAAAACATTAAAGGGGCATTCACCCATCAAAAGATAAAGCCCATCATAGTCTATCTATAACAATTACATTAGAGATTTACTTAGAAGTCTAAGTCTACATCTAGTCTTTGACTTTATCCAACAACTCCTGAGTCAAAAATTACTACCTAAGAAATATCCTCTGGGCGTCAACCAAAGGTAGAGGTGCTACAATAAATATCTATAAGGGAGTAAGCTTCCTTACTTAGGAAGAATTATTTCCACAAATAAAGCACTCGAACAAACAATATTCAAACAAGTTATTTAAATAAGCATATGAAATGCAACAAACACGTGGACAAACATTACATATGATTTTTCATGAATCATATTTTGAATGGATTTACCCCTCCATTCGAAGTTAGGTGTTCCAAGCCGTAAGACCATAGTTCACAGATGAAGTTTTGTAGTTTTAATACGAGCCACTACTAGCCGCTAAAATGTAGCTAATTTGGGTGTCTACTCACCATTTTAATCAAGCGAACATTCGCCATAAAATAGATTTTCAGGCTCTACGGACCTCATTGCTATGCCCTCGTCCCACCAATGGTATAGTAATGAATGCAATGTGACTCAATACGTGTTATACATAAATCATTTTATTAGAGTATTCATTTCATAATATTAGATGTTTTAATAGTAATCATAGAGTTTACAACATATTATTTCTATACTAAATCAAACATTATTCATTAACAATTCTTGCTTTGATATGCCTAACACTATTTTAACTATATATGTAAGGCACATGCGCTTTTATATTTTTATCTTTTCCTAAATCTAGTGCCTTTATTCTACATGCAAATATATCAGTACAAAACGTAAGAAATAAACTCACTCAGCTATGGCAGAAAAGCTCTTAATCGAAGTAATCATTCGGATAAGGAAACTCGGGCTCTTTGTTGCCTAAATAAGAGAAATACCCAAAATGAGTATTTCTTAGAAGTTCTACTTAAACTTCCAAATTTTATTTTACTAAGTTCGTCAAAATTCGTATGCGGTAAAATTTCAACTTAAAATGGCCAAAACTTGCTCATTTTAACAAGGAATTTTGTATATTATATATTATTTTATACCTACTCGAAAATATCTATCTATTTCTAAGGTTATTTTTATCATAAATGGTCATTTAGGTTCCAAAAAGACATGGTACATAAGTGGCACGAAAATCCTAGCCCTTGAAACATGATTTTTCAAAACTTTTTATCACAAAAAAATCTCATAGCAAACATAAATATATATATATATATATATAGTTGAAAAATCCTTTTGATACATATGCAACTAATATTATACACATGAATCTAATAATGTTGTTTTAATCAATGATTTTTCACAAAAACAACTTATCTTACTATTTGACAAAGTGAAGTTGATAAAATTATTTTAAGTTGTTTGGAAATAAATATAAATAGATTTTAGTCATTAAATAATTGATATGATTTATTTTTCCTTAACTCCTAAAAGATAATTCGATTTCAAAAATTGTAATCTTTCCAAGTTATCTACAAATTTTATTTCCTAGGTAGACTTTACTTGATGAGTTAATTTCAACTTGTTTTGAAAAGCTTGTTTTGGTCTTTGTATTTATTAAAATATTAGTAAGGATTTTATAATCAAGTTTTTAAGAAAATTTCTCATAACAAAGCATTATTAGCATTAAGGTCTTAATGGTAGTTTTATAAAAATAAGTAAAGAATTTCTTAGTTAACCTTTGAAAAGTCCTTGTATATTAACTATACTAAAATCTATGGTGCCCTTTATCTAAAATCATTTTAAAAGAATTTTGTTGATATAAAGTTTCTAACCTTTAATGAAACTTTTCCTAAGTGATAAAATTATATTTTTAAAGTAAGTTGAGATTATTTTCTTTCATTTAATAAAGAACTTTTTGTTTTATGTTAAGACAACATTCAACATGATCATGCATAACATGAGTTTATAGTTAATTAACATGACAAAAATACTTAATAAGAAATATGGAAAATATAAAGATAAGCAAATAATAAATATCAAGTATTTAAAGTCTTAGCTTGATTCAAGGCTTTCGGACTTAGATATGGGTAAGTCCAAAAAAAAAAAAAGAAATAAGAAAATTATTTTGAATTGATGAGAACAAGTCTAAGTTTAGAAAGATCAGTCTTAATATAAAAGCATGGAATAAATAAATCAATTGCGAAGCATAACATATAAATAACAGTTATATTAGTGAGATTATATGCTCTAAGAAATATATATATATAGACACATAAATTGTAAATCCCCGAAGTTTTGAATTCAAATTAAAGGTTAAACCCTAATTAGAAGTCAACCGGATTTCTAAAGTCAACAAAACCTAGTTTGCCGTAACCGCTTAAGTTCGGCATTCCTGTTTAAGAAACCCTAAGAGAGTAAGAAAGAGTTTAGTAAGTAGAATAGTACGTAATTATCCAAGGAAGCTTAAAAAGACCGGTTTAGTAAAACCGCGACTCGTTTTGAACCCAATAGGACACAGTTCTTGAAAAACGTGTCCCAGAGCTTGGAATAGTAAAAATATTCCGAATATACCGTTAGACTCGTAAAAATATAAGATTTTCAAAAATATCAATTTCATAATTTTTCGGTAACTAAAAATATTAGATATCGCATTTATACACGTATTTTCTTACTACCTGTACTTAATTTGTCATGTCTACTTTACATTATACTATTTACTACTATTCTACACTATTTATCTATCTCTACTTTTTCTTACAACCTACTCTTACAACCCATACCTCTATTTCTTACATATTTTCATTTCCAATACAACTTCACATCTTTCATATCTTACTTTTAATTAACAAAAATACAAAAAAATAAATTTTCTCTCCCTCTCCTCACTAAAGTAACGTCGGCCCTCCCTCTTTCATCCCAATTTGTTTTATTTTTCATTTATTTGATTAACACAAATTATCTCCCACATTTTCCTATAAATACCTCCTTTTACTTCCACTTCTTTCACATCTTTCTTCTACTAAAGTTACTCTCTCAAATTTCTTCAAGAATTTCCTCTCAAGAAGTTCTCTCTAGTTAGTTCCTTTAGGTAAACTTTCTTTAAGTTTTCTTTATGTTCATCTACTTAGTATGAACTTAGTGTGTGTTTTCTAAACCATGAAGGTTAAGGAAAGCAACAATAGGTTCATACTTTGTTTTTGTTCATCATCAAATTCCTTCATGTTGTTTTTATGTTTATAACTATCTAATATATCTATATAGCTATATATATTATTTAGAGCATATAAGCTCATTGTTTTGCAATTTATTTACTTTTCTTGCAATTTATTTACTTCCTTGCAATTTATTTACTTTCATGTTATTTTTAAGACTAGTCTTTCTAGTCTTAGACTTGTCCTCATCAAGTCAAAATATTTTCTTTTTCTTTTGGGACTAGTCTTTTCTTAGTCCCGAGATACCTTGATAAAGCTAAGGTTCCAATACTTGATTTATTTTCTTATTAGCTTATTCTTTCAAGTTATTATGTTTCCTTATGTTTCCATAACATTATGATTCATATTCATGCATTAACATAATGATTTTTGTCTCAAACAAAATAAATAAGGAAATATTTTTTAAAATAAAGATTCTTTTCTAGAAATGAAAGTAGGAAGTGAACTTTTCTAAAACTAAGAAGTCATCTTAACAAACTTAGAGGAGTTCATAAGAAATTTTATACATGACATAAAAAGGACTTTTTAAAGTAAACAAATGTTTTACAACAACTTCACTTTTTCTTCAAATGATAGAAATTCTTTTCATTAAAATAAAATGATCTCAAGAAATCAAGAAATTATTTTTCTAAATGTAGAAGTGTTAATACTTTCAAAAAGTGTTGGAAGCTAAGCTTAGGAAATAAAAATAATTCCTTAGGAATTTAAAGAGATTACGAAAATAAAATTTAGGAAAAGAGAAGAACTACTCATTATAGATAAACTTAAGATATTTTCAAAGCAAAATGAATATTTCAAAAACTCTCAAGTTTCAAAATCTTTAAAGATTTTACTTTTTCATAATTTGAGACAACTTCATTAACTTCATACATTTGTTATGAGCAATAAATATATGAATATACATTTCAAAAGTTTTTACAAGCTATTATATTACTTATCTCTTCAAAATGAGCTTTGTATAAAAGAAGGAAAACAAGTTTATAAAAATTCGTGGTGAATCTGTCCGCCACTTTTTCGGAACCCAAACGACTTAGTTTGATGAAAATAAGTTTAGAAATAGATATATCTTTTCGAATAGGTAGAAAACGGTATATTATATGCGAAATTCTGAGTTAAAATGAGCAAGTTATGACCATTTTAAATTGAAATTTCCTCTTATACGATTTTACCGCGATTTTAAAAAAAGTTTAGAATCTTCAAGAATAGAGATTTCGTGAAAGACTCATTTTTGGTATTTCATCTTGTTTAGGTAGAAGGACCCGAGATTATTTTTCTGGAAGATTACTTCGATTAGGATTTACCGACATGAAGTGAGTTAATTCTTGACTTAAGTTACATTTCCTTGTTTTGTGCTTGTAAGTAGTAGCACTAGCAATTAAGAAAAAGATAAAATGAATAATTGTTGTGTGACTTGGAATTATGATTGATTGAATATAAGTTAAGAATATCGAAAAAAGGTTTGATAAATAAATTGTGATTCTTGTATTGATATGGTAAAAATTGTGTTGATCACCTTCAACTTGAACTAAACATTATTTTGTTAAATATATATTGAAATTAATTCATGCATATCATACTTATGAGTCACATTTGTTTCACTACTATTCTTCGTGTGGGAAAACGAGGAAATGGTAATAGTGGCTGGTAGGAGCCGGAAAATCTACATGGGATAGTAGGAGCCAGAAAGTCTACAGGGCAAGCAGGAGCCGGTAAATCTGCAAATATTGATGGTCGTATGGGCCTGTAACCTCCCAACCCTCGACATGGAGGGCGTAAAATCCATGCTACACTTGATTTCTAGTTAATCATGTGTATCTTGTTTGTTCATATGATTGGTGCATTCTCATATGTTTGATTAAATACTTGTTTGAATTGTGGAAATGTCTTGTAGATGGGATTATCTCACTAAGCTAGTTTTGCTTATACCCTTATAGCTTTTTGTTACAGTACGATTACCTTTGGTTGGCTCCAAGGAGCCCCGTATGCTAGGTACGAGTTTAAGCTACTAGGAGTTTTTGGGAGAAGCTTTATGTATTTAAGTTTTGAACATAGGCTTCTAGGAAAACCTCTATAGTAGGCTTATGTTATAGTTGTTATTTTGGAAGACTTCTAAAGTGGGGGAATGCCCCTAAGATGATGTAAGGATATTATTATGAAAATCTTATGTTTATTTATATAAGTTCTTGCTTGTTTTTATTATCTACTTAAATGTAATACCCCTGTGAGTCTCCTACTATCTTGGAAGCACACCTTGCATGTGATATCGAAGCTCCTGCATGATTAAGGTTGTCATTCATTAGCTTTAATATTATATGCAGCGGACTGCCACGTTTAGGGTACCCTCCGGGGCGTGACATAAATATAGTTACTAATATATAGAAGTTAGATTAGAACAATAATAACATGTAACAATATAACAATAATAAAACAATATAATAATAAAATGATATTTATTGATGAATAAGAACAAAATATGAATATAGTATTGCTTCCATAACACTTAGATGTTTAAGAAACACACACTATGGTCATGTTAAGTTACATGACATGGTAAGAATGTATAAGTAAGAGTTTTACCTATATTAGAAATATGAAACGTAACAAAAGAAAGGTTATGATAGTATGTAGATTGTAGAAATATGGGGATATGAGGAGAGATTTTGGAGAGGATTTGAGTAGTGATTTTGGGAGAGTTTTGTTATGGTAAATGAATGTGTGAAAGAAATAGAGGGAAATGAGGTATTTATCGAGTTTTGTGAAAGGAAAATTGTGTGAATTAAATAAAAAGAAGAAGGAAAATAATTGTGTGTGTGTAAGGAGGGGGCACCGGTTTTGGGAAAGAGAGAGAGGTGATTTTTTTGTATTTTTATTAATTAAAAATAATAATTTGTAAGGCATGATGTGATTAAAATTGTATGAGAAAAATAAAAAGTAAAAAGTAAAAAATATGTATGGTAGAGTGTAAGAATAAGTATAAAAAAGTAGAAATATGTATGGTAAAGCGTAAGAATAAAAATAAAAAAGTAGAAATAGGTGAATAGTAATGAATAGTATAGAATAGTATTATAAATAGTAGATAAGACAAATTAATACCAGTAGTAAAAAAAATATTTATAATTAAGCTATATCTATATTTTTAGATATTGAAAAATTATAAAACTGATAATTTTGAAATCCTTGTGTTTTTACGAATCTAACGGTGTTATTTGAATATTTTCACCGTCCGATGTACTAGGGCACAGTTTCGAAATCTGATCCTATTCGAATCCTAAACAAACTAAATTTTAACGAATATGATATTCATATACTTTTCTATATTATTACGGACTATAATCCATCATTATCTCAATTTTCTGTTTAGGAGTTAAGAGCATGGGATTACCGAATCTAAATCTACTAGGATTTATTATAAATTTATTGACTTTAAGATTTTTGGTTGACTTCCGATTTAGAGTTTAAACATAAAACACAGCATAGCATAAAATCTAAAGGTTTATGGTATGTATAATATACCAAACTAAACAATTTACTCTCATATACATGGAAAATTAAATTATTTTGATCTCGTGTAAGCAGCGACAGAGTTAGCAGAGGCTCGCTGGGGCCTTGACCCCAAGTACTGAATAGGGTTGATTTAACATTTTTGATACAATAAAAAAGAAACGTATGTTATATTTATTGGAATATCCCTGCAAGAAAACACTCAAACATAAGGGCGATTAGACAATTTTCATCGGCCTCCCTTCTTTCTATAAATAGCCATCTTAAAACCTTAGTCTTCCTTTTATATGTGTTTTGGGTTTGTTTGGATTGTCTGTTTTTCATCTGTATCTGTATCTTTTTTAAAATGATATGTGTAAATATATCTGATTTGCATCTAAATTTTATCTATATTTGTTCTATTTGATCTTTTGATAAACTGTCAACTTTTTTTTATCTATATCTATTTCTTGATAAATAATTTGTTAAAAAAATGTTTGAAAAAGTGTCTGTATCTGCCCAAAAAATGCCAAAACAAACGGACCCTTAAATCAACACAACTTTTCCTATGTCACAATCATAAATCTCTTTCTACGGTACCTTTGGTACATTCAAAACAAGTAGTAGTTAACCACCCAAAAGAAACAAGTAGTAGTTTTGTGATGTTTCTTGATAAGAAACGCTACTATCGAATGAAATAAACAAATATTAAGAGCAATAAGGATTTGTTTTAAACTTTGCAACTTTTCATTGCATAAATTTCTTAATCATTGAATTTATGAAAATTTGTAGCATCGATTGCGATAACCAAAAATTGGTCAAACAACCTAGTCAATTGGCCGTTTGGCCATCTTTTCCTAGTCAACAAAATTCGACTAGGGTAACCTATCCAAACCATAAGTTTAAGATTCAGTTGAATAATTTGTGTAGATAGATTAAAACTTTGGGAAAAACTGAAAAAAGAAAAAGAAAGTGTTGGAATTTAATCTTTTCATGACGAATAAATGATATGTGTTTATGTTATATTATCACTAGGAATTGGATTCTAAAGTTTGCATTTTACAATAGGGATAGGCAAAAAAATCAATCGAACCAAACCAATTCAAACCGAAAATATGTTTTTTAATGGCTTGCTTTAAAAATTTTCTAATCCGAACCAATCTATAAATTTATCATTTGATTTGGAAGGTAAACCGAACCAATCTGTAAAACCGAATCAAATCGTTTTAGAAAAATATTATAATATTTTACTATATGTTCATATAATTTCATTTAATATTTGTTATTTAGTGAATATTGATTAAAACAACTTATTTATTTTTTAAATTTTTTTAGGCCTATGATATGTATTTTTTTGTTGATGATGAACTATTGTTTTTTTTAATAACTTTTAATTTTATAAAGTATGAAATTTATTTATTCAGCTATAAACACTTATTATGTATTAATTGTTTAATATATTTTGCCAGCAGATCATTTTATTCGTTGATGAATTTTGTTGATAGATGATTTTTCATTTTAGCTAAATTTATTGGTATATAATTGACTTGATGATTCTATTAAAAATTATAAATTATGATTTGCTATGTATTGGTTAGTGAATGTATTTTATTGATGATAACTGATTTTATAGAAAATTATAAACTAAAAGTATGATGAATTCATAAAGTATTTTGTCATGGTTTATAATATAAACTTTGTAAAATGATATAAATATTTAAGTATCTATAGAAATATAAAAAACTAGAACAAAGAAAATTTTTAGTTAGAATTTTGATTTAATCTATAATCTAAACTGAACCAAACTGTTATTTAATGTTTAAAAAATTTCTAATCAATTATGTAATGATTTGGTTTGGGATGGGAAAAAAAACAGACTGTAAATTATGGTTTAGTTTGGTTTTAGGAAAAACTGAACCAAACCGATCCGTGCCTATCCCTACTTAACATGGACACTAGGTACTTGATTGCTTGGCTAATGGTTATGCATGTTAGGTGGAGAGTTTGATTGATTATCTTATATTCAACAAATTGGCATTGCATTGTGATTGTTTGTGTCTAATTATGAAAAATTATTTGAAAACATGTTACAAGTTCATAATATGATTTTTAAAGTTGTTCAAACCTTGTGTTACATGTATTTCTTTTTTTCCTTAAATTGTTCATAACCTGCGTTATTTGCACCATAGCTTCAAAAATTGTGTTAGAAAATCACGCTATACACATCGTAATTTTCTTAAATTTTTGAAACCCACACACCATATTATGGAAGCGTTCGGGATTTTATAGGTATGCGGAATCCATATATTTTTTAACTATTGAGGTGTGGTCAATTTATATTTGCCAAAATGTCGGCATGCGAAGATGCCAATGTTCGTTTCTTATGTTTAAGTCTCGAATGAACGTTTCTTGTCTTTGGATCCAAAATAAATCCAAAGCAGATATTTCCAATATTTGAAGGTAGCATATGCATTCATTTCTGCAAAAATGTTAGGTTATATGTGTACATGGGAGCTTCTATAGTCCATTCGATGGGACTGACTAGTCAATCATTGAACTATTAAAATAAATATAATAATTGAAATATTAACTATTTTAGTTATTTGATCACGTTAGATATAGTATGAACCATAGGATAGTGATGGATCAGTTCCATCAAAATTAGTAACAGGACCATAGAATTTTCCATGTATACATTGATTGATTATTTTTTTTTCTTTTCATTTTTAAAATGTTTTGGGTTTAGACCCAATGGAATTGTGTTTTTGTGACGATTAATTTAGTATACAATGAATCTAACTTTTATTGGTTGTTTTATTGTTCCATTAGTTTGATATCTTATATGTAATTTGTTATTGCTTTGTGTTTGTATGCAGTGATCCACACCAACTCTTTTGTTTACTTCTCATGAGGCTTATTTTTCAAGCTAGGATAATGATGTAAACTGATATGATTACCTGGAAGATAATCAATATGCTAGTGGCAAGCCTTGCAATAGTTATAGAGAGGATGATCACCGCTATAACATTAATTATGATAAAGGATTTGTCCCCTTTTTATTTCATTTAGAGATTTAGCTAGTTCCTCTAATTTTGATATTTTATGAATATCCTGTGATGAACGATTTCATTCATTTTAATAAATTGAGTACTCTTTAGATTTTTCTTGGAGATTTTATATGGTTTTAAATGATTCAATAGGCTTTTTGCTTGTACTTCAATACAGGTATACATTTTAATAAATTGAGCACTCTTTAGATTTTTCTTGGAGACTTTATATGATTTTAAATGATTCAATAGGCTTTTTGCTTGTACTTCAATACAGGTATATGACGAAGCACATTATATTCTTTCCCTAAGACGTGACAGCTTTAGGTAATTATAGCATAGGTTACCAAACCACTTAGAAATTTTGAGGTTAATGGTCTATATTACACTCAATTGAGGAGTATGGGTAATAGTGAGTAGGTTAGGCTATGACTTTGGTTTATTACAAGTTATGATCATCTATATTGCATGTGCTAGACCTTTTTGTTTTATATTTACTTTTGGAATTTTGTTATATTACCATAAATTATGTAGACAAATAAAAAATTTATAATGCCCTAAAATAAGGACATTACAACCTGCCACGTGTCATTCTCTTTTAAAAACACGCCAAGACTAAAAATCTAAATCACAAGTATACACAATATAAAACTTCATAAACTCTCATAAAATATTTGTTTAAGTTATCTCATAAAACAAATCATTTGAAGAAAACACCTTGTTGGCCTAAACCAAAGCCAACATAACTAATAATCAAACAACTCAAATAAAACTTATAACAATATCAAAGTTTATAAAAAGTAAATTTTCAAAACTTCACATCATCTTCCAAGTCTATCTTTAAGATCTATAATATGTTATATAGTCCACTCCACTAGCGTCATCTCCCTCATCCACATAAATGTCATATCTTGATATGTCATATATAACTGGATTCTCACTTTCTTCTGAAAATGATAAACGAATGAGCGAAAACGCCCAGTACGTTAAACTACAAACAAAATGCAAATGCCACATAACATACATATATATATATATTCATGCAACTAATCCTAATGCAAAGAACACAATTTATTATCTTTAATTAATCAGCAAACAACACAGTTTAGAACTATAGTACTCTAGTTCCAAGCCTGGAGTTTCTCATGACCCTTGAAAAACAATCAATATAGAAAATAGGTAATTATAAATATATTGGTGTTGGAGAATTATCCATACACCGCGGTCTCTGACAAAATCTAATCTATCGGAATTATTTCTATGCACGAGTTCACCAAGGCAACCTCACACATAGTTCATCAGGGTGCCTTGTTAGTATCACACTGTACGTGGTCTTTATTAACCAAAGCCAAACACAAGCAACAAAACAATTTTATATGTTATATAGAATTAGATTAATTTGGTATTCTAATCCTACACACACAACATATAGATCTAAACCTACAAGGCACATACAATAAACAAGGTAAGGTCGTACCTATATCAAATTCCAGAATAGCACTCTAAATCACCCAAATCTATTTTTATAACACAACTCTTAATTCAATAGAACTGATAACATGAACAAATAAAATTCAAAATACATCTCATCGAATAAACCCTATTAATATCTAAAACCCAAATTTCAACATAAATATCAAATATATACATTTTTCCTTAATCACAATACCAAAATTCTTCAATTCAACAAATCCCATCAACCACTTCTCCAGACCCTAGAATTTCATTCACACTGTATATACCAAAAATCAACAACTACCATTTTTAAAATCATAAAGATTAAAACTTTAAAATACTTACCTAAATTCAATTCTAAATCCTTTTAACACCAAAACTAGATCAATAGATAATTAGGATTTTCTCCAATCTCCTTTCAAACAATAGAAAATTCTAATAAACTATAAAATTGTTTATCTTAAGGGAAAAATGGTTATTCAATTACCAGATCTGATCCTCAATCTTCCTTAAACACCCACTCTTTAGATCTCCAAGAAAATTAGAACCATTTCTCCAATACTCCTTCAAGATAAAAGAAAATCCTAAGATAATTCATAGATTGAAAGATTCTAAAGGAAAGATATGATTTTGATTACCTGAATCCGATCTTCCAAGATCTCCTTTGACTAACAGAACCAAATCTCCAAACTCGATATGTATGTTTTCCAATTCTACTGTAAATTCAACAAATAAACCCTAAGAAATCTAATAATCCATAAGATCCTAAAACAAAAATAGTGATTTAGTTACCTGATCTGGACTTCTGAATCCTTTGGCGGCTATAAACTTTTAGAGGATAAGAATCTAGGTTTAGGGTTTTGTTGGAGAAGAGAACAAAGAAAGAATATATAAGGATTTATGACTTTTCATCTTCCATCATGTATCTATCATGTGATTAAAATTTCACTAAAATTAGATTTTCTTGACAATTTTAACTTATAATTTATATCAATGGACACTTTTATCCTTCTTTATGTATTATTTACTTGTATATTAGAAAATTTAGGAGGAAATTATGTCCCTCATCTTCTTCTTATTGGCAACCACTAAAAGCAAAACCATAACTAGAATCTCCTTTAAGGTTGTGCAAAAAAGATTGACCGAATTAAACCAAACTGAGTCAAACCAAAATTCGCAACCTTTTTAAAACAATTTGATTTGCAATTCAGTTCGATCATAGAAAAACTATTCATGGTGCAGTTCAATCAAGCAAAACCAAACCATATATTTGAACTGGATTGAGCCATTAAGTTTTTAAAAAATTAAAAATCTATCAAGCTATGCTATTTTAATGGGAATTTGCATTACTCTGGCCATTAGAAAATGTAACAAAGAATTTAATATACATATTAGGAGATACTTAAAAGTCATACATATCTTTACACACATCTTTTGCACAAATCTACTAATTTTAAAGTCATACTTATATTAATAAGACGTGACCATATACAAGTCTTTTAGTAAATAGAAAAATGAAAAAATGAAATGTTTTATGACAACCATGCCTTACTATGTTTGTATATGTAAAAGCGTATTGATAAATATAGATTATCATGCACAGGTTCCATTTTAACTTTTTACATAAATTTATTTTTACTTTCAAGTATTTCAAAATAGAAAACAAGAAGGTAAAAGAAAGCAAATTCTTTAATCTACTTAATATAATTTCATTTGTTGAGTTGCGACAATAGTTCAAATTGCAAACTAAATTGAATGGCACCATTTTTCTTTAGTTAAAAAAAATGACAAACCGAATTATTCAATGCTTCAGTAAGGGAGAACCCAATTGAACTACACGACGCCCACCCTTTATCTTCGTTCCCTACTGCCAAACCTACTAGCATAACCTACAATCACTCAACCAATCAAATTAGCCAATGCTTTGGTAGGTATGGTATGGCTTTCCTATTAAGAAACCAAATCCCATTGAGATTAAAGAGTGAATCCAAGAGATTAAAAAAGGTTTTTGTTACATTACATAGTGCAAAAGAGGGAAAGGTGGAGTATGCCTTGAATCAAAGGATTCAAATGGTTTTTAATAAGGAATTGCATTACACAATTACTCAAAAATATGGATTATTTACACATAATTGGCAAAACAAGTGTGTAATATGATATACTTTTATCTACAATATAACATGTTTTTGTGCTAATGCTGGTATGTGTTTTGTAGGATTCAAACGGTTTTTAATAAGGAATTGCATTACACAATTACTCAAAAATATGGATTATTTACACATAATTGGCAAAACAAGTGTGTAATATGATATACTTTTATCTACAATATAACATGTTTTTGTGCTAATGCTGGTATGTGTTTTGTAGGATCTTACTAAATTGCAACTAGCCTTTGGTCCTTAAGGCATGATGACTGGATGTTGTATGATGAAAAGGATTGCTCATGTATCTATAGATAGAGTCCAGTCACCAAAGGTTGGCATCCAAATAGTGGGGTTAATACACATGATTAGAATGCTTTTGACCATGTGATTTTTACGTGAGGTCCAAACTCAAGGAGATGGCATCTCATGGTCTTAAAATGCGCAAACATGGTACGGATGGTACTTTAGACACCAAGGGACGACTAAAGATTTCTAAATGCCATCTAGATGATAGCCTATGATGTTCAAATGTTGTGGAGTAAAGACTAGCCATTAGAAACAATAAATGTAAGGTTAATTTGGTCACAATTTCATCAATGACAAAATCCTTTAGATAAGCTATAAATATGGATTCTCTAGTAGATTTTGGAAGTTAAAAGAGCACATTATTTGCATACAAACAAAATTATTTATTCCTCTTAGTCAGTTTATTTTTTTGTACTCAATTTACTTTTCCTCATGTGAGAGTATAATAGTGGTACCATTGAGATTTTGTTCGTAAACACTTTTGTAAGGGCACTACTCTAGGATTATTATATTATTAGTGAGTGAAAGTTATGCCTTATGTGTACTTTGTGACATGAAGTACAACTTGAGATTTATGTTTGGATTTGTTGTCGGTTGTGGTATAGCTCATCAAAAGCCATATGCTTGAGTTAAATAAAAGTGATGCATGAAGTTTTCATGGGAAGCATTTGTGATCATAAAGAGTAGGGACCAATCCAAATTCTACATCAAATCGCACCTCATTTCTCTATTACTATATCTTTTATTTATTACAATTTACTTTTATATTGTTTTAATATTGCTCAGTTTGTTAAAATTTCATCATTTAGGCCATACTTACAAAGGAACAAATTGAGTAAAGGACACTAAATATAAGTTTATGGTATGATGATTTTAAATACTTTAAAATGAAATCAAATCAACAATTGATGAGATGCATGCTAGATTCATTGATATTATAAATCAATTGTCAATACTTGGCAAAAGCTTTGGTAACATTGATATTAACTTCAAAATTCTTAAGTCACTGCCAAGGAAGTAAGAAGTCAAAAGGATTATCATTGAAGAAGCTCATGACTTGAGTAAATTATTTAAAAAGCAACTTCTCGACACTCTCAAGACACATGAGATGACAAGAAGATAAGAAGAAGAATCCCAAAGAAAAGTGTAAACTTCCCATTTTGCTAAATTTAATTAATAATATAAATAAGCATAATTATTTAAACTTTAGTATATTTTAAAATCAAATTTAGCATAACGTTCAATTTTAGGAAAAATTCATTTTTGACATGTAATATAAATTAGGAAAGATCAATATTTATCAGATGATATGGCTTATGAGTTATTTAAAAATTTTTAGATAGGAAATAATTAATTTAAAAAAAAAAAGAAAAATAAATTGTTAGCTTTATAAAAAAAAAAAAAATTCAAATGCTAATGTCAGCGATGATAGTAACATATCATCTTCTTCTTCCTCATGATCAGGTGCAAAACAACTTGATCCCTCCCACTTTGCAGGCATTTTTTACCCATTTAAGTTTGTAATTTCATAAAATTAATGGTGAAATTGAAAACGACGCATAAAATACTTTATAATGGTACCAAACTTGTAGATTAATCTAAGGTTTTTGTGGGTTAATTAAAGAGGGAAAATTGGGAAAAACCATTTTGTCACTTTCCAAAAA
This sequence comes from Combretum micranthum, assembly GCA_024138025.1. Lineage (NCBI taxonomy): Eukaryota > Viridiplantae > Streptophyta > Magnoliopsida > Myrtales > Combretaceae > Combretum > Combretum micranthum. The sequence continues at coordinate 381,381 of JAMXBD010001007.1, read as the reverse complement.
TACCAAAATTTGATATGAAATTGCATATTTCAAGTGAATTGAAAGATATGGAAATCTTCTAACATGTGTATAAAGTGCATATATCTAATTTAACTAGAAAAGTATACTCAAATTTGGTAGATTCTCAAATCTCGTGCTAAAACTTACCCAAGAACCCTAGATTTTCAATCAGTGGAATTAGAAAGTCCTTGAATGAAATTGATGCCTAGACACTATAAATAGGACACTAGAAAGCTACCTTAGGCACAGTTGGCTCGCCGTGAGGGTACCTACAAAACTTATATCATCACTTTAGTACCAATTTGTATTTAGGTTCATTATAGGTAGTTGCAACATACACTTGTCTTTAGGGACAAGGGACCTATACAAATTTGTTGTTATGATTCAAAACATTATTATTCCTTATTGCACAATTACATGGATAGTTTTATTACAATAATGGCAAATTCTATTATTGCTTTCATAAATTAACTTCTATAAAACTTGTTTTGAATGTTTCCCTTATAGCTAATTCCACTTTTGTCCAAACTAAGTTTTTAACTCTCAAGAAACATATTTAAATTATTTTCACACTTAGTGAATTTGGCTATAATTTTCTTTGAAACATACAGCTTTCAAAATAGCATTTTCCAATCTTAGCTTTTCTAACTCTTAATGCATCAACAGAAATCACAGCATGGTTATCTCCTTTCAAAGTTTTGTTTTCATCAACTAGTACTTCATATAATGAGTTAGTTCATCTAGGGTCATGAAGCGCACATTCTTATCTAAATCACTTGAATCTTCATGCTCCACGTAGCTACCATTGCTTCTATTTTTGCTCATTCATTGCCCTTCTTGGTGGTTGGACAATATTATTGGAGATGACCTTGCTTGTTGCATTGAAAGAATGTAATCATATTCTTCTTCTCCTTCTTGGATTTTGAATTTTAAAAAATTTGAGTTGGAGCATGAAACTTTAAGTGTCATTTCTTTTTGTCGAGCTAGTTTCTTATTTTCGATTCAATTTCCTTTAATCCGATTTGTATCAAACCCCAACCTGTTTGACATAACCCTTCGACAAAGAATCAAAGCAATTCTTTATTTTGAAAAATTTTGGAGTTTGTACCTGATTAAAATTGGGGAAAAAATCAAATTAGGATTAATTGTTAGGTTTATCCTAATTTTGCTACTAATCTGATGTAAAATTGATTTCATAGTAAATTTAAAAAAAAAAAAATCAGAGATAATGAGTCCAAGGGCTATCCTATTAAAACCTAAACAATTACTACCTTTAACTTTCAATTATAAATTGTTTTCTATTATATCAAGATTTGAATTTGTATATATTACTTATGAAGAAATATTTACCAATTTCAATATTTACAAAATTATACAAGTTTATCAATTTTACAATAGCAACACAATTTACATACTAGCAATTAAATTATACTAAGAATAACAATATTCACAAAGTCATATCAGTTTCACAAAAAACGATTTTAACATTTTTTATGTTGCCCATTAGGTGCCTACATACGGACTAGTTGGAATCAAACACCATGTAAATTGATGAAAACTTTAGTGTATTGATCAATTTTAGAAACTTGCAATCTTATCACTTTAAGGTCATTAATTTTTATTACTTTAAAAAAATTGAACTTTTTCTTTTATGATGATACCTAGATCTATCAAATTGAGTTTTAACAATTTTATGAAAATTGGTTTTCTAATTAAGTGACTAAAATTTTTAATGATCATATCAAATCAAATCAACATGTTACTCAAACTTCATTCATTATCTTAACAGAGATATCAACTTATACTATTATGGATTCATAAAAGATATACTATTCGCAAGATTAAAAAATCACAACATCATATGATATGTTACAAGTATTAATAAAAGGATATCACACATTGAGCAAAATATCAACACATTACATAGATCATGACAATCAAAATAACAAGTCATTAAATATATCATGGTGAAAATTAATTTTATATCATTAAGAAAATTAAATAAAGTATTAAATTAAATTCATATTAATAAGGTATCCTGAACAATGGATTAAGGTAGAAATCAAATTTTTACTGATAACCTATCAAAATATATATACATATATATTATATCAAATCAAATATGCACAAGGATCATATTATAGAATATTACAAATCAAATTACCGTACACAGTGTGTCATGTTTCATTCAAAAGTTTAATATAACAATTTATGTATCACGGTAAAAAATGTATATACTTCATGAAACTAGATGTGTACATCACATATTGATTCACAAAGACAATAACTATTTACAGGAACATAAGCTCAAAAGGAATTCATAGGGCTAAATTTATCATTTTCAAAACAAATGTAATATTAAAACAAATAAAGTCAATATTACTACCAATTAACATACATGCTTTTTTAGATTTTCGAGAAAAAACAACATATTATACGATGTGATTAGAATTAATACCATAAAGCCTTTTTTTATTACTTTTACATTATTATAATATTAATCATAATTATTATCTTATTACTATATTATTATTAAATGAAATAAAAAAGGGAAAAACAACAAACTTACCTGCTTGTAGACAGCTACAGATGCGCACTGGGAAGGAGTCGGGTCAGGTCTGGTAGTGGCGCTGTAGTCGAGTTGTCGTTGATCGGAGGTGGTGCGTCAACGGCGGACTTGTCGGACGGGACCAGAGGATGCCAGCGGTCACTCCGATTGTGTCTGTTTTGACCAAGGAGCGACGGTAGGTGGTGTTTCGGGCACTTCCAGTGGCATCGGCGGCAGCGGTGTTCGCTGGGAGTGATTCCGACGTCCTTGACGGCGGTTGAAGCTACCAACGTGAAGATTACGATCCCCTGAACACTCCTATAACATCCAACTTCGTCAATAATTCGTGAGAAATTACGAATAAAAGATATTAGAACCAATACCCTAATCAAAACCCATGAACATGAATTCGAAAAATTAGGAGAAATTAGAGTACAAAGTGTCATATCTCTCAACTTGTTTTTAATATATGTTTTGTAGGATTATACGTTGTGCTTGCAATGTATTAATATGCCTTGTTTGTGCAACTTTTTGCATTTTAGTAATCATAACGCTTGAGTAAGCTTTCATGTACCTATATGAGGTTTTGAATACTAAAATTTGGTCTTCTTGGATATCAAGCGAAAACTATGCTTGTTCTGCTCAGTAATTTTTGGGCTTGAGTAAGCTTTTTGATACAAATTGGAGAATCCACGTGTTGTACGGATTTAGCATATATTGCAATTTAGTGATTTTTAATATGTTTTTTGGTTTTTATGATTTATAAAAAATTAAAAATAAAATATATAAATGATCAATTCTTGGATATGACTCACTAAATAGTTGTTCTGATCAACCGATATTACTCACGATTAAAAGAAATAACAAAAAATAATCTTGAGAAGAAAACTTAATATTACTCAATAAGTAATTAGTCACAAAAGACAAGAAGATGTCAAATATGGCCAAAAAAACTTTCTAACATAACCCAAATGGCCTTTATATACTCTCACGAGTCAAGTAAAGGCAAATATGGAATATAAAGATCAAAACAATTAAAATAGGAAATTGAAAATAATCTTCAAAAAATAGGGTATGAAGTCACACTATGGATCATAATCTCCTCAATCATGCAAATAATCTTCAAATAAAATTCATCACGGCATACAAGCACCTCACAGTCGTGATCTTCACAGCCTTCAATTCTTCTCCAATGACAACAAGATCATAGGCGCAATCATGGTTGTAATATAGGTGGTGACCTCCTCTGCTTATTTATTCGTTGGTTTCATTCTAGTCACCATTTTTGGCATGGGTACGATCTTCAATATTGATGAGTTTTTCTTTAAGTTTTGTATGCTCATCGCACTTAAGCAGATTAAATCATGCCCACTACCAAAGTGTATTATATATCTCTGTAGATACTCAAACTCACCTTCATTTGATTTATCCATAAAGATCCGTTAAGTTGAGTTCATCAATCATCTAGCTCTAGCTCGAGTGGTCAATCCAAGCGAACTATGATTCCTATCACATTATTTAACTACATGAGGTTTTGAATACTTAAAATTTGGTCTTCTTGGATAACAAGTTGACACCTTGCTTGTTCATGCTTAGAAATGCATATTAAACTTGTTTAAATGATCAAATATGTATAGTAATGTTTGTAGGAAAATTTGTGCATCCTAAAAGTAAATTTCATGCATTATATGATCATATATTGCACAAATTTACAATGTCATGGAATATGTGGACTTAACACTCAAGTGTGTCATTGCAATATGAGTTTATTTTAAGTGTGGGATCATAGGATGTGCACATTAATCTGTAAATTTAATCTTTACTTACTTGTTTAGTATTGCATTATAGCACCTGGATACTAGACTTGTAGCTTCGAACAATAACAATGACCATGCATATTTTGATCTTCATGCTCGAATGTTTTGAAATGGTTTATGATAATTTGTTATGATATTCTCTAAAGCTTGTGGCTTTAATGTTTATGAGTAGAATTTCAATTGTAAAAAGTGTGCATATTTGTATTTGCATGGCATAACGACACATGTTTTAGCTTAAGCCAATACTTTGCCTATTTTTCACCTTACTTCCTTCTTTTTCTTCTCTTGGAAACTCATTTAGGGATTTTAATGAGCCCAAATGGAGAAAATATTTAGGTTTGCACAATTGACATGTATGTGTCTGTGCTGTATTAAGTAATAAATTGTCATTCCACTAGTTAAGCATAAAATTTTTGAATTTATTGGTAAATTTCTTTGAAAAGTGAATGTTTAACTATGGGGAAGTGTTTTAGTTGTGTAGGAGCAATTGTGATTATTGTCCTCGAAAAGGAGAGAGGGTTGGTATCACGTCCCAAAGGATACCTTAAACACGACAGCCTGTCATACTCAATATTAAGACTTAAGTATGACAACCTTAGTCATCCCAAAACTCTCGATATAGGTGTAAGGCGTACTTTCACGATCGTAGCGGACCAAACTTTGGATCATGCTGTTCAAGCAGTTATGCATAATAGCAATTAAGAAAATAAATCATAACAATATAAACAAGGTTTCATAAAAACTCATAATGAGTCTTATAACATTAAGGGGCATTCCCCTACCAAAGATAGCTAAGTCTAATGAAGTCCATCTTAAAATAATTTACATTTTGAAATTTCTCTTGGAATTTCATATCTATTTCTAACTTGCACTTCTATCCATAAGATCTCGGCTTAAAAGCATTACCTGGGTAAAATAACCTCTTGCTTCCAACCAAAGGTACGAGAAATGCAAAATGTATCTAAGAGGGTATAAGCTACATGCTTAGTGAGATTTATTTCCGCAATTAAACACTCGACAACCAATAATCAAAACAAGTTTATTTAGGCAACCATATGAGATGTACAAGTATATGGGCAAACAATACATATAACTTTCTAGGAATCATACGTTTGAATAGATTTACCCCTCCATTCAGTGGTTAGGTGTTCCAGACCGTATAGACTGCTATCATAACGTAATTTCGTGGTAGTTTTTATTTAAGTCATTAGCTAGCTACCAAAAAAATAATCCAAATTTTTTATAGTTTTATTTCCGAGCCACTACATAGCTACCAAATTTGTTTTAGTTAAGTATTTTCTCACTACCATTTGATTCAAACAATTCTTCGCTGCTTTATAGACTCTATGAATCTCCTTACTAAGCATTTGTCCCATCAAAGATATAGTAATAAATGCAATGAACTCACCCGATGACATGCATGAATCAATTTAATTAAGTACACATGGCATAATTAAATATTTTACAGGTGATCATAGAATTTATAGACAATCATTCTTATACTAGATCAAAAATTCATTATAAACAATTCCCGCCTCGATATTATTAATCAATATGCGAAACACATGCATCTTTCCATTTCATCTTTCCCCAATTCTAATGCCAGTAATTTTACAAACAAAATCATAAGTGCAAAAAAAGTAAGAAATAAACTCACTTAGCCATTTGTATGGATACTTCTAGTCAAGGTAATCTCGGGACATGGGAACTCGGTCTCCGCATCACCTAAATAAGAGAAATACCCAAAATGAGTATTTTTTTGAAGTTCTACTTAAACTTGTAATTCTATTCTACTAAGTTCGTCAAAAATCATATATAAGGAAATTCCAATTTAAGATGGTTAACTTGCTCATTTTAACTCGGAATTTCGCATATAATATACGTTTTCACCTACTCGAAAAGATCTCTCTACTTCTAAGATTATTTTTGTCATAAAAAGTCTTTTGGGTTACGAAAAGGGATGGTAAAGAACTATCACGAAAATCCCAGCCCTTAAAACATCATTTTCAAACTTTTCTCGATTCTAAAAATCCTTTAGCAAAAATATAGGTATTTATATGATTGAAAAAAATCATTTGAATACATATATATATAGACTCATGTTGTATGCAAAATTTAATGGTGTTGTCTCAATGATTATTTTTCGTAAAGCAATGTATTTCATGGCGTTGAAAACTTGAATTTTAACATTTTCTTTTCTAATTGTTTTGAAAGAACTTCATAAACTCTTGGGTTATTATAAATGAGTATATTATTATTTTGTTTTCCAATTTCTTTCCTAAAATAAGTTAATTTTTCTTAACTTTGATTTTCTACAAAAGTTTACTTCTAGTGATAAGAAATGAAATTTCCAAAAATTGTTATTAAGTTGTTGATAACCTATAATAATTTGAGTTGTATATATTTTCCTTTTAAAAAAAATAGCTTTGATAAATAAGTCTATTTCTTCTTATATTTTCATTTCCTAACTTCTTTAAAAATACATTTTATTTCTAAAACTTGGTCTTTCAAGTCTTTTACAAATTTTACTTGGAAGAAAATCATGTTTCACTATTTTCTTAAGTTTTTCTAATAATATATATTATTCTTTTGTAATTTATCATGTTTATATTCTTTTTATTTCTTTGAAAGTGGTTTATTATTTAGAAACTTGCAACCTCTATTTTTCTAAGTGAGTTTATAATTTAGTGCGTGGATTTTATCTTAACTTATAAAACTTAGTCTAGTTATTAATTTTTATTATAGAGTTGGTAAAAATCCTACAAGTGAGCTTTTTGAGAAAATTTACTTATCAAAAAATTATTATTACTAAGATTTAATAAATTTTATGTGACTTATCATAATAAAAGAAAATATTTATTTTGTTAATTAACTTCTTTGAGAAAACCACCTTCATTGTCATTTAAGAAAAGTTTTGATGAGCTTGAAAAGAAGTTGGAAAATAACTTGTCTATGTATTAATAGCAAAATCTTGATTTAGTGACAATGGTATATATATTAAAAAAGTTTGGTTTCATTTTCCTTTATTAAAGAAAATTTCCTCCTAATTTTTTTTTTTTGAGACAATATCATTATGACAATGCATGTATATGAGCATGTAGTATAAAAAAAATGAAAGATAAGAAGATATAAGAAGCAAATAATAAGTAAGATAATAATATCAAGTATTGTGAATTTTAGCTTTATCAAGGTAACTGGTTAAGTATTAGGAGCCTTAGCTTCATCAAGGCAACTCGGGACTAAGAATAGATTAGTCCCAAAAGAAAAAAGGAAAAGAAAAGAAAAGCAATAATAAGAGCATTAAGAATAATAAAAGCAAGTTAGTAAGAGTTAGTGAGCATTTAGACTCTAAGAAATATATATATATATATATACATATAGCTAATAATATATATACATAGGGCTAAATTAGAAGCATAATAACAATAATAACAACATAATATTATCATAACAACAAGATAATAAAATTGGAATTTCTTGGCATGTGCAAAAACAAAGCATGAACATTTTGTTGCTTCTACAACTCATATGAGTTTTAAGAAATAACACCATAGTCATGCTAAGTACATACATGGGTAAAATAAATGGTTGGAAGTTTTACCTATAAGTTTTTTTTTTTTATTATTAAAGGAAGATGATAGATGAGCGTAGTATTTTACTACCTAGTGAATGGTTTATGTAGAGGATGATTTTGAGAGAGTTTGGTTGTAGCAAGTTTTGATAGAGAGGAATTGTAGAGAGAATTAGGAGAGTGAATTTGAGAGAGTTTTGTTATGTAAAATGAAGGTGTAAAAGAAGTGGAGGGAGAGAGGGGTATTTATAATTGAAGATGGAGGGAAATCAAGTGTAATAAAATAAATTAAAAAAGAAAAATAAATAGATAAATAAGAGAGATGGGGCACCGCTTTTGGGAAGAAATGGGGGAGGAAATGATTTAATTTTGTATTTTGTAAGAAAAGATAAGTAATGTGTAAGATATGATTTGATTATAGATGTATTGGAAAAGTAAAAAGTAAGAAAATAGGTGTATAAGTAGTAAGAATAGGTAATAAGGTAAAGTAGAGATAGGTGAATAGTAATGAATAGTAAGATAGGACGATGAATAGTAAACAAGACTAATAAGTTATTGATAGTAAAAAAATTACGCGTATAATTACGATATCTGTAATTTTTAATTACCAAAAATTATGAAACTGATATTTTTAGATTTCTTATATTATTACGAGTCTAATGGTATTAACAAAATATTTTACTGTCTGGTGTATTGAGACACGATTTTCAAAAACTAATCCCGTTCGGATCCGAAAGACACTAGAAATTGACAAATCTGATATTTTTATAATTTCCTATATTATTATGAACTATTATAAGCCATTAAATTAATTTCGTTGTCTAAGGTTTAAGAGTGGTGATTGTCGGATCTAAACTCTAGGGTTTTGCATAGGTTTTTGTTTACTAAGGTTTCCGGTTGACTTTTCGTTATAGGGTTTGAACTTAAGAATTGTCGTAAAATCTAAGGGTTTACGGTTGGTTATTGAACCAAGGGTTCAAATTAGCTTTTGATGAGAAATTACATTGCACAATTACTCAAATAATATACTAAGTTTCTTTCAATTTGCAAAAGAAATTTGTAACGTGATATGCTTTTATGTGTAATATATTATGTCCTTGAATTGGCTTGGTACATGTTTTGTAGGACCTTACTGCATTATAGTTAACATTTGAATGCTAGAGAATGGCAACCAAACCCTAGCATGACTAGTGTCAACTGCTAAGTGTTGGCATCCAGATACTAGGGTTGGTACATATGATCGGTATGCTTTTCACTATGTGTTTCCTCATTAGAGCTAGATGCTAAGGGATAACATTTGACTAGTAAGCTTAAAATGTGCATGCATGGTGTGGATGAAACTTTAGGCACAAAGGGATTTCTAAAGATTTCCAAATTTTGTCCATATGCTATGGACTAGAAACTCATTATTGAAGAGTTAATTATAAAAAACTGACATGTGTCTTTTTTACTTTTACAAACACATGAAATATGTTATCTTTTTTGACAAATAAATTATTTGGATATTGCTTTCATGTTCAATCCATATTTCTATAAAAAAAAAAATGACATGCAAGACATGTGACCTAAAAGGAAATTACTCCATAAAAAGTAACTTCTCTTTTTTTCCAAATTTCTTCATCTTCCATTTTAACCAAAAAAAAAAAAAAAAACCAATACCAAAATTAGTTTCAATCCTATCTTTGTCAAAATCACTTTCTTCTCCAAAATGACTCCTAATCACATCATTACCGCACCATTATGCAAATCACCCCAAATCACATATATTGCTCAAAAAGCTCTCCTAAATGTCAAATCGCATTCTCAATTGAAGCCCATCCTTCTATCTCTATCTCCAATCTCTAGAATCAAAGCCCTAAAACCCTAAATCATTAGCAAGCTCAATCAATGGGAAAATGTGAGGACTTAATTCTTTATTTTATACTTAATTACTTTCACTTAAGTGTTTTTTATTTACAGTTTATTGAATTTTCTTCAATTTGGTTACTTTATATGAGTCATTCATCAATTTGTGCATTTTGATTTTCGCAATAGTCTCATTTGTTTCTCTTACTATAATAAAGAAGAGGAAGGAAAAAGAGAAAGAGAAGAGAGAGAAGAACAAGGAGGGAAAATAATCCTAAATCATGTTGGAGAAGAGCTAAAACTTTGAGAACGAGAGAGAGAGAGAGAGGAATAATGTGTCACACACCCTAGTAGCAATGATATGTCATGTAACCAAATGAGGCCTTCAGAAGGTTACATGAGCACTATGCGACCAACATTCCCCATGCCATTGACAATTATAATAGAATCGTAAGGTTATAAATAGAAGGAATCTCGCATACATATATAAGATCTTTACATCATCAAAAAGCTTACAAACGTCTTGGGATCAAACCCAGCAAAGCTTACAACCTTAAGGAAACAATATAGACTATTCTATACATAGACCTATCTTCACTCCACTCAAGCACTATAATCTCACATTAAGAGCTACTACGTCTGCCCACATAAGCTTGGATCTACTTTAGAGATATTGAAAATCTGGAGGAGTATGAGCAAATCACAGCTTAGTGAGATAACTAAATTAGACCATGCTTCAAGCACATACCAAACAAGTTTTAAATTACATTCAGATCCAATGCACAAACCTACCATAGAGATACACTCAAAATGAATGCAACAACAACATCTATGATAGACTAGTGCCATAGACATGTAGAATCATGCTATCTACACTTCAGTTATTGGGATAGAAACCCAACCAGGCCATCTATCTTTACGAAACCATGAACCCCTACAAGAGGCAATTCATTGTTCTCCTTAAAGGCATTAACTGCCAAACCCATGGATCCCTACAATAGGACATTCGTTGTTATCCTTAATGGTATTACTGTCGAACCCACGAATCCCTACAATAAGACATCCATTGTTCTCGTTAAATCAGAAATGTCCCTAGTTCATTTCACAAAACATTCTGGTAAAACTCAAAGATTTTCAGGACTAGAAAAAAGCGACTGGAGATACTCCATGTTATGATTATTTATAAATACATTTCGAAAATATTTCTGATTCCAAATCTGGGACATTTCCTATGGGGGGAGGGGAAAAAGTGTAAATCCCTACAGTTTTGTGACCAATTAACTAAACCCTAATTAAAAAGCTAACCGGAAATCCTAAAGTCAACAAAACCCTAGTCAGACGTAACCGTTTCAGTCCGCAATTCCGTGTAAGCAACCCTAAGAAAGTAAGTAAGAGATTAGTACGTAGAATAATTCGTAATAACATGAGAAAGCTTAAAAATATCATATTAGTTAAATCGCGATTCGTTTTGAGTCCAACGTGTCCCGAGACTCAAATAGTAAAAACATTCTGAATATACCGTTAGACTCGTAAGAATATAAGGTTTTCAAAAATGCCAGTTTTATAATTTTTCAGTAACTAAAAGATCAGATATCTCAATTATACGTGTATTTTCTTATTACCAATACTTTAATTGTCATGTCTACTTTACATTACACTATTTATTACTATTATACACTATTTATATATCTCTACTTTTTATCACAACCTACTCTTACAACCATACCTCTATTTTCTTACCATTTTCATTTCCAATACAACTTCACATCTTTTATATCTTACTTTTCATTAACAAAAATATAAAAAAAAATAATTTTCTCTCCCTCTCTCTCTCACAAGTAGCGCCAGCACACACCCCCACACCCCCCCCCCCCCCCAAATGTTTCATTTTCCATTTATTTAATTAACACAAATTTCCTTACTCTTTTTCCTATAAATACCCCTTCTTTCTTCCATTTCTTTCATACCTTCCATACACAAAAATTACTCTCTCAAAATTTCTCCAAGAGTTCTCTCAAGTTTAGTTTTCATAGGTAATACTTCTTTAAGTTTTCTTTATGTTCATTTACTTAGTATGAGCATAATGTGTATTTTCTAAAACCATGAAGGTTAAGAAAGCAACAATATGTTCATACTTTGTTTTTGTTCATGAAACTTTTTCCTTTATGTTGTTTTTGTATATATTTAACTAAATATATCTATGTAGTTATATATATATATCTTTTAGAGCATATAAGCTCCTTTGTTTTGCAATTTATTTATTTACCTTCCAATTTATTTACTTTCAAATTGTTTTAAGACTAGTCTTTCTAGTCTTAGACTTGTCCTCATCAAGTCAAAATAATTTTCTTTTTCTTCTAGGACTAGTCTATTCTTAATCCCGAGATATCTTGATGAAGCTAAGGTTCCAATACTTGACATATTTCTTAACTAGCTTATTTCTTTAATTTTTATATCTTTCTTATGTTTTCATAATTTTATGATTTCATATTCATGAACATGCATGAACATATTAATTTTGTCTCAACAAGATAAAAGAGGAAAAGTTTTCTTAAAATAGAAGTCCTTTTCTAGAGATAAATGTTGTTATGAAGGAAGTAAATTTTTTATAAAAACTTAGGAATTTATCTTAACAAGCCTTTTCTAAAAATCTAGAGGAGTTCATTATAAATTTTAAGAACATAGGAATTTTTAACAAATACATACATACACTTTACAAAGTCATAAAATGGAAAGAAATTCTTGATTAAACAAAAGTTTTACTAAACTTCACTTTTCATCAATACTAGCTTGACAAACATCAAGAAATTTTTTCATAAAAGTATAATGATTTTAAGAAATTAGGAAATTATTTCTATAAATATAGAATTATTACTACTTTCAAAAAGTATTAGAAACTAAGCTTAAAAAATAAAAATCATTCTTTAGAAATTTAAAAAGACTTAGGAAATGAAGTTAAGGAAAAGAAAAATACTCATTTAAAATAACTTGAGATATTTTCTAGCAAGCTAAGGGGAAATTTTCAAAAGTTCACTTTTCCAAAATCCTTAGAAGACTTTACTTTTACCAAAAATTTATGGTTAAGAAAAATTCATTAATTTCATGCATTTGATATGAGTCAATGAATACATTCCAAAGGTTTTACAGACTATTATAATATCTATCTCTTTTATATGAGTTTTGAAAAAAAAGAAGGAAGTAAGTTTTGTGAAATTCGTAGTGAATTTGATCACCACTATTTCAGAGCTCAAATGACTTAGTTTGACAAAAATAGTTTTAGAAATAGATAGATCTTTTCGAGTAGGTAGAAAATGATATATAATATTGAAATTCCGAGTTAAAATGAGCAAGTTATGGCCATTTTAAGTTGAAACATCCTTCAAATCCGATTTTACCGCACATTGAAGATAGATTTAGAATCTTCAAAGTAGAAATTCTATGAAAAACTCATTTTGGGTATTTCATCTTGTTTAGGTAAAGAAGGAACCGATATCGCTTTCCCAGAAGATTACTTCAACTAGGAGCGATCATCATGGAATAAGTTATTCCCTTACTAGTTACATTTCCTTGTTTGTGCTTGTAAGTAGTAGCACTAGAAAATAAGGAAAAAGATAAATGAACAAATGTTGTGTGATTTCGATTCATGATTGATTGAATAAAAGCTAAGAATATCGAAAGAGGAATTGATGAATAATTTATGTTTTCTTGCAATGATATGATGAATATTGTTTTGATCACATTTAACTTGAACTCGACCATAATGGAATAACCCTATATTGAAAATGATTCATGCATATCATATTTGTGAGTCACATTTATTTTCCACTATTATTCTTCGTGTGGGGAAACGGGGAGTTGTAGTGGTGGCTAGTAGGAGCCAGAAAATCTACATGGGCAAGTAAGAGCTGCAAAGTCTACAGGGTAAGTAAGAGCCGGTAAGTCTACAATTATTGATGGTCGTATGAGCCAGTAACCACCCAACCCCCAACATGGAGAGCATAAAATCCATGCTACACATGGTTTCTGGTTAATCGCGTGTATTTTGTTTGCTCATGTGATTAATGCATTCTCATATGATTGTCTAAATACTTGTGTGTTTTATGGAAATGTTTTGTAAATGGAAGTTATCTCACTAAGCTATAATTGCTTATATCCCTATAGATTTTTTTGTTACAGTATGAGTACTTGTGGTTGGCACCAAGGAGCCCTTTTGTCAGATATGAGCTAAAGCTACTAAGAGTTTTTGGAAGAAGTTTATATGTATTTAGTTTTAAATATAGACTTCTAAGAAAAATCTCAATAGTAGACTTATGTTATATTTATGTATACTTTGAAGATGGCTTAGTTGATCAAGGCTATTAGAACAGGAGAATGCCTAAGAAGTTGTAAGATTCTAATGAATATTACATGTTTTTCTATATAAGTTCTTGCATGCTTTTATTACTTGCTTAAACATAATACCCCTTTGAGTCTCCTACTATCTTGGAAGCACGCCTTGCACGTGATACCAAAGCTCCTGCGTGACTAAGATTATCATTCATTAGATTTAATATTACGTGCGGAGGACTGGCACGTTTAGGGTACCCTTCGGGGCGTGACAGAAAGATTCAATCACATGCGATGAATATGTCTAATTAATTAGCCAAGTAGTTTTCATTACTTATTTATTCTAGTGATACAAATGATTGCACTCACAACAACCAAGCACTCAATCATCAAGAAATACATCCAATATAACAATGTTTGTCCCAAAAAGATAACCAAGCAGAGGGGGAGGCGGGGTGGTAGGATGTGAATTGGTTTTCCCAAATGAAAATTTAATCTTTCAAAAACTTAACCAAATTCACAAACTTAGTTAATCAAATTAGAATGGCTTTTTAAAATCACTTGAAAACAATAAACTTAATAAAGAAAAGTTTATTTCACAATTCTAATAAAAAAAATTGAACAATGATCACTGTACGTTAAATAAAAACAAGAGTAAAACTTCTAATTTTAGTCTTTGAATTTGTTACAGAAGAGCCAACGGTCCAAAGTTTAGATCCGAATCAACATGAAGACCAAGTGGCAACCATGGAAACTCAAAGAAATTCAAGTCCAATAAGTTTTCCTCAAGGACCAATCACAAGAGCTAGAGCTAAGAAGATTCAACAAGCCTACAATAATCACTTCCAAGGCTTATTAGAGCATGCCAAGGATGAATCACAAGGTTATCAAGGCTTTGGAACAAGGATGGAGCAAGTATACTTCAATATTTTTCAAGTAATCATCAAATAGAGCCAAGGAAAGCTGATTTGTGCAGAGAAGCAAGAATGGCCCCAGCCATTCTCCCATGGCCGCGGCCATGACTCCCCTGCCAATTTTTCGAACTTTACAATTTTGCTCCAGAATGCTCATGGCCGCCTGCCATCTTTGATTGGCCGCCAGCCAACATTTAGGAGTATTGAATTCATTGTTTTGACGTTTTGTTTTCATTGTTTGAGTTATATAAACCCTATTTGGGTCCTTGTACAAGATAGATTATTGTTGAATGAAAAACCAAAGCTTTTGCTTGAAATCTTTGTGTTCTTGATTTAGAATACATGCTATAGGAACATTCAAAGGAGTTTTGATCGCCTTCTTTGTGGAGTGTTTCGGAGATAGGGCTGACCTTGTTCTATCTATTTAGATCAAACACTAAGACAAACCTATTTTAATCCATCTTAGGGATTGATTACCGATAGAATTCGTGGGTTTTCGTATTACTGTGCTGGGGGTTCATAATATCCAAAAGGGTTCTCACGCGTGATTGCGAAGGTTCTCGCATCATTTGGTATCAGAGCTTTGGCTCTAGATCAGGTTATATCTTTCTTTTTATCTATCTTTTGTTTTCTTTGAATTCAAATTCAAAAATCAATCAAAAAGATTACATCTTTATTTCTTTTAGATCATAAAGCTCACATCTTGATTCTTGTGAGAACAAAAAGTTTGCACCTTTATTCATATTACATCATAAAAATTTGTTCTTTGATCTCTTTTGGGTGTGATCTATTCAGATCTATAGGGAAACACAAGTTAGGGTTTTGAAATCTTCAAGTTTGTGAATTGAGTTAAAAAAAAATTTAGAAATTATAAAAAAAAAAAGAGGGAGAGAGAAAATTTCCAATTGTATCACTCATATCATCTTAGTCTTGAATTATGGGTTATAGATATAATCATGAAGCTTATTTGATAGACTGTGCACTGGATGAAATTGAGTGTGACTTGCCTGAGTTTGATAGTGATCTGCCAGGGGATTATATAGATTGGGAATTGGATGTGAATTATATTATTGATGATTTTCCATATTCTAGCCTTCGTTTGGGGGCAATCATTGGTAAGAAGTTAGTTGGTCGGGTCGGCATTTTCTGGAAAGCTCATCTAATGAGGATGAAGATAAATGGGTATGGTGATAGAGTTTCATGGGATTACATGAAAGGGGTTTTGCGAGAAAAACTCGTGCCACCATATTATCAAGATCAACTATATGAAAAATTGTTATTGTTAACGCAGGGGAGTATGAAAGTTAAGGAATATGCACAAGAGTTTGAAACAATCGTCAGACGTTGTGAGTTGGATGAATCACCTAGGCGCCTTATTCTTAGGTTCAAGAGGGGATTAAATTCTGATATTGTCAAACGTATTGGGTGTAATAGCTACATGACCTTAAAGGAAACTATCCAAGCTGCTTTGTGGGCTGAGATATCTCTATCAATTGGGGATACAGTAATAACTTCTTCAGTAGTGACTCACACTCATCAGGGTTATGAGATTGAAAGAGCTAGTAATGATATCCGTGCAAAGATTCCAATGAGTGATCAAAAGAAGCAAGCAGATGGTACACATGGTAAGAATAGTAGCCTTGTAGAGGAGAGTATAGGTGATGTTGATAAGGAGGAGATGGTTGTTGCTGAGAATAGCCATAGTTTTCTTGTGGAGGAGTCGTGTGTTGATTCTTGTATGCTAGCATTAGAGCCACTTCCCGAACTCCAGGAGCTAATGACAGACACCGTATTTCTATATCCTTATTCCATCATTTAATTTGTTGTATTCTAATCTGTTGATGGGATTGGGAGGAGGAGTTGATTACCATGATTGTATTATGCCTATGAGATCATATGTTATCTGCGTTGGGATTCATTGGAGTATTTATGATGGATTCATGTATTGGAGGAGTGTTCTTTTGTTGGTGGTACTATAGTTGTGCAGGAGATGGCCTACAAGTGGGAGGTGAGGCGGTTGTTTTCAAGTGTGAATGATTCAGGAGTTGCTATGAAGAGTGAAGCATCTTGTGATTATGTGATGGATGTGACTTACTTGTATGGTGTTCACTGGAACTATGTTAAGAGATGGGTGTTTTGTGCTCCATATGATAATCCTTATGTGAAGAGAGATACACATATTAAACATGAGTGTGAGCGATACACGAGAGTATTGAAAGGATATAAACACACTTGTGAGGAAATTTATTGTCTTTTTATCTCTAACTTTTTTTTGCAGGTGTTCATTCATTTGAAGATGCCAAAAGTATTACTTGATATAGATCATAGCTTGCAGATTCTTTATCCTTTAGATTCGAGGACGAATCCTTTTGAGGAGAGGGGGAATGTTACAAAAGAGCCAACGGTCCAAAGTTTAGATCCGAATCAACATGAAGACCAAGTGGCAACCATGGAAACTCAAAGAAATTCAAGTCCAATAAGTTTTCCTCAAGGACCAATCACAAGAGCTAGAGCTAAGAAGATTCAACAAGCCTACAATAATCACTTCCAAGGCTTATTAGAGCATGCCAAGGATGAATCACAAGGTTATCAAGGCTTTGGAACAAGGATGGAGCAAGTATACTTCAATATTTTTCAAGTAATCATCAAATAGAGCCAAGGAAAGCTGATTTGTGCAGAGAAGCAAGAATGGCCGCCAGCCATTCTCCCATGGCCACCGGCCATGACTCCCCTGGCCAATTTTTCGAACTTTACAATTTTGCTCTAGAATGCTCATGGCCACCTGCCATCTTTGATTGGCCGCCAGCCAACATTTAGGACGTATTGAATTCATTGTTTTGACGTTTTGTTTTCATTGTTTGAGTTATATAAACCCTATTTAGGTCCTTGTACAAGATAAATTATTGTTGAATGAAAAAAAAACCAAAGCTTTTGCTTGAAATCTTTGTGTTCTTGATTTAGAATACATGCTATAGAAACATTCAAAGGAGTTTTGATCACCTTCTTTGTGGAATGTTTCGAAGATAGGGCTGACCTTGTTCTATCTATTTAGATCAAACACTAAGACAAACCTATTTCTAATCCATCTTAGGGATTGATTACCGATAGAATTTATGGGTTTTCGTATTACTGTGCTGGGGGTTCATAATATCCAAAAGGGTTCTTACGCGTGATTGCGAAGGTTCTCGCATCAGAATTAGTTTCTGATTAGTAAAAAGCACTTCTAGTTACTCTCTGATTTAGTTTCTGAATCTAAATTGCAGTTCATACAAACAATAACATAAGCACGAAATTTAAAGAGATAAGAGAGAAGAGAGTGCAAAATCAATTTATAGAGGTTCCGCCTCAAGCGTCAATCTTCTCTTCCAACACCAAGCTGGGGATCCGATATTTCACACTGGTATGTTCCACTATCCAACAAATCAACAAGTTACAAGTTATTTTTTGCCAAAATACTTGGCTACAAATGCACTCAGCTTGATCCTCCTAGCTTCTTTCAAGCTATAATCAAACTACTGAGCCTATTGTAACTCTCAAACTCACTCAAAGAATAATCACAAATCAATTTGAGGAAATAAGTAAAATATCCTCTAATTTCAATACAATGAAAAGTGTAAATGATAGTATTCACTTGAGGAAAATATTGATAACCTTTTAATGCTTGATTACTTTTCTACGTAAAGTATCTTTTTTTCTTCTGAGCTTGTACTAATTTATTTATTCCTTTTCAATGGCTAGAAAAGGATTAGATCCTAATATTTTGCAAATAATTCGGATAGGATGTTGTTCATCTCTCTCTTCCAATGGTAACAACTTTAGATAAAGATAAATTCCTTTTATCTTGCTAGTTCTGATATTGAGCTTGAAATTCGAATATGATCTTCTAATGGATTTTCTTCAAACGTTAAAATCCGAATTAGCTTTGTTGTAGATAATCTTTAAAAGATGATCTGATCACATCATTCTTGATATGAAGAAAATATCCTACGAAAATAGTAGCTTCATTAATTTGATATTAATTCATTCAAATTTGAATTTTCTTGATCTTGGATAAGCTCATCCTTTATGAATATCACATTCACATTCTTCTTATTTCATAATGTCACGAGATTATAAATATGTCTAAAAATGAACCTTGAATTTCCTGTTGTGATACTTCAATTCCTATAGAAAATCATCAATTAATCCTTAATCCATATAACATTGAATCCCTTGGATAATTGAACCATCTTTCTGGAACATAATTGAATGCATTTCCCAAATACATTCACTTGGGTGCTAGGTCTTTAAATTACGAATTAATTGTGAAATCATTCATTGTTCATATTTTTCGTGATCTTGCATACTTCAAGTCCTTTGCAAATTACTCTCTAATCGCCTTCTGACTGACATACAAGTCTTTGTAAATCATTGAATGTCCTTCTGAATTACTTTCTGACTACTCACTTTTTCTTAAAAAAAACTCTCATAACACTTTTGAAATACTTTCTGAGTTGTATTCTTTTGTAAAAATTTTCATAAAACTTTTATTCATACCACACACTTAATGAATTTATTAGTAAACACTTAACTCTCTTTGTTATCATCAAAATCATCATTAAGAGAAACCAACATTCTCCCTCTTTTTGATAACAAAATCCATATAAACAAAATATAAAATCCAATCACAAATATCCATCCATTCTATTCATATATTTTGTTTACTTTTCTCCCCCTTTTGTTAGCATCAGATATAATAATAATATGAACATTAGCAGCAAAAAAATATTATCAATATCAACACATAAAAAAATTAAATGTCGATAATAGTTCAAAAAAGTAATGCTAGTAGTCCAAACAAAATAAGCAGTCCACAGAATTAACAAGGCATAAAACAAAATACTAACAGACAACATGAAATTCAATCTTTCTTAAACTCTATGAATTTAACAGATTTTCTAGCTTTCATTTTTTGCGTTGTGGAATTGTTTTGCGAAGAGGAGGTTGGACAACTTGTTGTTGTTGAAGAATGTTCATAACAAAAAGAAGTGTTCCAATTTGTTCAGGTTCAATGGTGGTGGAATGGATGTTGTGGGATCAACATAAGGAGCAAGTTGTAGGTTCTTTGAAGCGTGAGTGAAAACAGGTTAGTCCTCACCTGCTTGTTCTTCAGTAGCAACACTATGCTCACAAGAAATACTCTCTTTCCCACCAAAAGCAGGTTCCTTCTCTAGTAGGTTCCTTCTTAGCTTAAGCAACAGGGCAATCATCAGATGGCTTTACTGATGATGGAGTAGATTGATGAAAAAAATCATCAAAACCAGGTTCAAAATAAGGAGCTTGTGAATCTTGAGCTGAATGCTTATATTTGTTAAAGACATCTAGATAATTCCTCGCGAAAACTAGCAACTATCTTTTCAATTATCTCATTCAAATCAGATTCAAAACCAGATTTTGAAGTCTCTCCGGGTGGCCTTAATGGTATTGAATCACTGTTTGAATCACTCTCTTCTTGAGCTCCTGACCTTCCTTAATTTCAAACTTTCTACCAGTCCTAATCTTATACTTTTTCTTTTGTTTTTCAGACATTTCTTCTTTCCCAGCTCGTCTAGAAGGTAATTCTTCAGACTTACCACCTTCTTCATCTTCCTCTGAATCACTCTCTACATTAAGTACTAAATCCCCTTCAGCAAGTGCTTTGATCCTCTTCCAATCAAAATGAAACTTGTTAAATTTAGGATGTCTATACTAAGTACCATCTTTAGAAAACCAAATTTTCAGAAAACAATATACCCATGTATTTCAAATGGATTTCCCCAATCTTTTTCAAACAGCTTGGAATTTTAAAATTTTTGGACAAATCAATTTTCTTGAATTTGAAAAAGTTCATTAACAAATTTCCATAGGTTTGTTTCTTCTTGTTCTCCACATATGCCTAAAGATCATTCAAGGCATACAACCTTCAAATTTTTCTTCACGGCCAAAACAACTAAAGCTTCTTCTTTGGATATAGTTGTGTTATTGCCATTTTTGGGTAAAATGTAGTCCACTACTATTTTATGAAACAACCGTATTAACAACTCAAAATTAGTTGAAAATATATCCTTGTCTTCAAATTCACCCACTCCATCATTTAATTCCTTATAAACAACACTTCGACTCTGATTAAACCATCCATCATCTTAACATCCAACATGTTAAAACATTTCATCAAATTTGTCCTAGTAATCTTGATAACTCTGCCAACAACATTTGATTTCAAGATAAATCATCTAATTGTTCTAGATTATCATAAAATTCTTGAATCAAACTCCCATCGACTATATCTGTTACATTATATAGTTCTACATCCTATTCTATTCAACCAATGATTCCAATAAAATCCATTCAATAAAAAGAACTTGAAATCAATGTAAGCACATTCAAGTACCTTATTATGAGAAAGTTTCTTCTTTTTGGCTGGAAAAGATGTAGTGATTTCCGAACGCTTCCTTTTGGTCACCTTTTTCTTTTGTTTTTCCTTTTCTTTTTTCATATCCTTCTTAGAATCTTTCTTTGAACTCTTCTCTGCATCCTTCTTTGAACCCTCTGAGTCAGCTTCTACTCAAGAATTGGGTCTACATTCCCTCTGAAATCACCTTTTCAATGCTTTCTTCCTCAGTACTCAATTCCTTTTCTTTGCCATGCACAATTTCTTATCGTACTTCTCGTGTGGTTCCTTCATTAGTAATGGTTTGTGGGATTTCATAGGAACTAGAGGTTTCATCTCGAATCATGATGGGTTTTGAAAGCTTTTTTGTTTTGAATCCTTTTGATGCTAAACGGGATGATTTGCGAGGAGGCATTTTGTTTAGGGTTTGATTCTTGAAGAAATTTTGAAGAGGTTGGTAAAGATTTTGACAAGAAGCAGACGGTTATCAAAATGTGGAAACACGTGAGATTTTATGTTTATTAATTCTTTTTATTTAATAAAGCACATTGCTCATTTTCCACAAAAGAGGCACCATTTTCATTTCTTATTAAAGACAACGCATGAATATAGATAAATTCAAAGTGAATAACAATTACTTGTATACAAATGAAAAAAAATGAATAACAGATACATGTATTCAAATGAGTTAAAAAGGAATACACATGCCTATTTCATTTCTTAAGAATTCAAACCTATTTTTGTCTATTAGTTTAGTGAATATATCAACATATTGAAAATCTGTTGAAATAAAATCAATATTAATGTCTCCATTTGCCACATGATCCCTAATAAAACGATGCCTAATTTCTATGTGTTTTGATCTAGAGTAATGCACAGGATTTTTTGTTAAAGTAATTGCACTTGTGTTATCACACTTAATAGAAACATTTTTGCAATTCAATCCATAATCTTGTAATTGTTGTTTGATCCAAAGAATTTGTGTACAACAATTTCCAATTGAAACATATCCAGCTTCAGCTGTTGATAGAGCAACTGAATTCTGTTTCTTTGAAGACTAAGAAATCAGTTATCTCCTAAGAATTGACAAGCACCAAAAGTACTTTTTCTATCAATTTTGCATCCTGCATAATCAACATTTGAGTACCCAATTAATTCAAAATTTTGGTTTTTAGGATACCAAATTCCCAATTTTGCAGTACATGAAATATACTTGAAAATTCTTTTTAGAGTTTTTAGATGTGTTTCAGTTGGATTACTTTGAAATCTTGCACACATGCACACAGAAAACATAATATCTGGTCTAGATGCAGTCAAATATAAAAGAGAACCAATTAAACTTCTATATAATTTTTCATTTACTTTCTTACCTTGAGAATCAAGATCTAACCTGACAGATGAGCTCATTGGTGTAGCAACTTCTTTTGAATTCTCAAATCCAAACTTTTTCAAGATTTGTTTGGTATACTTCTCGTGATGAATGAAAATTCATCTTTTGCTTGTTTGATTTGTAAACCCAAAAAGAAGTTTAATTCACCCATCATGGACATTTCAAACTCAGCCTGCATAAGCTTTGCAAACTCTTGACAATATTGTTCATTAGGTTGCCAAATATTATGTCATCAATTATTTGTACAACTAAGATACATCAGTATAAGCTTTATAACAAGGTTGTGTCAATCGTACCTCTTTGATATCCTGAGATGAGATTCACTGAGTTCTCATACCAAGCTTGTTCTTGTTTTAAACCATACAAAGCTTTTCTTAACT
Organism: Combretum micranthum; assembly: GCA_024138025.1. Classification (NCBI taxonomy): domain Eukaryota; kingdom Viridiplantae; phylum Streptophyta; class Magnoliopsida; order Myrtales; family Combretaceae; genus Combretum; species Combretum micranthum. Next base: position 358,181 of record JAMXBD010001007.1, on the reverse strand, counting down.
TAAAAACATAACTAGCTAACTTTATCCTCAAATCCAGGTGGTTGTTCAACATACACATTCTCTTTAATATAACCATCCAAAAATGCACTTTTTACATCCATTTGAAACAATTTAAAATCTTCATAACATGCATAAGCAAGCAACAATCTTATAGTTTCCTATCTAGCCACTGGTGCATAAGTTTTATCATAGTCCATTCCTTCTTCTTGTGAATATCCTTTAGCCACAAGCCTTGCTTTATTTCTATCAATCTTACCATTTTCATCTAATTTATTCTTAAATACCCATTTAGTACCTATGATAGATTTATCTTTAGGATTAGGAACCAAGTTCCAAACATTATTTCTTTGAAATTGGTTTAGTTCTTCATATATAGCATTGATCCAATTATTATCATTTGAAGCTTCTTCTATATTACTAGGTTCTATTTCAGACAACATAGCAAAATGATTTTCAATATCTTGTAACTTAGATCTTGTTCTTGTTCTTGTTCCAGATTCCATATTACCAATAATTTGACTAGAGGGATGTGATGATTTATATTTCCATGCTTTTGAACTTTTAAGATAGTCATTTCTTAATTCTAAATTACCTTCTGCTCTAGTTTCTGCCTTATCAAATTCTAATTTTTCATTTATTTTACTTTCTGCTTTACTTTCTACCTTATCTGCTTCTATTTCTTTACTTTATGCTTTACTTTCTGTCTTACACTTTCTTGTATTTTATCATATTTATCTTCTGACTTTGTTTCTGATACAACAGAGTTTGGTTCATTATGTTCATTTGCAGGCAAAAACACATCATCATTCATGTCCTCAAGAAAACGCATATTTATACATTCTTCAACCACTTTTGTTGATTTATTAAAAACACAATATGCCTTACTATTTAGTGAATATCCTAAAAAGATTGCTTCATCAGATCTTTCGTCAAACTTTCCAAGGTTATTTGCGTTCTTTTTCACAAAACATGTACATCCAAACACATGAAAATATGAAACAAATGGTCTTACCACGAAACAATTCATAAGATGTTTTTATAGTATTAGGTCGAACATATACTGTAAACCTTCGTTTTCTTAGTAAACTTGAGTTCGATTTCAAGAAAGACTTAAAAACCGGAAATCGAAATCCTAAAAGAATATCTCTGGACCAATCGAACCTAGAAATCCTATGTCCAGCAATATTAAGAAAGAAACCCTAAAAGAATAAAAACGAGTTAACTCCGAAGTAAGACTCTAAATCGAAAAGTCAACCGAAAACCCTAAGTCAACAAAATCTTAGAAAACCCTAGTAGTTTAGATCGGGCAATCCCAGGTTCTCAAATGAAGAAGTCGAAATATGAGTGAGAAGTGTAGATTGGCTCGTATTAGTATTAGAATGCTAAACAATATCCGATTAGTGAATTTTCAACCTATTTCGAGCTCGATCGGATACAAATCTCGAAAAGCATGTCTCGAGGCTCGGGATATTAAATATATGATATTAGTACCGTTAGGTTCATAATTTTATAACATTTCTAAATATTTCAACTATATAATTTTTCGGGTTATAAAAGTTACAGTTATAATATTTTTATTATATTTTCATGCTACCAATAATTTAAGTGTCTAATCAACTTTTTGTTTATTTTACACTATTCATCAAGTACAACCACCCATACCTTATTCTTACATCCTTACAACCTATTTTTTCAATTTTACATCATTTCCTTACAAATTTACTTTTCCAATATATTTTGTACTCAAACTACTTATTAAGTTTAAATTTTATTACACAAAACAAAATCAAAACACTCCTCTCTCTTCCTCCTCCTAGAACTGGCGCAAACCAACCCCCTTTCCCCCTCCCCCCCCCCCCCCCCCCCCCCCCCCCCCTCCCTCCCTCCCCCCCACCCATTTACTCTCTTTTGTTTGATTTTCTTCAATTAAATTATTCATAAAAACCCTAAATTTTTTTTCTATATAAACTCTTTTCACTTCCACTTTTCCGCTTTTCCTCATTTCTTACAAAACCAACCTTTGGAAGCTTTCTTTTTCTCTCCCTCCCTCTCTACTCCTCCTTGCTGTGAGCCCCTTGCGCAACCACACCCCCACCCCAACCACCACCCCCCCCCCCCCCCCCCCCACCCCCCCCACCCCATCCACCCATACAATTTTTTTTTTTTTTTACTTCAAGCTTCCTTCTACACACATCCAAATAGGTATATATCTTAATCCTAGCCTACTAAAACATGTAATGGTAAGATCATACATGTGTGGTTCCACTAAAAGCCCCATGAGCTTTGAGCTTGGGATGTGGAAACACTTAACCATGAGATCATCACCATCACAATGTTGTGGATCTTGAAATCTAAGTTATCTTGCTATTATTTTGTTATATATTGTTATATGTTGTATATATTGAAATCTTGTGCAAATATTTTCATTTTTTTTACTCACATCTACGTATTGTCATTGTTGCATTATGCTCATAACATGAGTAGTATAGTAGATCTATTGTTTAGAGTAGTTAAAATGACATAGTTACTTGTTTTCATGCATGAAAAACTTGCTACATGATATTCTTAAGGAAAGTGTTGATCAAAACTCAAGATCCACTTTGTTTCTTCCAAAAAGAAAATTTTAAAATTAGGATCTTGAGAAAGTCCCATTTAGAAAATATATTTTCCAACTTCAAAATGAAAGTTTTACATGTAAAATGGAGGGCTTAAGTAAAAGATATCATTAGGTAATGATTTTTATGAGTTGATCATGGTTTTACTAATAGAATTTTCAAAACAAGAAAATAATTACAAAAGTTAAGTTAGATCTATGTTTCAACACTAACAAAAATGTAGAAATTCGTAACTAGGGTGAAATGCCAAGAAAATCCATTTTCCAACCCTAAAACAATAGTTTTATTAAAGAAATGAAAGCCTTAGGGAGTTGGTTGGAGTAGGACTTAATTTTAGAAAAAATAAATGAGTTTTTCACAAGAAACAATCTCAAAAATAATTTTCCAAAATTCGGATCTAAAAATGAATTCTATTTAAACACCTATTTCCAAATGTCAAAATGAGTAGTTTAATGGAAAAATAGAAGTCCTAGGGAGTATATATAATAAAGACTTGAATTTTATAAGAGTAAATGTGTTTTATGAAAGTAGAAACCTAAAGCAAAGGAAAAGTTTTCCAATTAAGATGAAATAATATTTTCGTTTCCAAAAATTGTGCAAAATTCATCACTAGGCAAAATCCACTTTAAAACATCTATTTTCCAACCTTTAAATGAAGAATTTATTAAGATAATGAAGGTAATAGGTATATAGGTCATCAAGGCCTTATTATAGTAAGAATATGCATGATTTTCAGAGGAATAAAGCTAGTTTTCTCAAACAAGTGTTCATGGCATTATTACGAAGTGAAAGTTTTTGCAATTTCTTTTTAATAAAAAATCATTAAGGAATTACATGTAGATAGCTCATATCATGACATTCATGATCATAACTTGTAGATATTGCATGTACATATAATCTACTTGTTAGAAATGATGCAAATTTCACAAAACAATTTTGGAGTTTCAAATTTTAGTTACTGATCAGATCTGATCCGAACATTCTGAAACCTAAATGTTTTCAAAATTTAGTAATAACATCATAAATAGATAGATCTTTCGAAGTAGATAGAAATCGAGAGCTTATTTGTGAAATTCCAAGTTAAAATACCAAGTTATGGCTATTTTAAGTTGGAATTTCCAATTACTATGGAAATTACGAATTCAAAGAGTTTTATTTGAAAAGTTTGGAATTAGTTATGGTATGAAATACTCATAGGGGTATTTCTTTCATTTAGGTATTTTGGAATCAGGGGAAACTTTCGTGTTTCTAGATCACTACCATTAGAGACCGAAGACTACGGCTGAGTAAGTTCACTATCTTTAAATTTCATGCTTGCTCTTGTGCTTGTAATGTTAGTGGCATTAGAATTAGGGCAAGGTAAAAATTTGACTGTGTATATGATTTCTACATGGTTGAATTGATGATAAGAATATCAAAATGAGCTTATTGTAAATATTTGTATGACCTAGTATAGAATTGAAGTATCTACAATATCTATGATTACCCATAAATTGTTAAATTAATATGCCATGATCTTATAATCAAATTGGCCATGCATACCATATGCGAGTCAATTACATAGGTTATTATACCTTTGTGGGAAGAAGGCATAATAGCTAAGCAACGAGGGGCCTGTAAACTTGAATGTTGGCGTGATTGCTGGAACTTGAAATGTTAGCGTAATGGTCGGAAATTGTAATGTTGGCGTAAGGACTGAAATTAAAAATGTGTGTGGGTGGGTACCTGTATCAACCACAATATAAATGAGAAAATTGAAATCTATGGTCGTATGGGCCTGAAACACCTAACCCTGAATGAGGGCGTAAATCCATTCAACATAAGATTTCGGATAGTCTTATGTATTGTATGCTCACGTGTTTGTAAATTTCATATGGTTGTTAATATAACTTACTTGATATATATTATTTGTTGAGCATTTAATTTTGGAAGTGAAACTCACTAAGCTAGCATAGCTTACACCCCCACAGTTTCTTTCTAATGTAGTTCCAGTACTTATGGCTACGTCCCCGGACCTGGCCAAATCAGGTAATGAGAGAGTAGGAGTTATCTCCTTAGAAGTTCACAATTGGTTTGTATAGTTTTAGTAGTGAACCTAGAAAGATCAATTGTTACCAAAAAGATAATACCTAGACTTATATGTGGTAGGGGAATGCCCCCTTAATGCTTTGTAATTGATCTTGAGATATCTGTAGTTTATATTTTTATGCTTATCCTATCAAATTGAACTATCTGTCTCCAATTGTTTATGTATTGTATTGTCATGAGGGAACGCCTTGCATACTAACACATGACTTCTGAATGACTGTAGTAGTGATTCTTAAATCTCGTTTAGCATACGGCGGACTGTTACGTTTAGAGTACCCTTTAGGGCATGACATATACTCTATTCATTATATAACAAGCAGTTGCTACGGCCTCAGCCCAAAAAATTCAGCTATTTTACTTTCATTTAACATAGAACGAGTCATTTCTTGTATTGGTCTATTCTTTCTTTCAACTACTCCGTTTCGTTGAGGTGTATAATGTGCTGAAAAACTATGATTTATTCCATATTCTTCACAAAAGGATATACAAAGAGAATTGTCAAATTCTTTTCAATGATCTGTTCTTAAAGCAACAATTGAAAGCCTTTTTTCATTTTGAATTTGTTTAGCAAACTTTTGAAACATATCAAACGTATTAGATTTATGTTTTAAGAAGAACACCCATGTATATCTTGAAAAATCATCAACGATGACAAGTCCATATTTATTATCTCCTAAACTTAATGTTCTAGTAGGTCCAAACAAATCAAGATGTAAAAGCTCAAGAGGTCTTTTTGTAGAAATTTGATTTTTACTTTTATGAGTAATTGAAACCATTTTGTTCTTTAAACAAGTTGTACATTTCACATCATGCTTTATATTAATTTTAGGCAAACCAACAACTAGATTCCTTTTAGAAAGCTTTTCTAATTGATTTAAGTTCATATGACCAAGCTTTTTACGCCACATATGTATGTTGTCATTCATAGTCAAAAAGCAACATTTTACATTCATATCAAATGGTGTGATTAGATATATGTTCCTTTTTCTAAATCCTTCAAACAACTTCACTCCATCAGTATTATATGCAAAACACTTGCTTTTCTCAAAAGTCATCTTATAACCTTTGTCACATAATTGACTTATGCTTAAGAGATTATGTTTTAATCCTTTTACTAGAGAAACATTTTCAATTAAATATGGAGGATGACCTATAGTACATGTTCCAATTATCTTACCATGGCTGTCATCTCCAAACCTCACATATCCTTTTTCTTCCATATAATGCTAGTGAACAAGGAAGCATCACCGGTCATATGACCTGAACATCCACTATCCAAGTACCAAGTTCCATTTATCTTAGTTCCTTGTTCCTACAATTTCACAGAAAAAGGTAATCAAACCTTTTTAGGAACCCAAACAAACTTGGGTCCTTGATAAGTCAAGCTTGATTTATTTTGTTTTTTAACTTGATGTGTACTGAGCTTGTTTCTTTTGTAAAAACAATATTTTTCTATATGACCAACTTTATTGCAAAAGAAACATGCATAAGAATGTGTATGATACCTCTTATTTACCCGGTGATGTTAATTTCTCCTTGGATACTCATTATTATATTCATACCTGTAGGTTCTATCATACCTTCTGATTGGGTAATTTTGTTGAGAATACCTTCTGAAAGAGCCTCTTCTTTCATTATTCATATTCTTTTTAACAGGAGGTTTAGGAGACTTTTCAATCATGGGTTCATTTGCCTTAACAAACACAGTCCTTTTTATATTTGCTGAACTATCATCACCATATCTAAGTCCATGTTTAATGAAAGCTGGTCTTTGACTACCAAGTAGCATTTTTAATTTTTCTTCACTTTCATTAAACTTATTGAATGTATTTTTAATTTCTCGTGATAAAACATCCACTCTTCCCTTTAAATCATTGATTTCATTTTTCAAAACACTATTTTCTTTTCTCCAAGTATCAGATTTAACATATAATTTTTCATTTTCATTTTTCAAAATATTATTCTCATCGACAAGTAATCTATTTGTTTGAATTAAAGCGTCTTTCTCGTTCTTTAAAGCCTTGTTTTCTACATCCAACTTGGAAATTTTTTAATCAGCTTTCTTAAGGGCTTTGAGGAGTTTTTTCATTTCAGAATACATTTCATTTTCAATCATCTCAGTTTTAGATTCGGAGTTTACCTCAGATGTAGCCATTAAGCACAATTTGGCTTCTCCTTCATCTTCACTATCATTCGTCCAAGTCACTCCAAGTTGCCATTATTGCTCGACTTTTCTTCTTGAACTTCTTCATCTTCTTGATCAGAATTGGGCACTCGTATTTAATATGCCCTGGCTTCTTACATTCATAACACACAATCTCTTTCTTCTCTTTCTTTTCCTCTTTGTCTTTATAGCCTTTTTCTGCATCATATTTATTCAATTTATTGAAATTTTGAACTTTTTACCTTTGTTCATCTTCATAAATTTGCTGAATTTTCTTGCTAACATGTTGAAGCTCTCGTTGTCATCATCTTCATCAGAATCGGATTCAATAATTTTCTTAGCTTTGAATGCTATTGCTTTGGAATTACTCTCGGGTTCCTCTGTTGAATCAAGGTGAGATTCATACGCCATCAATTTTTCCCTCAACTGACTAGGTGTCAGCTTATTCAAGTCTTGGGTTTCTTCGATTACGGTCTTTTTGGAGTCCCACAACTTTGGTAAGATTCGGAGCATCTTCCTAACAAGATCTGAATCATCTAATTTCTTTCCAAGAGAGGTGAGTTCATTAGTAATAGCAGTAAATCAATTAAAGGTCCTTAATTTTCTCATCAAATTTTATTTTAAACAATTCATAACGTTGAATTAAGGCGTTGATTTTGGTTTCCTTAATTATATTAGTACCTTCATAAGTGTTAGACAATGTATCCCAATTTCTTTTGCAGTTTAACAAGATGAAACTAAGTAAAATTCGGATGGAGCTATTGTAGTAAGTAAGAGATTCTAAGTCTTATTGTTCTTCTCTATAAGCTTTAGCTTAGCATCAATGAATCTAACTTCATCAGTCATTATCACTTGAGTTTCACCAAATGCTATTACCTGCCAAGACCATAGTCATTAGCTTTAATGTAAGTATTCATGCGCATTTTCCAATATAAATAATTTGTGCCATCAAAATAAGGAGCTCGGTTAATAGCAATGTTATTTTCAGCCATTTTTGCAAAGATCACTCAATTTAAATAAATGAGCACTGCTCTAATACCAATTGTTGGTCCCAAAAAGATAACCAAGAGGGAGGTGAATTGGTTTTCCAAAATAAAATTTAATCTTTTCAAAAACTTAACCAAATTCACAAACTTAGTTAATCAAATTAAAATGGCTTTTTAGAATCACTTGAAAATAATAAACTTAATAAACAAAAGTTTATTTCACAATTCTGATAAAAAAAATTGAACAATGATCATTGTACGTTAAACAAAAACAAGAGTGAAACTTCCAGTTTTAGTCTCTGAATTAGTTTCTGATTAGTAATAGCACTTCCAGTTACTCTCCAATTTTGTTTCTGAATCTAAATTGTAGCTCCTACAAACAATAAGAAATGCATGAAATTTAAAGAGATAAGAGAGAAGAGAGTGTAAGATCGATTTATCGAGGTTTCGCCTCAAGCGTCAGTCCTCTCTTCCAGCACCAAGCCAGGGATCCGATATTCCCCACCGGTATGTTCCACTATTTAACAAATCAACAAGTTACAAGTTATCTTTTGCCAAAATACTTGGCTATAAATGCACTCAGCTTGATCCTCCTAGCTTTCTTCAAACTACAGTCAAACTACTAAGCCTACTTGTAACTCTCAAACCCACTCAAAGAATAATCACAAATCAATTTGAGGAAATAAGTAAAATATCCTCTAATTTCAGCACAATGAAAAGTGCAAATGACAATATTCACTTGAGGAAAATATTGATAACTTTTTAATGCTTGATTGCTTTTTTACGTAAGGAGTATCTTTTTTTTTTTCTGAGCTTGTACTAATTTATTATTCCTCTTCAACGACTAGAAAAGGATTAGATCCTGATATTTTGCAAGTAATTCGGATAGGATGTTGTTCATCTCTCTCTTCCAATGGTAACAACTTTGGATAAAGATGAATTTTTTTTTATCTTACTAGTTCTAATATTGAGCTTGAAATTCGGATATGATCTTTTGATGGATTTTCTTCAAACGTTAAAATCCGAATTGGCTTTGTTGTAGATAATCTTTAAAAGATGATCTGATCACATCATTCTTGATATGAAGAAAATATCCCACGAAAATAGTAGTTTCATTAATCTGATATTAATTCATTCAAATTTGAATTTTCTTAATCTTGGATAAACTCATCCTTCATGAATATCACATTCAGATTCTTCTTATTTCATAATGTCACGAGATTATAAATATGTCTAAAAATGAACCTTGAATTTCCTGTTGTGATACTTCAATTCTTGTAGAAAATCATCAATTAATCCTTAATCCATATAACCTTGAATCCCCTTGGATAATTGAACCATCTTTCTGGAACATAATTGAATGCATTTCCCAAATACATTCACATGGGTGCTGGGTCTTCAAAATTACGAATTAATTTTGAAATAATTTGTTGTTCATATTTATGATCGTGATCTTGCATACTTCAAGTCCTTTGCAAATTACTCTCTGAATCGTCTTCTAACTGACATACAAGTCTTTGTAAATCATTGAATGTCCTTCTGAATTACTTTCTGGCTACTCACTTTTCTAAAAAAACTCTCATAACACTTTCTGAAATACTTTCTGAGTTGTATCCTTTTGTAAGCATTTTCATAAAACTTTTGCTCATACTACACACTTAATGGATTTATTAGTAAATACTTAACTCTTTTTGTTATCATCAAAATCATCATTGAGAGAAACCAATAAACAATAACAATAGCAAACACAACAACATGATAAGATTCAAGTCATTCGCTTGTGCATCCTCCTTATATATCATAGTAGTCTTCTGGAAATTCAAAGTCTTGATAGAAATCTCCTATAAAACAAAAAACATAGACCACTAGCACATAATAGAGAAAATAAAACTCTTATTAGAGTTTCAAGCGTTCTAGATTCTCGTTATGACATCTTAACTTATGCTCTATTAATTGAGCCCTACTAAGGTTGGGTCGAAGGTCACATCACTACCCAAACTAAGCTTAAGCCAAAGCAAACTTAGGATCGAGGGTCACTTAGAAAGGGTCGCGGGGTATATATTTGCACAAGAAAGCATGTCGCACCTCAACATGCTAGGGGTTTTGTGTTATTAAAATATGCATAGTCACTGTCAAGGGCACATCGACGGCTCAATGGTAGGGCTAGACCAAGACTATGCTCAAAATAGTTAGTTAAAATTTAGCCTCTACAAGCTTCAATGATTGTCACGGAGTATGTCGAGGGCTCGATGGTAGGCTGCGATAGTACTGTACTCCAATATTAAACATTTTTAGGCGCGACACTAAGTTAGTATCTATTGAAGGCAAGTTGAGCTTAACCTTTGGCCTCGACAAATACTTCACATCACAAAGTTACCTCTTGATGCTTCTACTAAGTCTTTTTTCGATCCACCTCGAGGGCAAGTTAGGCCTCGACAACACAAAAATAGGGAACAACTCCTAAACACTTCTTAACTCCATTAGAATAGATCTAAGCATCAAAACTCACATAAGAACAACCTAAAACACAACATTAGCAGCAGCTCACTAATTTAACAGGATATTTATCTTCTAACCCTAACTTGATCTAACCCAAGGGGTCAAAGGGCATATCTACTATTATGAGACATGTTTTGTTATTCTTTAGCTTTATATAAAACCCAAAATACATTTGTTTCAATATGTATAATAGGTTTGGCAAAACTCTAAGCCGTGACAGGTTAAGAAAACATTTCCTTAACAAACCTGGCTTTATCATCTAGTTTTCTGAAATGAGATAACTGGTAAAATCAATATTTTACTCATGAATAGAGAAATGTGCACAGGCATCGGTGTATTTGACAAAGACACTTCCTATCACTTTGAAAAACAAGATAAAATAGGCTTCTTCCATGGATTTTCTTGAAAAGAAGATACGACGAAGTTACTTATCATGCTTTTGAAGATTGCTTCGCCTTTTCTTTCCAAAACACTAGTTGTAAACCTCGTAGACATGATTTTAGGGGTTTTTCAAGCTAAAAGGCAAAGGCTTGGGACAAATAGATTTTGAGCTAGTAAAAAAGAGTGTTTTAGGAAGGTAGATATTTTAAAAATATCGTGATGATTTTCTGAAAACAAAAAACCCAGTTGGTGTAAACTTTCAAATCATTGTTTAGCTTTCTTTTTTTACGTAAAGGAAAAATAAGTATTATTTATTAGGAGTTGTATTATCAACATTTAAGGAATAGAGCTCTATTTAAGAGAAAGGACAATCTGCCCATGCTTGAAACTTACTTTAGTAGGCATGCATTAAATTTTCTGGTACCTTCAGGAAAGGTATAAGCACATAAAATGAAACTTTAAGATCCATAATGCATATAAAATAACTTTACTTTAAAACCTTTAAGGGATATTAATTAATAAAAACCTCAATATTTTTAATGTATGGAAAAACAACACTTTTATATCTCCAAAATAGTAATAAGTGACACACTACCAAAACATTTATTATTTTAGAATATTAAACCATATTATTATTGTTCTTGTTGTTGTTGTCGTTGTCCATCAATGGCAAAAAATGGGGATCACACAAGGATAAGGGAAAAGACTTTAAGACCGAGGGGAAGAGGGTAGGGTGACATTTTTTCGGTATTAGGTGTTGTTGATTTTTCTATTAAAATTATGGGGATGATATAATGCCACGTGGTTGAATTGATAGAAATAAGGGTAGAAGACAGAGCAATATACGAGCCCATTATTTGTCAAAAAAGATAATACATATCATGAGTTTGTAGAAGTACAAAAACACAAGTCAATTTTTTGTAATTAACCCTTATTGGAAAAAACAAATGTGATGCAAAATTTGTCACAATTTCTCCATTGATCATTTAGTGAAAATATAAATAAGTTCTTTGTCAAATTTTGGAGAGTTGGAATGACACACTTTTTCCATATAAACAAATTTCTTTATTCCTCTAAATCAATTTGTCTCTTATACTTATTTTGTTTTTGCCTTTTTTACAGTGTAATAACAATTCCATTGAGCTTTTTTTTGCAAATATTTTGTAAGTCACTACCTAGGATTATTGTGTTATTTAGTAAGAGTGAAAATTATGCCATAGGTAAAGTTATGATTTGTGATATAAGGTAAATTGAATGAAATTTGTGTGTGAATTTGTTGTGTTGATGATGTAGCTCATTAGGAGCTATTTGTTTAAGTTAAATAAAAGTGATGCGTAAATTCCTTGTTATGAGGCATTTATGATCGTAGAGAGTAGGGGAAGTCCAAGTTCCTCATTTACGACATCTTTCTCTAACTCTATCTATTTTATTTATTGCAATTTACTTCTATGCCACTCAGTATGTTAAAACTGTATCATTTAGGCATTAATTTGTAAAAGCAATAAAAAATTTTGTAAAGCTCAAATTATGACCCCTTCTGTCATGCCCCAAATGATACCTTAAACACGATAGCCTGCCATATTCAATATTAAAGCTTAGGAATGACTACCCGAGTCATGCATAAGCTTCGATACCAGGTATAAGGCGTACTTTCACAATCGTAGAGAACCATTCTTTGAAACAAGTAGTTTAAGAAGTTATAAAAATGGCAATCAAGAATGGAAGTCATAACATCATAACTCAAGCATAATATGATAGGAGTCTTACAAACTGAAAGGGGGCATACCCCCACCAAAATAATTACATCCAAAATAAAATACATAGAGATTTCTATAGAAGTCTAGGTTTATCCTATGCCAAGACTTCTTTCATAAGCTCCTAAGTCAACAATCGATACTTGAGTATAATATTCTCGGGGTTTCAACCACAAAAAAGGGAAACTGCAATAGATATCTAAGGGAGTATCGGCTTAACATGCTTAGTGAGAAATATTTCCAAAACAATGTACTTGTACAACAAGATCAAACAATTTAATTTATACAAGCATATGAAATGTATCAAACAAGTGGGAAAACAATACATATAACTAACCGGAAATTATATGTTGAATGGATTTACGCCCTCCATTTGGGGTTAAGTGTTCTAAGCCCATATAACCATAGTTCGCAAATAAAATTTTTTGTAGTTTTTTCGGGCTACTACTCACCTTTAAATGGTAGTTCATATGGCTCCTACATGCCAAATATAGATTTACAAGTCCTTGCATATCTCCCTACTATGCTCTTGTCCCACCAAGTGTATAGCGGTGAATGTAATGAGACTCACTTTGTGTTATGCATGGATCATTAAATTAAGTCCTTATGGTATGATATTAAATATCTTAAACGTGATCATAGAAATGATAGACACTCCAATATGATACTGAAACAACAACTTTATTATAGACAATTCCAACCTTGATATACTTAAAATAATTTCATCCAATATTATAAGGCACATGCACTTTCCATTTTTATCTTTTCTTATTTCTAGTGCCATTATACTACAAGCAAAAACAAGAGTACGACAATTAAAGAAATAAACTCACTTAGCCATAATGTAAGAAATATACTAGTTGTAATAGTCCTCGAGATAGGGAACTTCTTATTCTTCGTGTTATGCATGGATCATTAAATTAAGTCCTTATTGCACGATATTAAATATCTTAGAGGTAATCATAGAAATGACAGACACTCCAATATGATACTGAAACAACAACTTGATTATAGATAATTCCAACCTCGATATACTTAGTATAATTTCATCCAATATTATAAGGCATATGCACTTTCCATTTTTATCTTTCCTTATTTCTAGTACCATTATATTACAAGCAAAAATAAGAGTACGACAATTAAAGAAATAAACTTACTCAACCATAATGCGAGAAATCTACTAGTCATAATAGTCTTTGGGATAGGGAATTTCTCATTTCTCGTCATCTAAACAAAAGAAATACGAAAAATGAGCATTTTATGGAAGTTCTACTTAAACTTGCTAATTTTATCTTAGAATTTTTGTCAAAATTCGAATTTTCTGAAATTCTAACTCAAAACGGCCATATCTTCCTCATTTTAAGTCAGAATTTCGCACAGTAGATGTCATTTTCTACCTACTCAAAAATATCTATCTATTTTTAAGATTATTTCCAACATTTAAAGCCATTTGGGTTCCAAAATGGGTCAGTACAGAATTGACGCGAAAATCCTAGCCCTTAAATTGTAATTTTCCAAATTTTATACCATCCAAAATTTCTATAACAAACACGTAGATATTTATATAGTTGAAAATCATTTCATATATATATATATGTATAAACTCATATTATATGCATGACTCTAGTGATGTTACTCAACAATGATTTTTTGTAAAATAATTTACTTTAAAGGTTCAAAAGATGAAGTTTACAAAATCTCTCTTTAAGTTGTTGGAAAGAAAATTAAATTTTTGAGTTTGTTACAAATGAGTGTCTACTTATTTAAAACTATTATCTTTATATTTTATTGACTTTATAAAGATAAGTTTACTTCTTAAAACTTGGCTCCTTAAGTTATCTACTAATTTTATTTCTTAAGTAGATTTTTAACTTAGTGAGTTGATTTTAGACTTAACTTGGAAAAATTGTTTTGCGCTTACTGTTTATCAAAATGTTAGCATAAGCAAATCTAAATAAGTTTTTAAGAAAAATTTGCATAGCAAAAATTATCAACATTAAAATTTATAATAATTTTCCTTTAGTCATTTGGAACTAATGTAGTTGAATTATTATCCTATGTTTTAGTGAAATTTCTCCTAAGTGTTGAAAATCACCTCTCTTGAGAATTTAGTCCTATCTTTATAGGAAGGAAACTAACTCATATTGTTGTTTTGGAATTTTTATTAAGATGACAACATCGTCCTATGATCATGCATGAATATGAACTTTGCAACTATGAAAATAACTCATGTAAAAAGATGAAAGAAACAGAGAATCAAATTAACTTATATATAAGAACAAAAATGTGAAAGTCTTAGCTTGGTATCAAAACTTCCCATAACTTAAAGATGGACAAGTTCCATAAAAAAAAAAAAAAGAAAAGCATAAGAAAGCCTAAGGAAAAGAAAAAGAAGAAATTTATGGAAGTCTTAGATTTTTATTCAAGTCTTCCCAAGACTTAGAAATGGACAAGTCTCATAAAGAAAAGTAAGAAAACATATAAGAGTCTTAAATTCATGTCAAGACTCTCTAAGACTTAGATTATGGACAAGTCCCAAAACGTTTTAACTTGATGAGGACAAATCTAAGACTAGAAACGGCTAGTCTTATTTATTTAACATGAAATAAACAAATGAGCAAGAAATAAGAGCATAAGTAAAAAGGTTATATTAGTGAGCTTTAAGCTCTAAATATATATATATATATATATATAATACTTATACTTAATAATGTATGGAAGTTACGCTAGAAGCATCATTATAATAAGAACATAATAAACTTTATAAATGAACATGGTATTGAATAAAACATGAACAAGTTGTTATTTTCATGATTTCTTACCTGGCATTAGTGCTTATGGGGTTTAAGAAATCAAAACATACAAAGTGCTCATGTTATGTTAACATGGAGATAAGAAAGGGTTTAGGCATTTACCTAAGGTAGATGATGATGGAAGATGGTGGACGATAGGTGGATGAAAGAAAAATTTGTGAAAGTTATTTGGGAATGGGATGAGGGGCTTACAGTTTCGCAGAGGAAGAGAGAGGGTTTGAGAAACAAAATTGCAAGAGTTTTGTTAGGAAAAGAAAGTGTATACAAAGAATGAAGGAGGGAAGGGGTATTTATAGAGTTTTAGAGTGGAATTTTGTGTGAACAAAATTAAATGAAATTGAAATAAACTTAGGAAGAGAGAGAGATGGGGTGTGCCTGCCATAGAGGGGCGAGAGGAGAAAAATTGATTGAATTTGTATTTATTAATTGAAAAATAAGTAATATGTAAGATAAGTTATGTATAAAGTAGTATTGGAAATAAAAAAAATGTAAGAAATAGGTGTGTAGGTTATAAGAGTAGGTAGTAAGAAAATTAGAGATGAGGAATAGTAGTAAATAGTAACTTGAATAGTAAACAAGACAAATTAATACCAGTAGTAAAGAAAATATGCATAAAAAGTTATATCTGATATTTTGAGAAGCCAAAAAATTATATAACTAATATTTTATGAATCATTATCGTATTATGAGTCTAAAATGTTATTGGAATATTCTTACCGTTTCATGCGTTAGGACCTTATTTTTGAAAACTAATCTCATTCGAATACGAAATGAACGAATTTTTGACGAATCTAATATTTTTAGGTTATATCACATTATTTTAGACTATAATCTAAGATTATCTTGTTTCTATTATTTTAGGGTTTCAAGCGTGGGATTGCAGAATCTAGATTCACTAGGGCTAGCCAATGACCCAATTGACCATTTAGGATTATGGTTGACTTCCGATTCTAGGGTTTATGTATAAAATAATTCATAAAATCTAAGAGTTTCCACCTTCCCCCTTCTTCTAAGTTTTAACTTAGGTATATAATTGGTTTAATAGTATGTAGTTTTTATGTTGTTGATATCTGAATAATATTCTATTTCATACAGTAAATCAAGATTTCATAAGAAAAATAAGAAACTTACTAGTTACTCTTCTAGATTCTCCTTTAGCTCAAACTCCATAATAAAACATAACTTTCCATTAAAACCATAAACTTTGGTTTTCATTTGAAATGACCTAGCCCTTAGGGTGTATAAGGGCGTGGTTGTTTTGACGTATACATCGCCTCCAAGCGATATGTGAATGGCATTTCATTATTGAGTGGACTTCTAATTAAATTTTAATTTGAGAAATTGTTATTAATCTTCATAAAAATTTTGGTAGAGTGCCATCTGTTTTCCTATGGTTAAGGTTCATCAAAACCTATAAATTTAAGCTATTCAAAAAACAAGGTCCACAAATATTGGTTTATAAATATTGCCCATAGGGCCCATCAAATGATTACAATTTGATTAACAAACTTTAGGAATCAAAGGCCTACATTAAATCAAATGAAAATACTTGACAAATAATTGGATACAATCATCAAAGTTTATGATATAAAATGATTACAACAAATTTCTTTCATGAAAAACTTATAAAGTCCATATCTTGTATAACTTCATCTAATCAGTTTACCCCAAATAGCTCTTATTCTCATCGGTTCATTAGCAAGACCTAAAAGGTTAATAAAATGAGTTGCGAAACCTAGTATACAGTAATAAAAGCACACACTACATGTCACGTGCTCCTTATTTGATGCGCCAATCACAATTTAGAATATTTAATTTAAAGTCTACAAATAAGGTATCCCTGTGTCTTAGAAATACCAACACGCATAAGAGTACTCATGACTCCGCTAAATAGAAAGGGGTAGAGTTCCCTTAGCAGATCATGCACCGAAGAGGGTGATTCAATAAGTCCCCAATACTTATCATAACGAAAAGAAAGAAGTAATCTCGTCCGGGTCATTTCCTTAGAAGCTGTCACCAATGAGTATGATCCATTGTGATACTTTATAAAGGGTCCATAATGCCATATAAATGGTCACAACTTCTTATCCGCTCCTAGTCAGCCACCCGATCTCAGAAATTTCCCTATCAACTACCTACCAAGCCTAAGCATACACCATGAGGGCCTAAGCATCTAAAATACCGCATCATCCTGAAGCTGCAATCAAACTCACAACCTAGTTTGAGGTTGCCACTGCTAGAGTAAGTGGCCAAGCAGCAACCAACACTCAATGAAGCCAAGTTTAAATTCTTAGCTGGTTATTAAAACTATCTTAACAAGAAATACGCAATTATTGCCTACCTGTTGGTCACTCCAAGTTTGTTATTCTTTCCCAAGGTAAGATTACAATCAACTGTTCATAATTAAAAACAAAATCAATTCATGATTAGCTATCTCTAACTCCTTTATCTCATTTAATACATCTAGGTTATAGCACTTAGTCATTTTGCCTAAAGATCATGCTTAAAATGTTAATTAAGTCTAAGGAAAGAAATTGATTAAGTTTTGTTTAAATTAACAAAGGATTCAAGGAAAACAGGAGAAGCACAGCTGACGCACGATGTGTGTATCATCCGTGCTTCAAAGCATGGCCAAAAAGAATAGCCATCTTTCTTCTTTGTTCAGATGCTCCAAAGGGAAGCACTGTAGGAAACATAGCTTCATGTATCCCCATGTTCCTCAGTGCTTCAACACGCTTTTGGGGACAAAGAGAAGCACAGTAGGAAACACGACATCATGTTTCCGTCGTGCTATTCTGGGTTTCGGGTATTTTGCGCTCAAACTTGATTTTTTTTCTGAAAACATGTTTTGAGACAATTTTTGATGATTTTAAAGGTATTTGAAGGTCATGTTTATGCCTAGATTAATCTATTTTCATATTCCATCTATCAAAACATGATTAATCAAATTTGAAAGCCTAAAATACCTAGTTTTGATAGCAACATCATATCTTTATGGGTTTTCTACAATTTTACATTATGCTTATACAAGATTTCATCATTTTACCTTGCTAACATCAACTTACAACAAAACCTAACCCCAAATTATGCTTATTCTCCAGTTTACACCCTTAGGACAGTTTAATCTTCTTTTATTGAAATTCCTTAACATAAATAGTTAGTCTCAGACCTTACCTTACTTCAAAGTATCGTTCCTCCCTTGTCCAGCTAGAAATGATGATTCTAAACTCCAAAATCACTCCAACACCCAATTTCTGGCAACCCATGTCGTGAACTAACATACTAATGTAAGTTTTCGTGCTTACGTAGCTATAAAATACTTAAAAACACCTTGAAATCTCAGGGTCTTACCTTGTTACAGATTTTGCGAAGATTGTGATCCATTCTCTCCTTCTCACGCATCTTCATGTCTGAATCCTTAAGGACAAGTGGATGATCTCAACTAGTTAATATTAATCCCCCTCTACTTTAACTTAATTAACATCAAATGGGAGGCTAGGGTTTAGAGTACCTAATAAAGGGTCAAGGGAGGAAACAAAAAAGAGAGGTATCTATATGGGAAAGAAAAGGGGCAAAATTAGGATTTTAGATAAGAAAAAAGGATCCCCTTTTCCTGGAGCATCTAAATCATACACATGCAAGACCTCAGCTTATTTTAGGCAGCTTAGAGCTTTTAATTAATTTCTTGGCTAATAATGATTTAATATATCAACCCAAGTCTGATTTATTTAAAATTTAAAACTTTTAATATGCGTAAGTTCCTGGATAGAGGTAAAATCATAATTTTACAAAATCAAAGCTTCTAATGACATTGTTTCAATTTTTCTTAAAAAACTTTTCATTTAAAGGATTGTCATGAAATTATAATTTATTTATGTCGATATTTGAATTGCTTTTGAATTTTCTAAATTTAGGTTTTCGGTTTGGAAGCTAATTTTGGTAATTTTTGAAAAATTTAGCAATTTAAATATGCGCAAAAATCCAATTAGATTCCATTAACTTTACTTAATTTTTTTTTTCTTATGATTGGTGTTTGAATCATTTCATTCTTCCCCCCTTAAATAAATTTTCGACCCCAAGATTTTGCCTAGTGATTGAATGATTAATTTCTATATGTTTGTGCCTAAGGCTTTCTTCTATTGTAGGTAATTTGGCTCTGTGCAAGTTTATTCATATTAATGATCATTTCCCCTTAAGAGTTTATATCCTAGCATATATGTGTTAAGTCTTGAATTTTGTTTTTCCCCTTTTGTTTATCGACATTCAATATTTGTTTGGTATTATGATGTATAAGATAGGATGTGTATTTCTATCATGTTACATCTTATCTGTTGTCCATTATTGTCATATGTTCTTCGTACATCTAGACATTATAGTTACCATCCTCAATTTTATAGATTAACGCTTTATGTGACTTAGTATGTATATCAATAAGAATGATTTGGAAAATGTTGACTCTTCACTGACTCAGACTCCCCTAACATGACCAAGCACTTGAATTTACTAGATATGATTGTTGATATGACTGACAATTCGACTCAACGGATGTAAAACTAACAACACACAGGATTTATCGTGACTTTAAGCTGATGTGGCATAACAACATAACTCAACACATACATGAGTCACCATAGATATGCCATTCCATTCTATCCGTATAGGCATACTATTGAGCATATGAAACAAGCTATTCCAATCATCTTTTTTAATTGTCAATTACATTCAATTATAAGTTTCTTATTAATCTAATTTTCAGTTATTTATAATTTGTCAACATGTCGTCATCATATAATAATCTATCATTAGAGGTATTACAAGGTTCCTTTGCATAACAAATTTCTCATTGGCTTCAATTTAAGGTATATTATTTTATTATGGTTATGTTATTGTCTACATATTAGAGATGTTTGTTCAGTTTGTAAGGTTATAAGCCATCTTTAGTGGTTGACTTTGATATTTTAGATTTCAGGATGCACTGAACTTTTACAAATGCACCGAACGTCCTGGCTAACTTGTGAGTTCCATAATCAACCACTAAGGATTAGATGTTATATAACTTTTATTTCAAGCTTTTCAATCGTCCTTGTCCGAGGTTAAGGGTAGTTTATTTTGCTCTCAACTACTAAGAGTAGGGTATGATAGATTGACTGAACCATCTATAACAATACCTTACATCCTACAAACAAAACTAAACCTACACACTTGGTTTCTAACTTCCTCTTTAATCTCAATACCACCATAACCAATCTATTATAATTCTATTGGATGCCACATGATACACGCAATAATATCTAATCCTCACAACTTTAAATCTTAACCAAGCATTTTATTTAATACTGATTTCTATAAACATTGTCTTTATAACCACCCAAATTGTCAACCTGTGAACTTATATATATACATTCCAATGTCCCAAAATAAGGTTTTTGCTTCCAATATATCACATGATCCTACTTGTTATCTCCAATATCTAATCTTCGATTGAATAATGGAAATAAACCTATATCGTAATTTGATTCACTCATGATCTTTAGACTGAATAATCCAAGTCTCCTTTCAATATCACTTAACATCTCTCATGTCTCTCTATTTATCACCTTAAGTTCTTCTTCATTCGTGATTAGGATTTATATACCATTGTGTTGAATTAATTGATTTTTATGAATTTTTCATTTAATCTTGACAAATTATCACAGTTAGTGCTCATCTTATCCGCACTTGAGTCAATTTCACTTTGACATCTACCTAGCCCAATAGTTAATTAATTCCATAAGAAGGTAAATTGTTCTTTAATAGTCACTTAACCTGGGTCCTAAAGTTAATTATACAACCTCGTGTGTCTACCTTGCTAGTCCACCATAGTTAAAGAAATAACCTAAGTTGGTACATAGATCCCTTCTTATGTATCTTCTACCTTAAGTAATTAACTCCTTATCTCCGTAAACGACCACAATACCATGCTCTTATGGTCAATCTTCATATGATATTTACTGACCAACTTAATATGATAAAATCTTGTTTTAACTTCTCTAACCGCAATTCTTATATGTACTTAGCACTCCTAAATCCGTCTAGCAACCAATTAGTAATTTAAGGCTCCTCAAAATATTTCATTAGAATTTCTTAGGTTACATGAATACTTCATATGGAAAATTCAACCACATCTTCATTAAAATTCTCTAAATATGGTAATTACTCATATATTTGAACTCTACTCAATCCATACTTAGGAAGTCTCCTCTAATTCACTCAAATTAACTCCTACTGTAGGCGACAACAATTGTGATCTCTTCATGAATTCATTTAAACTAATCACCACAACAAGCAGACACAACTTATCACTCCTCATGTATCTAAAACATATCATTTAACCATAGGTTTTTCACTAGATTTTACTCTCATTCACCTTGATAACTGAAGTAATCCATTTATTAGCTCTGCTAAAGTCCTAACCATAGTAGTTAGAATCCACATCCATGAATCACCCTATATCACCTTTTATATATCATCATTTATGCATCTCTTATAACTCCAGTCCTTACTAGTTTCAATATCAAATTTTACTAATACTTAGTAACCATTCCTAATGGGGACAAATTTCATCCTATTTTGATCATTCTATCTCAAACGACCAATCATTCAATTATAATAACTACCTATCATCTAAACCTAGTCTAGATTCATCACATAACAAACATGCTCAAGTTTAAAGTTCCCAAAATAATTCCAACAACCTCTTCATAAGATATATTAATTTAGCCACATTTTCTCCTAGCATCACATATCTCACCAAATAGAACTCATGACTTCCCTATCTTCTTTAACATTTCAATCACCAAGTTATCAATATACTCAAAATCACGTAGTGCAAGGGTGTGAGAAGACTTACTTAAGGGGGAATCACTACGTCTAATACATCTCCTAGCTACTACACAATTAAAGAAGTAAAAACAATATTTCAATTCAACCTAATGTTCTCCGCTCATCTAAATGGAGTAATGATACCATGCACATCAAAAGGAATAAAAGCAACATGTACCTTAACCCAAAACAAATATCAAAGTAAGTCTGGTTTTAGGTCTCATTTTCTATAATATAATAAAGTACAAAAAATAAACAAATAGACATTTAGCTAAGTTGTTATTTGATTTGTCCATATCCATTTCAAGGTTTTCAATTTAGGCCAGCACATTAAGCAACACAATTAAGCTAAGCATCCCATCCCATCATTACTTAGTGTCTTAAGTATTGCACCCTAACCAATTTCAACCTATAGCTCTAATACCACCTTAAACATCCCATCCCTTAGGGTGCTCAAGGGCATAGTTGTTTTGCCATACACATCACCTCTGAGCGATATATGCAAGGCATTTTGTTATTGAGTGGATTTTTAATTAAGTTTTAATTTGAGAAATCATTATTAATCTTTAAAAATTTCGGCAACTTACCATCTATTTTCCTATGGTTTAGGTTCATCAAAATCTGTAAATTCAAGTTGTTTGAAAAACAAGGTCCATAAATATTGATTTACAAATATTGCCCATATGGCCCATCAAATGAGTACAATTTGATTAACAAACTTTTAGGACTCAAAGGCCCACATTAAATCAAATGAAAATGCTTCACAAATAATTCGATGCAATCATCAAAGTTTATGATATAAAATGATTACAACAAATGCTTTCATGAAAAACTTATAAAGTCCATATCTCGCACAATGTCATCTAATCGATTTACCCTGCACAGCTTTTATTCTCATCGGTTCATTAGCAAGATCTAAAAGGTTAACAAAATGAGCTGCAAAGCCCAGTATACAATAATACAACCACACACCACATGTCATGCACTCCTAATCTAATGTGTCAACCACAATTTAGAATATTTAATTTAAATTCCACAAAACAAGGTATCCTCAGCACCTCAGAAATACCAACACGCACAAGAGTACTCATGACTCCTGCCAAACAAAAGGGGGTAGGGTTCCCTTAGAATCACACACCGAAGAGGGTGGTTCAATAAGTCCCTAATACTTATCAGAAAGAAAAGAAAGAACTAATCTTGTCCGAGTCATCTCCTCATAGGCTACCACCAACGAGCATGGTCCATTGTGACGCTTTATGTAGGGTCTCATAATGTCATATAACTAGCCACAACTTCGTACCTGCTCATAGTCAATCGCCCGATCTCGGAAATTTCCATATCGACTACCCACAAAGCCTAACCATATACTATGAGGGCGTAAGCATCTAAAATACCACATCATCGTAAAGTTGCAATCAGAATCGCAACCCGTTCCGGGGGTACCACTCTTAGAGTAAGTAGCCAAGCAACAACCAACACTCAATTAAGTCGAATTTAAATTCTTAGTCCAGTTATTAAAACTATCCTACCAACCAACACACAATTACTGTATGCCTGTTGGTCAATCTGAGCTTGTTATCCTTTCCCAAGCTAGGATTACAATCAACTGTTCATAATTGAAAACGAAACCAATTTCTAATTAGCTATCTCTAACTCCTTTATCTTGTTTAGTACATCTAGGTTGTATTGACTTAGTCATTTCAACTAAAGATCATGCTTAAAAGGTTAATTACGTCTAAGGAAGAAATTAGATCCAGTTCTATTTAAATTGAAAAATGATTTAAGGAAAATAGGGGAAGCACAGCTAATGCAGGGGTGTATATCACCCCATGCTTCAAAGTATGGCAAAAGAGAATGGTCATGTTTCTTCTTTGTTCCATGTTCCTTAGCGCTTCCATGTGGTTTTGGGGACAGAGAGAAGCACAACAGGAAACACGACATCATGTTCCCATCATACTTCTTTAGGTATCGAGTATTTTGCACTCAAACTTGATTTTATGTCAAAAACACATTTTAAGACAAATTATAATGATCCTAAAGGTATTAGAAGGTCTTGTTTATGCCTAAATTAATCTATTTTCATATTACATTTGTTAAAACATGATTAATCAAAGTTGAAAGCCTAAAACACCTAGTTTTGACGACAACATCAATATCTTTATGGGTTTTCTACAATTTTACAACATGCTCATATAAGATTTCATCATTTTCCCTTACTAACATCAACTTACAGCAAAACCCAATCCCAAATCATGCTTATTCTCTAATTTACACCATGAGGACAGTTTAATCTCCTTTTTATTAAAATTCCTAAAAATAAATGGTTAGTCTTAGACCTTACCTTACTTCAAAGTATTGTTCCTCCTTTGTTCAACTAGAAATGATGATCCTAAACTTCAAAATTACTCCAACACCCATTTTCTTGCAAACTATATCATGAATCAACATACCCAAGTAATTTTTCATGCTTACATAGCTATAATTCAAACACCTTAAAATCTTATATTCTTACCTTGTTATGAATTTTTTGAAGATTGTGATCCATTTTCTCCTGCTCGCACATCTTCATGTTTGAAATCCCTAGGGACAAGTGGATGAACTCAACTGGTTAATATTAATTCCCCCTGTAAACATCAAATGAGAGGCTTGGTTTAAAGTAGCTCACCTTAGGGTTTTAGTAGGCCTCATCAAAGGGTAAGGTAGAAAAAGAGGGGTATTTATATGGGAAAGAAAAGGGGTAGAATTAAGGTTTTAGATAAGAGAAAAAGGATCCCCTTTTTAGGGTTTTAAAATGGTCTGGAGTGTCTAAATCTTACATATGCAAGACCCTCGGCCTGTTTTAAATAGCTTAGAGCTTTTAATTAATCTCTTTGGCTAATAATGATTTAATATATCAATCAAGTCTAATTTATTTAAAATTTTGAACTTTTAATATGTGTAAGTTCCCTAATAGGGCTAAAATTGTAATTTTGCAAAGTCAAATCTTTAATGACATCGTTTCGATTTTTTTTATAAACCTTTCATTTAAAGGATTTTCAAGAAATTATAATTTAATTTATGTCAATATTGAATTGCTTTTAAATTTTCAAAATTTAGGTTTTCAGTTTGGAAGCTAATTTTGGTAACCTTTGAAAAATTTAGCAATTTAATTTGCACATAAATCCAATTGGATTCCATTAACTTAACTTGATTTTTATTTCTTATAATTGGTGTTTGGAACATTTCATCATTAATAGGATGGAAAATAAATAATTAAATAAAAAGTAAAGACTTTATCTTAATTTTTTTAAAGTATTAGAGAAAACAACATTAAGTTTTTTTAACATGTAAGAAAAAAGGTAAGAAAACGAGGAAGGAGAAAGAAAATGTATAGTAAAGGCAAGAGTGAGAGAGAGACACTGAAAAAAGAAAGAAAGAAAGAGATTTTTACCGTTATTTTCCTTAATGACATGGCATATTTTATAGTATAATAACTTAAAAATGACTACACCATATAGTCAATTTTTTACCTATGACAATAGGTTAGTTGGTTAAAGTATATAACATTTATCTTTCCTTTTTATTGTCATTTTCTTTTCCTAATAAATGATATGGTTTCTTTTTTCTCTATTATTTCTTCCTTTTTTTCCTGAATTCTTCTTCACTTGCATGTTTTCCTATAAAATGAATCTTTCATTATTTGTTCATTCTTTAATTTTTTTTTTTTTTACATAAATCATTTATTTAAACCTAAGCAACCATTAAAAGTCAAAACCATTGCTAAATGAATAATATATAGTGATCATTTGGGGATTTTGGCTATCCTTTAGGGTCTATGCACACTTCTTTTAAGATATGAGGAGGTGAGGTCCACTTTAGGAGTCAAAATTATCTACCATACTTGGTTACCGATTTAGAGGGTATACTTATCATTTAGTAAAAAGAATATATGATTATGGATATTATTAAAGTCCTAAACAGATTATAAGAGAGTATCAATAGCGACTATATGATCAAGTAGCAAATACCAAGTAAATCAAAGTTAAAATTTTAATCTACATCTATATTGTAAAATACAAATAAATAAATTATAATAAAGGGTAAAATTGTAATATAGTGTCACTTAAAAGGGTATTTTTTCCTTAAACAAACAAAGTTGGACTCGGAGAAGATATATGCAAAGAGATAGAGGAGGACAGCCTAAGCTGGCCATAAAGCTGGCCTAAAGATGAATGCCGTTGGCCTAAAAAGGGAGCACTACCAGCCTAAGATGGCAGTGTTGAAGCTTCGAAAATTGTTGAGGAATTTAGCTGTATGTCAGCATGAAAGCCGCCGACGTAGGCTGCATTTTTCATAAGCAACGTTGGCGTTTTTCTTAAGCAGCTTACATCTATAAATAAACCCCTTGACCTGCGAATTTGTCACATCATTCCTCAGCCAAAACCCTAGGTAAGTGAGTCTATCTCTAGTCTATTTCAATCAATTTCTTTAGACAATTATTCTAATTTAAGTCTTTTCATATGATTGAAGGAGATTCAAGATCTAGTAGAGAAACCCTAAATTGGAATTGGAGATTCGTGGTTTCAATTCAAGATAAAGGTAAGACTTTTATTATAGTTTTGTGATTCCTAAGGTTAATAGATTATAGAAATATGGTTATAGCAATTAAGAATAGTTAATTACTCGTGACAAGAGATTGATTGAATTAGAGTACTGTTGCAAGCGAGATCTATAAGTTCTAAGTGAGTGTGGATCTATCCCATCTTTGTGGATCTAAAGTTGTAATCTTTGTAGTTGTTTTATTAATTAAAGATTGTATATTTATATTGAAGGAATTGTAGAGACAACTAAGAACTTTGGAGGAACTGTGTTGAAGGTTTTGTAGTGTTGAGAACAAACGAAACAAGTGTGTTAATTTCTTATTGTAGATCTATGATTAGGGTTATAGATCTTTTGAGTAAGATCATGGAATTTAGGGTTAGGGTTTAATATTGTAGTTGCAATTGAAATTGATGTGAAATATGTTGATGGTCAGAATACTTGTGAGATTAGGGTTCGTATTCTATTAGAAGTTTCTGTTGGTAGATTGGAGTATTGAAAGCAAATCCAGGTATGACCTTACCATGTTTCATTGCTTGTGCTTGTAGGATTAGTTTATAAACCTAACTTAATTATATCGGACTTTAATTGAATCGAGTGGTGATTGTGAATGGCTGGGGTTAGTAAAGACCACGCAGAAGTGTGATAGTAACGCTGGCAACCTGATGATCCTTGTGTGTCGTTGTCTCTAGTGGAGTTGCACTTGGAGATGATTCCGGTAGATTAGGAGTAGTTACCAGCTTAATTGTAGAATACAACTATTATATATATATGTATACTTATTATACTATGGCTTTTATCAAGGTCATGAGTTACTTTGGGTTTAGGATTAATGCATATATTCCTAAACTGTGTTGGATGCAGGCTAATGAAAAGATAACAAATTGTGCTCGTTGCATTAGATTTTTAGGTTGTATGTGTTATTGTTTATTGTGTGATCATGTGCATGTGGTTTTAGTTTGGCATACTAGGTATTTTTCGCTCAATTCTTTATTTTTACAAGTACAAGGGAAGATCCTATTGTATACGACTTGACGAGCTATTATGTATACGTTGATTACGGGGAAAATGATAGTGGATTAGACCATCTTGTTGACAATTAAGAATAGATATCAGTGATCTGAGAAGGAAACTTTATATTTTGATTAGTTTATTGTGAGGATTATTAATATGTAAGGATTTCTCTTATTATTGTTAGGATGAGTTAAATATAGTTTTGATGATGTGTAGACAATTTATTTCTTATTAGTCATGAAGTTTAAAGTAACCTTATTGAGAGTATATCGATGATATTCGAGATATTTATTTGTGGATCTAGAAACATATAGCCTTAGCGTATCTATCATAATAAGGACATGTGGCGGGCCGATATTGCCTTTAGGTTAAGGGCAGTACATATATATTAATTTCTTATTAACTTTTCATATGACTATTTTATGGTTGAGGCATTATAAGTTGTATAAGAGTTGACTCTTAATCATTTTTTGACAAATTAAAATTGAAGTTAATAGACTTATCTGATTAAAGAAGAGAAGCAAATAATGTGTGAAGTATCTTTCATTATTTTAGCTACATACTACTTTAAACTAAATGTTATCATGTGTTTATAATAGGCCAAATATAAAAAAAAAATAAATTAATTGTGTTTTTACCCATTCATAAACACATAACCTAATAGGGGTTATTTATTCTATAAAATAAGAGTTAAATTATGTTTAATAATATGCCTAGGTACGCTTAAAGTTTAGAGATTTAGTTTTAATCATAAAATATTTTCATTTCATGTCACTAAGGATGAAATATCAAAACTTAGGTGAAGATAGATCGTTTGGCGTTAAAAATAGCTTATCAAGGTCTTCATCATGTCCGTGACAAGGATGGTGATCGCACTTAGTTGAAGACTATCACATGCACAAAAGAGAGGAAATCTTAAGCACAAGGGAGTTAACGATCCCCATGTCGGCCGTAACGGGGATGGCAATCTCCACTATTTATTATATAAAGCTTGATACGGCCATAACATAAAGAAAAGGAAAAGAAGTTAGAGGAGATCATAGCCTCTATCCCGGGTATGATCGAATGTAGATCCAACTTTATAAATAGCATCACGGGCATGATTGGCGTTTGGAATTGAAGCTAAGAGGATCACAGGCTGTGTAACGGCTGTGATCAATAAGGGAACTTTTGCAACTGCTATGTTAAAGGCACCATCACGGTCATGATAGGCTACTAGGAACTTTTTCCAAGTAGATCAATGAGGACATCATGCTATGATTTACCTTACGTATGCGATTATTAGGAGATAACGGCTCGAGTTATGATCATGATGGTAGTTACTGTTTGCTTAATTTCCACATCAGATCTAATCCAAGTTCTTCTTGAAGGTGAATGGAGGCCAAGTGAGATAATGATTCTCCATTTAAACATGTCTACCCACATGAAACATATAAACAAGAGATCTAAACATTGCAAAGAGGGATCTGAATCATTAATGTAAAAACCGAACCATTATAATTAGCCTTAGTAAGTATATTCATACCAGTTCATGTATTTGTCAAAGATCGCGTCAAATATTTATGAGTTCCTAGAGATTTTCAAGAGAGAACAAGAGGAAGTTCCAGTGTTGTAATCCGTGTAAGCAAGAATCCACATTGTACAATACATAAAGGGTTGTAGTTACATTTCTTTCTTATTGTTTTTGCATAATATATGTTACTTTCAAGTCTTATATGATGTGTGAGTAGTAGATATTAGATTTGCAATGCCATTATTAGCATGTATTAGCACGAACTCATTATTTATTGTTGTTTATTTTCCTTAATTCCTATAGTTATTCTTCATGCACACTAATTCTATACAGTGCACGATATAGGGTTATATCAAATTTCTTTGGGAAAAATTGAGAAATCGTCCCATTGAATAGATTTAGGCTATATAAAGAGGTTACTCATTATCCTGGAGATAGGACCGCAAAACCTTTTGCATGAAAATTAAGTTAAAATTGAATTCTTGGTCTTAACTCAATTGATAAGTGTGTAAAATTACATATTTATCTCTACTCAATTCATAAAAATATTGACATTTCAATGAGCTTTTAATATATAATCGGTTGAAAAGTTATGAAAATGATCATTTGTTGTCTAATTGCAATTAACATGAAGAAAATGGATCCATAGATAGGTTTTTCATGATAAATGTATGACTTTATTAGTTTTGATTAATTAATTGCTTGCAGCCATGTTTTACTGTTAAAGTGTTTAAAATGAATTCACATTCAATCAATTTCCATGTAAATTGAAAGTATCCTAGTTTACTACATTACTGAGTTCAATTAAGTTGTATTTTGGCTGATAGTTGCAGCAATGACGAGCTCCTTGAACCAACTTGTCACAAGCATGAAAGGAGCAGATCAGCCATTTGAGTTGTTAAACCAATTAAGCTTATACAAGTAGCCAAACGCTGCAATTCAATTTAGTGATGAGCTCAACCAACTCCAGCGCCTATAAGGAGCTTATTGCGAGCGCTCAACCAAAATAAAATAGAGTACTCAAGGTTTCATAGTGCCAAGCTCTCACATAATCACCAAGCTGCTCTAGTTTGTTTGAGCATCCCTTACTGTGAATCACTTCAAGCTAATGTAGTAACTAAATAGAGCAACCGATCAGCCTCCCATACACGAATAGCAGCCATTTAATTGTTTAATTTCCAGCAGAGCATGACTAACATGACTGAATCAAGCTCCATTGACCTCCACATTAGCAATTGTCCGAGCTCCAAGCTAATCAAGTTCTTCTCAACACCAACCTACCTTGAGCCTACGATTAAGCCCTATTATGCCAAGTTGCTGCTCTGCTATGTACCAACCATCAACAGGCTGCTCTACTTCAGTTGAAGTAAGCCAAGCACTTGCACTAAATAGAGCTCGTTGAGACCACTACCAAGCTTCAGCAGCATAACTGATGCAGTGGCCTACATGAGCATCAAGCTAAATCAGAGTCCATAATAGCAGTCGTCCTAGACAACAAACTTGAGGAAGTTTCAATGGAGCATCGAGTTGCATAAAGCACTCCATGTGCGAGTTCTCAAAGCAAAACTAATTCGAATTTTCATAGCACACTTAAGCTCCCTACATTGACCTGTTTTATTCGAACTGAACCAATAGAGCTCCTGATCCATTGACCTACCTTGGAAGACTTACCATGCACATCACTAATAAGAAATTATTATAATCTGAGCAAGGATCACTTGAGCTGTTGTGTTGGTGAATCAAGCGCCCATCCACATTCGTCAAGCACCTGCACCATTGCATGAAACCTCAAGCTGTCAAAGAGGTCTCAATCTATCAACAGGGACTGAAATTGGTTGAGAAGGAAAGCTTAGTCTACTCGGGTAAGTTGTTACACAATTTAAACTGATATGCTGAGTCATTAGGTGTGAATCTCTGTGATACATAGCAGTGAATCATTTGGAGCTGTAAACCCCTAAAGTTTTGAGATAAATTTAAGCTTAAAACCTAATTAAAAAGTCAACCGGAATCTCAAAGTCAACAAAACCCTAGTCTTTTGCAACCGTTCAGGTCCGGCATTCCCGTTTAAGCAACCCTAAGAAAGTTAGTAAGAGTTTAGTATGTAGAATGGTTTGTAATAACCTAAGAAAGCTTAAAAATATCAGATTAGTCAAACCGCGATTGGTTTAGAGCACAACCGGACACAGTTCTCGAAAAGCGTGTCCGAAGCTTGGATTAGTAAAATATTCCGAACATACCGTTAGACTCGTAAAAATATAAGATTTTAAAAAATATCAATTTCATAATTTTTCGGTAACTAAAAATATCAAATATCACAATTATACGCGTATTTTTTACTACGGTACTTAAATTGTCATGTCTACTTTACATTACACTATTTTCTACTATTCTAACTATTCATCTATCTCTACTTTTCTTACAACCTGCTCTTACAACCCATCTCTATTTCTTTTCATTTCCAATACAACTTCACATATTTCATATCTTACTTTTCATTAACAAAAATACAAAAAAATAAATTCCCTCTCTCTATCTCACTCAAGTAGCGCCGGGCCCTCTTCTTTTTCCTCCAATTTTTTTTATTTTCATTTATTTAATTAACACAATTAACCTCCCACATTTTCCTATAAATACTCCATCTTCCTTCCACTTCTTTCACACCTTCCATACACAAAGTTACTCTCTAAAATTCTCTACAAGTTTAGTTCTCTTAGGTAAAAATTCTTCAAGTCTTCTTTATGTTCATTTACTTAGTATGAGCTTAGTGTGTGTTTTCTAAACCATGAAGGTTAAAGAAAGCAACAATAAGTTCATACTTTGATTTTGTTCATGATCTAATTTCCTTATGTTGCTTTTATATATATGTTAGTAAATATATCTATGTAGCTATATATATATATATATCTTTTAGAGCATATAAACTCATTTGCTTTGAAATTTATTTACCTTCCTTGCAATTTATTTACTTTCATGTTATTTTTAAGACTAGTCTTTCTAGCCTTAGACTTATCCTCATCAAGTCAAAACATTTTCTTTTTCTTTATGGGACTAGTCGATTCTTAGTCCCGGGATACCTTGATGAAGCTAAGGTTCCAATACTTGATTTATTCTTTACTAGCTTTTCTTTTAAGTTATTATGATTCTTTATGTTTTCATAACTCTATGATTCATATTCATACATGAACATAATGATTCTTGTCTCAACAAAAATAAATGAGGAAAGGTTTTCTTAAAATAAAGATTCTTTTCTAGAAATAAAAGTAGGAAGTAATTTTTCTAAAACTAAGAAGTCATCTTAACAAACTTAGAGGAGTTCAGAGGAATTTTTATGACATAGAAAGAACTTTTTGGAGTAAACAAAAGTTTTGCTAAAACTTTACATTTCGTCAAGTACAAGAAATTCCTTTCATGAAAATAAAATAATTTTAAGAAACAAGGAAATTATTCCTATGAAGATATAATTGTTAGTATTAGAAACAAAGGAAATAAAATCATTCTTTGAAAATTTAGAGGAAAAGGAATTTTCTCATAACTTAACATATTCTCTAACAAAAATAAGAAGTATTTTCAAAAGTTCCACTTTTCTTTAGAAGACTTTACTTTTACAAAAATTCATGGTTTGAGACAACTTCATTAACTTCATACATTTGATATGAGTCAATAAATATATGTATATGCATTTCAAAGGTTTTACAAACTATTATAATATTTATCTCTTCAAAATGAGCTTTTGTTAAAAGAAGGAATTCAAGATTGTAAAAATTCGTGGTGAATCTGGTCACCACTTTTTCGGAACCCAAATGACTTAGTTTGATGAAAATAGTTTTAGAAATAGATAGATCTTTTCAAATAGGTAGAAAACGGTATATAATATGCGAAATTCTGAGTTAAAATGAGCAAGTTGTGGCCATTTTAAGTTGGAATTTCCTTCAATCCGATTTTACTGTGATTTTAAGATAAAATTGGAGTTTTCAAGAATAGAAATTCTATGAAAAACTCATTGTCGGTATTTCATCTTGCCTAGGTGAAGGAGGAACCAAGATCACTTTCTCGGAAGACTACTTCGATTAGGAAGCTACCGACATGGAGTGAGTTAATCCTTTACTAAGTTACATTTCCTTGTTTGTGCTTGTAGGTAGTAGCACTAGAAATTAAGGAAAAGATAAAATTATTGTGTGATTTGAATTTATGATTGATTTTTTTTTTTTTTATCGCCTTTAACTTGAACTCAACATTATCTGGTTAAACTTATATTGAAAATAATTCATGCATATCATATTTGTGAGTCACATTTGTTTCACTACTATTCTCGTGT
Organism: Combretum micranthum; assembly: GCA_024138025.1. Taxonomy (NCBI): domain Eukaryota; kingdom Viridiplantae; phylum Streptophyta; class Magnoliopsida; order Myrtales; family Combretaceae; genus Combretum; species Combretum micranthum. The sequence goes on along the minus strand of JAMXBD010001007.1, from coordinate 324,600 downwards.
GGGGAAACGAGGAAGTTGTAGTGGTTTGTTTCACTACTATTCTCGTGTGGGGAAACGAGGAAGTTGTAGTGGTGGCTACTAGGAGCCAGAAAGTCTACATAGGCCAGTAGGAGCAGGAAAGTCTACAGGGCAAGCAGGAACCAGCAAATCTGCAAATATTGATGGTTGTATGGGCCTGTAACCTCTCAACCCCCGATATGGAGGGCGTAAAATCCATGCTACACATGATTTCCGGTTAATCTTGTGTATTTTGTTTAGTCATGTGTTTGGTGCATTTTCATATGATTGTTTAAGTACTTGTTTGATTTATGGAAATGTCTTGTAGATGGGAATTATCTCACTAAGCTAGATTCGCTTATACCCCTATAGTTTTTTGTTACAGTATGATTATCTTGGTTGGCACCGTGGAGCCCTGTATGCTAGGTATGAGCCAAAGCCACTAGAGTTTTTGGAAGAAGTTATATGTATTTAGTTTTTAAACATAGACTTCTAAGAAAATCTCTATAGTAAGCTTATGTTATAGTTATGTTTACTTTGTTAATGGACCATTTTAAGACGGGGGAATGCCCCTAAGATGATGTAAGAGTTTGTTATTTAAATGAAGATTTCATGTTTATTTACATAAGTTCTTGCTTGCTTTTATTATCTACTTAAATATAATACCCCTGTGAGTCTCCTACTATCTTGGAAGCACGCCTTGCATGTGATATCGAAGCTCCTGCATGACTAAGGTTATCATTAATTAGCTTTAATATTATATGCGACGAACTGCCACGTTTAGGGTACCCTCTGGGGCGTGATAAGAGCACTCACAAACATATTAAGCAAATGAATGTTTGAGCTGAAATTGTGTATGCATGCACCAATACCTACTGAACATAGCATATCAGGCTGAGCTCCTCTTAGTACCTAGCTGCTCAACGGCATGATAGGCAAAGGCTGATCTAACTACAAAATTCACTCTGACCACTCTCAGTAACAACATTTCCTTTGTTTTTATCTCCTTTTTCTCTTGTAAATATTTTTTAAGACTTTTTAGTCTTTTGTACCTTTTGCAATATTTTGGAGATCCACTCTACATACCTATCACATCACAGTCACCAAACCCCATCTACCTTCACATCACCATACCTTCACTTACCAATTCACCTTTCACAGTCCCTATATATATACCCTTTTATCTTCAATTTTCTCTGGTCTTTCTCCTTAGAGGAAAGACCATACTTTGGTCGGGTCTTCCATCTTTTAAGACAAACCATATTTTGGTTTGGTCTTGGATATACCAATTCATTCATTTCTCCATCTATCCACCTCACTACCCAACATCTACCTTAATCCATCAACCTCAAATTCACTTCACCCCATCGTCTAGCACTATTCATTCCAAACATTCATAGTGGACTTGGATCTCTAGAATTGCTAGAAGACATTATGCAATTTCTTTATGATTTCTCTTCTTTATCCCTTATAATGAATTGTGTTCATATTTGTATGAATAAAATTCCATTTATCAGTATGAGCTAAATTTATTTGGTAGGATTATGTGATGTGTTTATAGATTTCCTGTGTCGTTGATTAGTATTTTATAATGGGTCTTTAATTAGTATTTAAATTATTTCTAGTTCAATGTTTACAAGGTCAAAAGTCTGTCTATAAACTTCCTGTAAATTAAAGCTTAAGATACTTGAGATGGATTCAAGAGCTCGATTGAAATAGAAAATACAACTTCGAAACTAACACAGACATGTGCGATTTTAGCTCAAATTATAGAACTCATGTTCTTAATGCAGTTGAAATCATGGTTTATTGACACGGACACATGCTTGAACCATAAGTTTAATTAGAATAGCATACTTGTGAGAGGAGTGTGTTATTTAACTGAAGATTATAAATGGGTTACTCAAGAGGGATATCCATATTATAGTTAAAATCTTGCAACTCAAAAGGGAAGCAAATTATTATAAGTTTAATCAAAATCTAAATGAACAAATCCAATTACAATTACAAAGCAATGAATGGAAATCCTAACCAAAATCATCACATGATCCAACACTTATTTTATTAAAGGAGTTTCAAACCATAATTTTAGTGTTATATAACTTTTAGTGTTAAAATAGTTGTAATTTATAGTGGTAGAAGTAGTTTAATTAATTTAGAAACCTCAAACTCTATTTCGATTACCTAGCTTAGAGTAAAATCACTATAATTTAATACTTAGTCAATTAGCTTCTTGTGGATTTGACGTAGTACTCACTAGTTTTTATTACTGCATACGCATCCAGTACACTGGCTGGTAGTTTTACGCTATCAAAATAGTCTTTCAAACCAAAAAGCGTGCTAGTAATCTTAGTCAGCTATTAACTAGGAAGAGATTTCGGTAAATAAAACTAGAGTTTAATGTCAATAATTTTGAGAAAGACATGGACTTATTAACTGAATTCAACAGTTTGAGAAAATAACAACAGCATTTTGGTAAGATTAATGTACATATTTAATACAATGGTAAAGCAAGTCTACATTGTACATTGTGTTGCATTAGTAAAGAAGTTTGGTAATTGCATTAGTGAAACTAGTTATGGGATTTAAATAGTGTAATTGGTAATTATAATTCATTTAATCTAAATTGTAGGCTAGATAATAGTTATGAAGGCGATTACTAGTACTTTCTAATCCCTGTAGAAACGACATTATATTCTACTCCTATACTACATGCGATGGGTGTACTTGCTTAGCACTGACCAGATCATAGGAATGAGACAATAGAACTCAATTTATTAAAACTAACTATGAATTCACATAACCAATTTTTTTTGCACCATTGCCTAGGAATCGACAATATTTGGAAAACCACATTTTTATTAATTTAGTCATCATATTATACATCATATATTTTAGTTCTTTGATAAACTTAAGCATTTTCAACTTATTGTAGTTTATGACTCAAAGTCGCTCAACCAACATAGTAGACTTCAACCCAAAGATTGAGAGAACAATGTTCCGCAACTTAGGAGAACTGTAAGGGAAATTCTAGAGAACTCACCAATTCAAGTTAAGGAGAGTCGATCATTAGTTCCTCAGATGGCTAAAAACAATGTAAACGTGAATCCAATGGAGAGCCAGGAGTTAGAGAATCATGAGGGTTTGATGGTAGAAATGGCATGCCGAATGAAGATAGGGTAAGACAGAATAACTTGCTTATTCAAAATGTAGGAGCCAATCAGGTTGTGGTCCTCACACCATGATGGATTATTGTAGATCGAATTTAGATGGTATGGATATAAGCATAGCTCGCCCTAGAGTAGCTACCAAGAACTTCGAGGTCAAGCTAAATGTGATCCAGATGGTTCAACGGTACGTTTAGTTTGGTAACCTTTCAGGATAAGGATCTCGACGCACATCTTCAACAGTTTTTGGAGATATGTGATACATTTAAGATCAATAAGGCCTTAGATGATGCAATTCGTATGCTTTGTTCCTATTCTCATTGAGGCAACACCAAAAAGTGGTTTAATGGTCTATCAAGACAGTCCATTACCACTTGACAACAAATGGTGGAGTAGTTCATAAGAAAATATTTCCCACCGTCAAGAACTACTAAACTAAGGTGACATCTGCTTCTTTTATCAGCTGGAATCAGAGACACTATATGAAGCTTAGGACAAATAGAAAGAGCCGTTGAGGAAATGCCCACACCATGGACTACCTGAATGGACATAGGTTCAAACTTTCTATAACGGTCTAAACTATCAAACAAAGCAGTTGATAGACGCTGCTATGGGGGATAGTCTGAATTATAAATCACTAAAGCAATGTTTGCAATTGTTTGACGACATGGCTAATAATCACTGTTAGTGGTCATCCTTAAGGTTAAAGGAGAAGAAACTGATAGGGATGTATGATAATGAAGCTACAACTTCCTTAGCAGCTAACGTTGGGGCACCGCCCAATAAGCTTATGGTCTAGTCATGTTACAAGGAAGGCAGTTGATTAGTGCAGATGTTACAAGATTGGGAAACTAAGATTTTGATCGATTAGAGTAAGTGAACTACATGGGAAATCCGAAATGAGCCCGCAATGATCTATACAGCAACACTTACAATCTAAGGTAGAGGACTTATCCCAAGTTTAGATGAAGTAATCAAAATGTTCATCTAACATTTAACCACGGAGATTTGTGAGACCACCACTTCCTTAGCATAAACCATCCTTAGAAGAGACAATGATTCTATTCATTAAGGATTCAAAAGTACACCAACAAGTGACCAAAGCAACATTAAGAAACCGTGAGGCATCATCCACAACATGGAGAACCAAGTTGGTCAAACAGCCCAAATGATTTTTAAAAAAACTCAATAATCACTACCAGGAAATGTTGAATCGACTCCTAAAGAGCAAGTGAAGGCTCCCTATGGCTAGTTTATACAATTAGAAAAATTTTCACATTGAGTTAATGACATTAAACAAATGCTTCATGGCAGGCAACCCATGCTTTGTTTTGTGTTATGTTTTATGCAGTATTTATGTTGATTTTGTGTTAATTATGATCCAATGTAGTTCATGTTGTGTATTTTGTAGATATCCAATAGTTTTTAGTGAATTTATGTCACAGAGGACAAATTGGAGAGAGTAAATCATGATCCTTTTGGAGAATATGAGATAAGTATGGAAAATAAATGAAAAAATCCAAAATGAGGAGATAACACCCTTCGGAAGCTGGAGCGTAGGGGTCATGATGATCCAGGAGGAGGTCGAACCGAGGACCTATGGAAGTCGGGGCTACCCCATCCCCATGGGCAACACAACAGTGTCCTGAGGGAGGAGTTTAGAGGCCTTATAGTAGCACGGACTTCTTTTTCTTTCTAGGTAATGCGAAGGGGGCCAATCCAAGATCATACTGGGGACTGGAAAGGACCAATTTTTACTTAAAGAAGAAAACAGCCTTTGAGATGGCCGTGATATAGGAGCTAATGTTAATGTTCTTGTCCTTAGAGAAAAACACGGTTTTTAATATGGCCGTGATGGAGGGAGTTATGTTAAGTTTCTAAGACCAGTGGAGATCACAACCCTTGTCATGACCGTGATCATGGTAAGCACACATTTTTTTTTTATTTACAAGACGATCACGACCCATGTTACGACCGTAAGTGAGGGCATATCACTAATTCTATTTAAGTGCAATCTCTATTTCTCCCTCTCCTCATTTCAAAAACAATGCTCATGTTTTTCATCATATATTCTTCCTAACTCTCTACATACATACCCACTCACTCACACATCATAGTCTACTCAACCAAGCACTTAAACTTACACTTTTTTTATGGATTAACGACAAAAGATGGCTCTAAAGAAAACCGCCCAACCTCAAGGAGTTAAACACTCTAGAGCTGAGCGATCCTTACAAGATAGCCATGCCGACATCACCAGTAGCTCATCCAAGCCACCTAATGGTTTGAAAGAGAATCACAGGCATCGGTATAAGCAATTGGCTAAAGGAAAAGTGTTGAAGGGTTACATGATCTTGAATCAGAAGATGCTAAGGGATAATGGAATCTTAAAGGCATTTGAGAAGTTGCTTCAAGAGGGACCATGACTAAACTTTTTCAACCTTAAAGAGGATTTCTATAAGGAGACCGCCCTAGCATTTATGGCATCTTTCGAGCTTTAATATTCAAGTATCCACTTGGGCACATGCAACAATGTCTCATTTTTTACCTAAGGGAGATATCATGACATGTCGCTGACAGAATTCATTCAGGGTATGGAGATCTACACAGATATAGAAATCAATTTCCCAGGTTTTCAATAGTTGCTTACTAGTCTACCTAATGGAGTTGCTTACACTAGCTTCTGGTGGGAAATTTCTACAAGGTTGAATTCTAGCCTTACAAATCAATGGGCTTAACTTTTAGGCTATTGAGCCAATGCATCCTCCATTACATTTTAGTGAGGCTAATAAATCCTGAGGTAGTAGCAGACTTGGATATCCTTCCCTTATATTGCAGTATTAAGGACTACAAGGTAAATGTCGATGTTGTCCTTGCTTTTGCCTACACACACCATGCTTTGGACTTAAGGCAAGGTATATATTTGGGCTTGTGATCACCAAAATTCTAAAGAACTTAGAGGTTAGCCCAAGAAAAATGAGCCCAAGGATAGAGCTAGTGAGTCCAAACCATTTCCTATTGACCCCTTTCGCCAATGGGGAATTCCTAGGGTGGCTAGCCTAGATGTAGATTAATAAGCATAAATTATCCTTGATATCCTTAGAATATTAAGTGCAATTTAGTGCTTATTTAGATAATTTATTCAAGGGTATGGTACTTAAATTGTAAATATATTTATTTTAGGTTTAAAAAGGTGAAACATCAATAATTGGATCAACTTTGACAAGAATTGCAGTTTAAAATAGCATCTAGACAACATAACGCCAATGATAGGGTCGATGATTGTCTCGGATGAATATTTGAGGAGCTATCACGTGCATGACAGAGAAAAATTTATGACACAGTGGAGATCACAGGCCTCACTATGGCCACGATCCACAAGGACATCTCCACCGATCGTATGTACAAGTATGGCACGACCATTATCTAAGAAGGGGAATAAAGCACAGAGGAGATCACAACCTTCATCATGGCCACGACCAAAGGGGACCAAATTACAATAGTATTATGAAGGTCTAATCACAGGTGTTATCATGCTTAGATTTGTGATTCGAGGAGATCACAGCCATGATCTACCTAGGATAGTTAGACTCGAAGAGATAATGGCTCGTGAGATGGCCATAATAGCAGTTATTCCTTGAGATTTCTTTGCGACAATTAGATTTAAAAGGCACATTGAAAGGGGATAAAGAGGAAGTGATGCCTAGCTCAGCTATTCTAACACACACAATGATGCAAGCCATATAAATACTTATCTAAAATATTGCAAAGTATCAAGTATCAAATTTCATTCACTTTTGTAATAAAAAAAAAAGCATTTATATTCATCTGTATGTTAGAGTATGTTGTACCGGTCCATTTCAATATCATCCTTGTATCAGACATCATCAAGTGCTTCTTTTTAGAAGGGTTGTTTCTATGTTGTATATTCTTGATTTTTATGTTAATGTTGTTGTCTTTTTTCTATACATGATGTCCAAGTAGTAATGTTAGGACTTGCAACACAATGATTATCATGTACACACGTGAACTTAGTTTTAACCATATTAACTTCCCTAATCTTTGTAGTATGCCTTAATTAATTTGGTTCTAGATAATGCATTACTTAGGATTAGATAAGATTTCACCAGAATCCCATTGAGAAATCTAACTATTGAAAATATTTAAATTACAGGGAGAAGTTACTCATGATCTTGGAGATAGGTTCGTGAAACTTTTTGTTTGAATATTTAATAAAACTTGGATCCATACTTTTAATGCGATCCTAGTCAGTTGTTAACTAAGAAGAGTTCCAGTAGATAGGACTAGGATTAAGGTTTAACAATCTTGAGAAGACATTAACCCTACTAGCAGAATCCTGCAGTTAGGGAATTTAACATTGAATCCTTGAAGTGTATAAAGTACATGTTAATTAATCGGTGTAGCAAGTCTGGGTTGTATATTATCTGTTTTACAAGTATAAAGTTAGTTATTACATTCATGAAGGTAACTATAGAAGGGTAGTTAGTTTAATTGATTAATTATAATCACTTAATTCAAGTTCTAATTGCTATATAATAATCAAGAAGAGAAATAATAGTACTTGTCGAGATCTTCAGGAATATGACCCTATAATTTTTTCCTATACTAAATGCGATATGTGTACTTGTTTAGCATTAACCCAATCATAAGAATAGATCATAGGAATTAATTTATTAAAACTAAGTCAGAAATAGTGCATCAAGTTTTTTTTTTTGGGACATTAAAGCCCCCAAATCAGTCCAGTAATGCTCCTTCTAGTGTTGGTTACACATCTAGGAATTTTGCAAGATTGGAGTGAGAAATTGCTCAACAGGGAAGGGAGCTTATTAAATTGAACAAAGAGTAGAAGAGTATGAAACGAATGATCAAGGAGTGCTTCAAGGCACGATATATAACAAGATGAATATTTTGATTCATTCATGTTTCAAGGGCAAACCTATAAGAGAAGATGAAGGAACCAGTTATACCACGACTACTAACATAGAGGGAACATTAATGCAGATTCAACAACTAGTGGCACTAACCAAAGTTGTACCAGCTTTACCTTAGGTTAAAGAGGGTAGGAGTAATAATGAGGAGGATTCGAATGATATCCCTGATGATGAACAAGAAGGATAGTTGCATCATCAGTCTAGGCCTCAACAACAGCAAGCTAGCTAACAAGAGACGCAGCAGGTTGCTCCTCAAATAGAGGCAAAAGATGAAAGTAGTTTAAGGTTGGAAGATGATGAGAATGATGATCAAAACGAAGGTGATGAAGCAGGTGAAGATGGAGGAAATAAGGAAGCGTCTAGAGATGACAGTGATGGTGAAGGGAATCTATATTTTAAGTCTCCAGCTTCCTTTATTTTTGTTGGATGTCTATTAAGAGAACCAGGGCATTATTGTTTAATTTCTCATGAGACTTATTATTGGTACTTTTGCTTTTATTGTTTTTCTTTATCCTGTTTTCATTGTTTTTGTTGGTTGGTACATTAGTTCATAGAACAGAAACTTAGACTAGAAATTTATGGATCCAATGTTTCAAACTCCAAAAGAGGAGTTTTATTTTTTACATTTTATTCCTTTTTCTTGTTATGCTTGTTTAAGACATTGGGGAGAATGTCTTTCTCTAAGTGTGGGAAAGTTTTTAGACTATATATGTGGAGTATGAAATATGATGTCGATGATATAAATTTTCCCCTCAATTAAGTATGTTTAGGAAAAGTTTCTTGGTGTAGGACTATTGAAAATTTTTTTTGATATCTCTCATGTTAAAGTGACTAAGTGTCCAGTATTGAATGTTATCCTAAGTTTTTACTTGCCTTTGTGCTTTGTTTAATATGTTAGAGTTGCATGGTAAAATCTTAGTGGTGTAGTTTTACTTGTCATTTAACTAAAAATTCATGTGCCAAATTGGCATAAGGTTCTTAGTAAGGGGTAGTTAGTTGATTTCTAAAACTTGACTAGTTGTATAGTTTGTCATACAATTGTCTTGAAGGCTTAATTCTTTTTATGATAGAAGTCTAATTGAACATATTGAATTATAGTCCCTTGTATTTTACTTAAAATAAAAAATTTAATATGTTAAGTGGTGGAGGTTCGATGGGGTCCCTTTAAACCCTAGTTATCTAAGGTTATCTAGCCTAAAATAAGCCAAGCGAGGAAACTCACTTAAAAAAATAAATATTGTTCAGCAAGTCTTGTAACTCGAGTCATTAAATCTACTATCAAGCCTGGATTTTTCAATTTCTGGTTCAATTTCTTTTCAATTCATTTTGTATTAAATTCAAACCCATTTAATACAAACCATCAACTAAGGATTAAAAGAAATTAAATTTTTGAAAACATTTTGGAGTTGCCACCCGATAAAAATCGAAAAAAACATCGTAAGCTAGGATCAATGGGTTAGTTGATCCTAACTTAGCCACTAGTCTGCGAAAAAAAATAATTTAAAACCAATTTGACAAACCAGAGATTTTTGAATTTGAGAGCTATCTTATTAAAACCACATAGTTAACACTTAAAATTCATAAATTAAAATTTTATCCGTTTAATGCTCCAAAAAAAAATACTAATTTATTGACTATAGTATTTACAATTTATCATTAACGTTTAGAAACCTAAATAATATTTACAATAAACAATAAATCAATTCAATATTCATACAAATAAAAATAAAATTTTTTTTTTCATTTTTTATGTTGCCTCGGAGGTACCTACATACCCGCTAATCGGGATCAAACAACATATAGTTCTTTTTAGAAAACTTTAATTTGTTGGGGGATATTAAGATTTTGAATTCTTTTCACCTTAATTTTTATTAAATTTTAAATTTTTATCTTTAAAATGGATTTTTATGTGAGACCCTATGAACTATCAAATTCATATATTTTTTTCTTATTTCGAAAAATAAACTTTTCTAAGTCTTAAAAAAGATTTTTTTTATATTTATTTAGATATACATACTTTTTGCACTTTTATGCATTTATAAGTATTAATGCGCATATCTAATACATATATATCTATATACTAATATGTCCATACTATATCTACATATTTTTTTATTTTGAAATTTTTCTCCTTTTGTTTTTACCATCAACAACAACAACAACAACAACAACAACAACAACACAACAACAACAACAATAATAATAATAATAAATAAATAATAAAGGACTTACCTGAATTAGTACGGGTCGGGTCGAACTCTGGGTCAAATTCGAACCTAGAGTGAGTTCAGGTCGGATCTAGGTTGGATCTAAGTTGCATAGGACGATCGAATACTGGAGCTCGACAGTGGCCATTGGGCGATTGTAGGTGGTTGTGGTGATGCAAACTAACTAATCAGGGGATGGGGAACACTCTTAAGGTGGTGGATTGATTCGAATTTGGCTGCAAGCTGGTGTTTTGAGCTTGGGAAAGTAGTGGTTGGCGGCGTTGGGTGGTGGCGATCGATTAGATGACCCTGGATGAGGAAGAAAGCAACTAACTAAAGCTTTCACCACCCCTAAGTCCAATCGTGGTCTTGGTGTTCTCCGATTTAGCCTCTATCAAGAGTAACAGGAAAAAAAAATGAAAAAAACGAAACCCTAACTCTCGAATTTGAAATCAAGCTTCCTATAGTATTTTGTATGAGATTGATTGTTTTTCTAGGATCTGGATGATCTTAACAGTATGCTGGACTCCTATTTATAGTGCTTGGACATCGGTTTGGTGGAGACCGTTCGAGATCGGAGTTGGCGACTAGCGCGTGAATCTTCTCCTCCAGAACTTGTTTGGTGATTAACGACCAAACAAGCTTCTAGATTAGAGATAAGAATAACACATTCGGGGTTCTAGAAGCTCAAATGGATCAAATTTTGAATTTTCAAAAATTTGTCTTCGCACTCAAAAATGAATTTTTCGCGAACTTTAAGCCTAAAATCGAGTTCCAAATTGATGATTTGAGACAAGTTTTTGATTCATATACAAAGTATCCCATGCCTACTTCAAGATCTCTCGATCAATTTGATGAAAATCGAAGTGAAAATGGATAAAAAAAATGAGCCTAAAATGAGTCGATCGCGTGAGAAAAGCCGGCCAAGCTAAGGAAGAAGATGACTCGCGTGTACAATATGTGCGCACATGCACGAGCACGTGTCCCCCATGCTCTAATCTGGAAAAAAAAAAAAAAAAACTTTGTTGCCTCCGCACGAGCTCGAACCCTGGTCGCTTATGTGTTTGTGCACGTACTTATCCATCAGGCCATTAGCTTGTGCCTCGGTCTAGTTAGTCATACAAATAAAATTTTAGTGACTTGGATCGAGCCCAAAAACGATTTTTTCAATTTTTATTATTTTTAAAATTCTTTCCTTTTCGAATTATTGTTATTATTATTTTTTTTTATTTTCTTACACATATTAGACTTTTATTATTGTTATTATTATTATTATTTTGTCTTATTCATTATTTTAAGGGAAAAAATAGGGTGTCTATAGCTGCCTCTTTTGTGACAAAGTTTGGGCAAAACATTGCCACAAAGACCAAAAAGATACCTAATTTTTGCCTTGGAAGGCACCTACCTAGAAATTCTAGCTCTGGTCCACTAAGGAAAAGTTGATGATCTTGCAATTCCAATCCTCAACCAAATGAGATATGGTAATGACTTTTAGTGAAGTTACTGTTAGTGGTGGTAGAAAAACCGACCTAACCAGACCAATTCATAATCGAACCAATCCAAACCAAAAATATGGTTTTTTTTTCATGGTTTGGTTTGAAATTTTTCAAATCCAAACCAATCTGTAAATTTATCGTTTGGTTTGGAAGGTAAACCAAACCAATCCGTAAAACAGAACCAAACCGTTTTAGAAAAATATAATAATATTTTACTATATATTTATATGATTTCATTTGATATTTATTATTTGGTGAATATTAATTAAAATCAACTTGTTTTTTTTTATTTTTTTTTAAGCTCATGATATGTAATTTTTTGTTGATGATGAACTATTGTTTTTTTAATAGCTTTTAACTTTGTAAAGTATGAAATTTATTTAGTCAGTTATAAACTTTCATTATGTATTAATTGTTTAATATATTTTATCAATTGGTCATTTTATTCATTGATGAATTTTGTTGATAGATGATTTTTATCTTAGCTAAATTATTGGTAGATAATTGACATGATGATTATATTAAAAATCATAAATTATGACTTCCTATGTATTGGTTAGCGAATATCTTTTATTGATGGATAATTGATTTTATAGAGAACTATAGATTAAAAGTATGATGAATTTATAAAGTATTTTGTCGTGGTTTATAATATCAACTTTGTAAAATAATATAAACATTTAAGAATCTACACAAATGTAAAAAAACTACAACAAGAAAATTTTTAGCTAGAATTTTGATTTAAACCGTAATCTAAACAGAACTAAGTCATCATTTAATGGTTTGAAAAACTTATAATCCGAACCAACCGTTATTTAATGGTTTGGTTTGGGATGGAAAAAAAAAAAACCAAACTGTAAATTATGGTTTGGTTTGGTTTGGTTTTAGGAAAAACCAAACCAAACCGATCCGTGCCCACCCCTAGTTACTGTATTATGAAAGGTTAACTCCTCTACCTAACCAAAGAAACAGTAGACGATTTTTCCTAGGTTTTCACTTTATATTATGGTGGACTCTCGACCCTTCTTATAGACTCGGATGGGCTTCGGTCTTTATCTTTTTGGGAGACTCGATTGGACTTCGGGTCTTTACTTTTTAGGGAGACTTAGACGGTTTCGATCTTTACTTTTTAGGGAGACTCGGATGGGCTTCGGGTCTTTTTCTTTTTAAGAGACTTGGATGGGCTTCGGTCTTTGCTTTTTAGGGAGACTCGGATGGGCTTCGGGTCTTTTTCTTTTTAAGGGGACTCGAATGGGCTTCGGGGCTTTTCTTTTTAAGGAGACTCAAATGGGCTTAGCCTTTTCTTTTTAAGGAAACTCGGATGGGCTTTCGGCCTTTCCTTTTTAAGAGGACTCGAATGGGCTTCGGGCCTTTTCTTTTTAAGGAGATTCGGATAGGCTTCGAGCCTTTTCTTTTTAAGGAGACTCGGACTTGGGATAGGTAGTCTATGAGTTAGCTTGTCATTTGGTGCAGTGCGCTTCTCAAGCTAGCATTTAGTTTAGATAGGCACTCTTTAAGCTGGGCTTGACTTGGTGCTCCTAGGGCTGGCGATCCTAAAACTTTTGGTGGGATGATGCTCTCATGAGCAGGTGACCCTAATAGGATAGCACTCCTTCAAGCAAGTGATTCTAAGGATTAAGGAGAAATAATTAACTTGATGAAATCTTCCATACTTAAACATTTTGGATAAAAATAATTTTTTTCTTTCAAATGCTTAGACAATGCCTTCATTTCAAAAACTTATTTTTCATTCTCTTAATTTTCTTTTCTTTTGTTTTTTAATTTTTGAGCTAAAATTTCTCTTTCTTTTTTGGGAAATTTTTTATGTAAAAGTTTGAGGGGAAAAAAATTCTTGAAAGATTCTTTTTACTTTCTTTCTCTTTTTTTTTCCGAAAATTGTCTTTTTTAAAAACCTTTGAAAAGTTTTTTTTTTTTTTACTGAAAAATTGCCAACAAGTGAGAATCATTTAAGATCAATTACGTATTGGGCTTACCCTGCTGATCACTCATTTTAGTTTAGCTTTAGGTTTGACTACTAAGCCACTTAAGGTTTCTTATTGAAAAACTTTTAAACATTAGGGCAAAACTTTTCTTTTTAGGACTTTGATTTGCTTTTGTTGGGTCATTGTCTTTCAACTTTGAGGCAAATAGTTCTTAAACTCGAGACAGATGCCTTCCAAATTGGAAAATGATTTTCCCTACCCTTGTGGGTGACTTTTCAACCTAGAGATAATTATCTCATTCTAAATTGTTTAGTCAAAGAGGACTTTCTTACACTTTCTTAGGCTTATTTTCACATATTCGACTCAAATTCCAAAAATTGTGGTCCGACTTGTAAGTGATACATATTGGTTAATCTATTAGGTCTTTTTTGGACCATAATGTAAGCTTTGTGGTCATTGGCTTAAATTGAAATGGATATTTTATAAAAGCTTTTTCTGAATTTTATCTTCAATACTGCTCGAGTATACAAATCAAGAACCCTTAAGGAAAACTAAAGGTGTGCTTGTCCGTAGTTTCAAGAGCATTAATAAATCAAGTCCTATGATATGAAGAGCTCTAAAAAAGGTGGTATTATTGGTGGGTCTATGATATAAATATGTTATAGACCTTGGATATTGAGTTTTGATAGGCTTCGATGGTTTTGAGCTTTAAGCATGCGTCTCCAATCCTTAGGCATGATCACCTTGTTTGAATATTCTCTATTTTTCTTTTCTCTTCTCTCTCTTTTTTTTTCCCTTTTTGGTTTCTTTTCTAATCCCATTTTCTTTCTCCTTTTTTGTTCTTCTTTTCCTTCTTCTTCTTTTTTCTTAGCATGAATTCAAGGTAATTCATGTTTCTTCAACTTTCATCAAAATGGCTTATAACTCAAAGTGTATGGGTTTGTGTATGGTTTTGAAATAGAGTCTCTTCTTCCTTTCAAAGGAAATGAATTATCTATATCAATCGATTACTCTTAAATTGATACAACTAGGGTAAGTACACATTAGTTAATCCTCTTTTCTCCTTATTAATGGCCCTAGCCTCTAAATTACCCTATTGTGGGGTATCCAATGTGGGGTGGTTCTTGATAGGGCTTACTTTTAAAATACTTCCTTAATAGGCTCAACTGGGTTGGCAAGGGATAAATGTGTTTGAGATATTAAAATTAATGTCAAATGTCATTTTAACCTAAGTATCAAATTCAAGGTGGACCTCCTTTAAGCAATGAGTTAATTTCCTCCTTTTAATGTCACTCTACTCTCGAGCGTTTAGGGTTAGTGTTTAGGATTTGTCTTACCTCTTATCATTCTAGACTTTTTAAAATAATGATGTAAACCCTGAAATTTTTAATTCTTAGAAAATAATCCAAGAAGTTTAACACCAAAATTGAAACCTCGGAAATCTACCCAAGTTAAAACTAAATTCTAAATAAGGTCAAACACGAGAATTCTTAATCTTGAGGAAAAGAGAACCCTCAAAACAAAAATAGAAAAATCCAATATCGATTAATTTGACATCCGTACACTAATCAAATCATCTATCCAATTTTGACACGCAAATCAAGACGATAAATCCAAATAACACTCGATAACAAAATACTAAGATCTTAAATCCTTCAATGAATTTTAGAATCAATAAGTTTCAATTTTCACCAAAAGTCAAACTGAGTCAACCCATAACCCTAGACTCGGTTAAACGATCCCAAGAATAGAAAATATATTAAATAATCACAAATGAAATGAAATAAACCATAGAAATTGAACTAAAATATAATATGGGAAAAACCCCAAAATTTTATGATCTTACGAATAACTCAACAAAAGAAAAAGTCAAACCAGAACCCTAAAAGTCAACAAAGCTAACAACAAATCCTAGTGTTTAAGATCCTGCAATCCCACGCTCTTAAACCCTAAACAATGAAATGAAAATAATTGTTGATAATAGTTTGTAATAATATAAAGAAGCTTAAAAATATCATATTCGCAAAATTCTAATGTCCTTTGGATCCGAACTAGATCGGTTTTCAAAAATCGCGCTCTGGTACATCGACAACAAAAATATTCCGTTAATATTAATAGACTCGTAAAAATATAAGATTTCCAAAAATATCAGTTTTAGAATTTTTCGGTAGCTAAAAATTACATATATCTCTTTTATACGCGTATTTTTATTACTAGTGGTATTTTATTTGTCTAGTTTACTATTTATAATATTTTCTACTATTCATTACTATTCTTCTATCTCTACTTTTTCTTACTACCTATTCTTACACTACATACATATTTCTTACAATTTTCTTTTCCCATAAAAATTCTACACCACATATTACTAAACTTCTCTTATACTTTTTTTTCTAAAATTAATTTTTAAATCAAATTTCTCTCTCTTTCTTACAATTGTCGTCCACACTCCTCTCTCTCTTCCTTTCAATTATTTTCTTTTTGAATTAATTTAATTACATCTAATTTTCATTCCAAAATTCTATAAATACACCGTTCCTCTTTATTCTTTCACACAATTCATTCTACTACCAAAACTCTCTCAAATTCTCTACGCAAACACTCTCCACAAAATTTTCCTATCATAATTGTTCTAGTGAATAACTAAATAAAATAGATGGGAGATAGAAGAAAAAGAAACTGATTCGAAACATCTCTCATAGGTTTACTAATTATGTGAATGTTTGCGGGTTTCTTTGTATGTGATGTCCGGAAATAGGAGGTCTCAATGATTATTCCTTCATAGGAACCAGTAGGTATCCCATAAAAACTTCTTTTGAGGAATGGGCCAAATCGGGTCATTTCTCGAGAACAATAGCTAAGGGCCCTGATACTACACTTGGATCTGGAACCTACACGCCGATGCTCACGATTTCGATAGTCATACGAGTGATTTGGAGGAGATCTCTCGCCAAAACTCTCTTTCACCAAATACTCACAAAATTTCTCTGTATACACAATCCAACTACCATTTCTTAATAACCACATAACCATACATTCACTACCAACTTCATACCACATAAACACTTTAAGTAAAAATTTCTTCCAACCATTTAGTTTATCTATGTCATGTAACTTAACATGACTATGGTGTTGTTTTGAAACTCACATGAGCAGTAAAAACAATAACATGTTCATGTTTTGTTCTTACATGAAAATCCTATCTTATTATATTGATATTATATATGTTGTTATTATCCGTTATTATAGTTGTTATTATCATGCTAACTTCTTATTCATATTAACTAAATATATTATTATATATTTATATATATATTCTTTAAGCATATAAGCTCACTTGTTATTTATTTAATTTCATGTTTTGCAATTTATTTATTTCATGCTATTTTTAAGACTAGTCTTTCTAGTCTTAGACTTGTCCATATCAAGTCAAAACAATATTTTCTTTATTCTTTTTGGGACTAGTCTATTCTTAATCCCGAGATACCTTGATAAGCTAAGGCTCCCAGTACTTGACTGAGATACCTTGATGAAGCTAAGGTTCTCAACACTTGATATTTTTATTATCTTGCTTATTATTGTTGTTTCTAGTATTTTCTCATATTCTTATTATTTTACATGTTCATAATACTTGCATTTACATAATGATATTGTCTCAACTAAATTAAAACTAGAATTTCTCTTTATTAGAGGAACTTAAAACTAAATTTTCTATTATGTTATTTGTCATTAAATAATGAAGTTATTATCAAGAACATATAAATGGAAGTAATACAAGTTTTCTCAAATTTCTCAAATAAAAAAGATAGCTTTACCAATGAAACATAAGAAATAAATACATTCTTTTTATAATATGGTCACCTAAGTTTTAGTAAACTAATTTGTCAGTATTCAAAGTTTTCACAAAAAGCTTAAGATTAAACTCTTTTCAACTCCATAACAAAACCAAGAAACAAACTATTTTTCAAAGTTAAGATAAAATCAACTCATAAAGTTATAAATCCACTTAGAAAAATAATGATTTTCAAGTTTCTAAAGAAGAAACTTATTTCCAAAGAATATAAGTGTGGTAAGATAAAAAAAAAAGGATTTTATCAATAAAAAAAGGATTCTTTTCAAATAAAATTTGTAGAGGAAATAAAAGACCAAGTTTTAGAAACAAGAACTTATATTTTAAACAAGAAATATAAAAAGAAAAGACTCATTTTCTAAAACCATTTTAAATGCAAATTTATAAATAGGTTATTAACAACTTAATAAACTTTTGATAACTTTGATCTTTTATCACTAGAAGTAGAAATTATAAAAGACCAAAGTTAAAGGAAAATTTACTTGTTTTGGAAAAAGGAATGAGGAAATAAAATAAAAATATACTCATTTATAATAATCACCTAGGAAAAAATAACTAAATAAATAAAGTTTCTTCAAAATACTTGAAAAGGAAATTTGTCAAGTGAAGTGTTAACACTTCAAAATGAATTGTTTTATGAAATAAATTGATTGAGTACTACCATTAGAATTTTTATATATAGAATGAGCTTAGCTATATACTAAAAGGGATTTATCAATCACATATATATATCTATATTTTTTTATTAAAGGATTTTTAAATGAAGTTGATTTGGAAAATTATTTTGCAAATCTAGGAATATTTGTTTTAAATCTGTACCCTATGTTTTTGGAACCCAAATGACCTTATATGACATAAATAACCTTAGAAATTGATAAATCTTTTCGAATAGGTAGAAAACAGTATATTATACACAAAATTTCGAGTTAAAATGAGCAAGTTATGGCCATTTTAAATTGGAATTTCATTCTATGCAATTTTGACGAAAAAATGAAATAGAATTAGAAAGTTTAAGTAAAATTTCTACGAAATACTCATCATGGGTATTTCTTTTGTCTAAGTGATGAAGGATACGAGATTACCCTTCTTGAGGATTTCTACGACTAAGAAGATTGTGAAATGGATGAGTGAGTTATTCTTTTTAATTTCGTTACATTGCTTGTGCTTGTAAAGTAGTGGCATTAGTATACTAAGAAAAGATAAAAACGGATATGTATGGGAATTCGGGGATATGTGATTCTATGCTTATGTGTGAAATGAGAATTAAGAATATCGTAACTTCAAATTGCTTATTTATGTGTTTTGTTTACTTACTTATATAATTGCTTATTGCTTACCAAATTGATTGATCACCTCCTAATAAACCTTAATAGTTTTGGCTTAAGAAAAATAAAATAATCACGCATAGCATCCATCGAGTTACATCTCTTTTGAAAGGCTGCTACTCCTACGCGTAGAGTTGGATTGGCTATTATCGTGGTTGGTCACTGCTATGTTCCTTCCTAGAGAATCGAAATCACCCGGGGAATGCGACTCTAGGTTCGGAACCGAGCTAACCGAACACTTTGGGTAAGGACCTGGGGACTAGCAGTAGAAGGTCGTAGATCTTCAACACCGATTCCTTAACCTTCGATATAGAGGGGTAAATCCGTTATATATATGGTTTTCGGATAACTATATATATTTGTCTAATCACGTGATTGTATGCATAGCATATGTATGAAAATTTAAACGAACTTGTTTGAAACTATGGTGCGAATGAAAAGGAATACCTCACTAAGTTAGTTATAAGCCTATAACCTCATAGATTTTGTTAAAACAGGTATACCCATAGCTTAAATCGAAGATCATGACATTAAGGAAGTCATTGAAGGATATTAAACTTTTATGAAGGCAATGGGAACATAAGATCGAGTTATTTTTAAGATTCCTTATATGTAATGTATGCTATGTTAGTGTTTTAGAAATTTCAAGAAGTGTATTTATTTTGACTTGAAGACAATAGGGATATGCCTCTAAGAATTGTAATTTACCATGTTTATATTTTATGATAAGTATTCTCCTTGCCTTGTTACTTAATTATTATCAATATAAATTGTACTACTCCGATGCGTTCCCTTGGTTGTGATGTATGCCTTATACATGATATGGAAGCCTTTGCGTGACTGAGGTAGTCATTCCTAGGCTCTAGTATTGTAGTACGGTAGACTGCCACGTTTAGGGTATCCCTCGAGACGTGACAAATGAGGTATCATTTTTTGTTTTCAATCATCTATTTTTCAATTGCCTTAAGATAATTTCACTAAATGGCCCTTTTTATTGGGTTGATATTTTAGAAATTAAGCTTGACAAGTGCCCCTAATTAGTGATTTGTCAAGTCCTTTTGGTTGCCCCCTATTTCTGATCTCTTTTCATTTGTAGTTCACCATCGGCTTAAAGTGAGTGATCATTGGTCTCCAAATTTAAAGGATCCTTGATTACTAGCAAATTTCTTTTTTTTTTTCTCTTCTTTTTAGGAAAAAAATTCATTTTGTTTAAAAGTTTTTTTAATTTATTAGAAAGCTATATGCTAGAAATGATTAAACATTAATTGCTGAAGGCTAATGGATATTTACAAAGAAGTGTTTCAAAACCACATTTTACAATGATGTTTATAACCCAAAGGAAAATTTATTTATAGAGATTTCTTTTTTTTTTTGGAAATTTTAAATGAAATCCTATTTTATAAATTAGCCTTTCTTTTTTCTTTTTCAAAATAATTTGTAAAAAAAATTAATGATGATTTTTTTTCTTTTTTTCATTAAATATTCGCAAATGGAGACTGGCATTTATAGAATAATATACTCGAGTTTAAAGTAGGGGATCACCTACGACAAAGAGATTCTAGTTAAAAAGGACCTATAACTATCTAGAAGAGGAACTAGTCTAACGGATGATTGAATTATGTACAATCTACGGATATTTACAAGTCTACTATACATTTTTTAACAACTTTTATATACAAGTTTTGTTTTACTTTATTATGATCTATATAATCTAAAGAGTATTTGCAAGTTATTTTTTTTTAGAATTTATTTATTTACAAAAATGGAAGGAACGAAAACAAGATTAATGATAATTATATTATATAAACATTTTTTTATACCACAACGATGTACACTATTTTACATGAATAAAAAATTCTTTTTATCAAACTAGTACAAATGACTATAATAATAACAACAAGCTATTATATACAAAATAAAATAAATAATCGACATTACATATTATACATGCAATTCACACGGATGCAAATTTTGGGGGGAGGCAACTAATTAGTAGTAGGGAAATTTATAAAATTTTTCATGTAAGTTACAACTTTATTTAAAGAAAATTTAAGTGGAGATATCTATGTAGGAGGGATTTAGAAAATTTTTTTTTAAATGCAACTCATTTTAAGGTATGCCCCACATTTTTATTTGTCAACCCATGCTTATGAATGCAATTTGGTGGGTTCTACAGGTTCCCCAGTTTAGTGGATCACGAATTAATACTAAACCGGAGCGGGAGATCATTTCATGAACCAAAAGGTGGAAATGCCATAGACTCCGGATTCTACTAGCGACCTCCCTGCCTAAGGTCCTAAGACTACCTGGTTCCAACAGTATCTAGCACACATTTTATAAATTCTAAAGGAAAAACATATGCCCCTATTATTTACAGAAACTTTTTTTTTTCTACATATAAATTAATAACTATACAGATAATATACAAGAATGAGCAAACAAAGGATAAACTTATAAATTTAAAATTTAAAGTGGCTAGCCCTCTAAAAATAAGCGTCCTCGGTGAAGTCGCCAAGCTATCGAGCTTGGATTTTTCAATTTCTAGTTTAATTTCTTTTAATTTGATTTATATTAAACCCAAACCTATTTAATACAAACCTTTTGACTAGGAATTAAAAGAAATTTAATTTTGAAAACATTTTTGAGTTGCCACCTGATAAAAATTCGAGAGAAAACATTGTAAGTTAGGATCAATGCATGGGTTGATCCTAACTTAGCCACTAGTCTATGAAAAAAATTAATTTAAAACCAACTAGAGGTTTTTTAATTCTAAGGCTATCCTATTAAAACCATATGGTTAACACTTAAAATTCATAAATTAAAATTTTATCATTTTAATGCTTCAAAAAAAATTACTAATGTATAGACCATGGTATTTACAATTTATCATTAAAGTTTACAAATCTAAACAATATTTACAACAAACAATGAATCAATTCAATATTCATAAAAATAAAAATAAAAAGTTTTTTTTTTCATTTTTCATGTCACCACGAAGGTGCCTGCATACTTGCTAATCAGGATTAGACAATACGTAGTTATTTTTAAAAAACTTTAATTTGTTGATGGATTTTAAGATTTCGAATTCTTTTTGCTTTAAGTTTTATTAAATTTTAAATTTTTATCTTTAAAACGGATTTTTATGTGAGATCCTATGAACTATCAAATTCATATATATTTTTTTTCTTATTAAAAAAAAAAAAAAACTTTTCTAAGTCTTAAAAAGATTTTTTTAATATTCGTTTAGTTATACATGTTTTGCATTTTTATGTATTTATGAGTATTAATATGTATATTATACATATATATATATATACAAATATGCCCATACTATGTTTACATACTTTTTTAATTTAAAATTTTTTCCTTTTTTTTTTTAACTGACAACAACAACAACAATAATAATAATAAAGGAAAAATGGACTTACATGGAATGGTACACGGGTTGGGTCGAACTTCGGGTTGGATTTGGACCTGGAGCGAGTTTGGGTTGAATCTAGGTTAGATCTGAGTTGCACAGTATGATCGGACGGTGGAGCTCAACGGTGGCAATTGGGCAATTCTAGGTGATTTTGGTGGTGTTGGACTGACCAATCAGGGATAAGGAACACTCCTAGGGGGGTGGATTGATTCGAATTTGGTCGCGAGTTGGTGTTTCGGGCTTAAGAAAGTGGTGGTTAGTGGCATTGGGTGGTGACGATCGATTGAATGACCTTGAACGAAGGGGAAAGCTACTAGCTAAAGCTTTCACCAATCGTTGAGTCCAACTATAGTCTTGGTGTTCTTTAATTTAGCCTCTATTAAGAGTGATAAAGAAAAAAAATGAAAAAACCGAAACCCTAACCCTCGAATTTGAAATCAAGCTTTATAGAGTATTTTGTATGAGATTGATTGTTTTTCTAGGATCTGGATTATCTGAACAACGTGTTGGCTCCTATTTATAGTACTTCGACGTCAGGTTAGTGAAGGCCGTTCGAGAGCGGAGTTAGTGGTTTGGGCGAATCTCCTCCACTAGAACTTGTTTAGTGATTAACGACTAAGCAAGCTTCTAGATTAGAGTAAGAATAATAGATTAGGGGTTCTAGAAGCTCATATGGATCAAATTTTGAATTTTCAAAAATTTGTCTTTGTGCTCAAAAATAATTTTTCGCGAACTTTAAGCCTAAAAGCGAGTGCCAAATGATGATGTCGGGACAGGTTTTTGATTCATATACAAAGTATCCCATGCCTACTTCAAGATCCCTCAATCAATTTGATGAAAATCGAAGTGAACATGGATAAAAAATGAGCTTAAGTGACTCATATTGAATGTATGAAGTTAATGAAGTTGTCTCAAACTATGAAAAGTAAAGTCTTTTAAATATTTTTGGAAAGTGAGAACTTTTGAAATATTCCTTTTTATTTTGTTTTGAAAATATCTTAAGTTATTTCAAATGAGTATTTTCTTTCCTAAATTTTATTTTCGTAATCTCTTTAAATTCCTAAGGAATTATTTTATTTTCTAGGCTTAGTTTCCAATACTTTTGAAAGTAATAACAATTCTATATTTGGAGAAATAATTTCTTGGTTTCTTAAGATCATTCTATTTTGATGAAAAGAATTTCTATAATTTGATGAAAAAGTGAAGTTGTTGTAAAATCTTTGTTTATTTCAAAAAGTTCTTTCTACGTATGTTTATGAGCTCCTTAGAAAAGTTTTTTTAAGAAAATTACTTCCTACTTTTATTTCTAGAAAAGAATTTTTAAGAAAACCTTTCCTCATTTATTTTGTTGAGACAAAAGTCATTATGTTCATGCATGAATAAATTAAAGTTATGAAAACATAAAGAAACATAATAACTTAAAAGAATAAGATAGTAAAGAAATAAATCAAGTATTAGAACCTTAGCTTCATCAAGATATACCGGGACTAAGAATAGATTAGTCCCATTAAAGAAAAAGAAAATGTTTTGACTTGATGAGGACAAGTCTAAGACTAGAAAGACTAGTCTTAAAACAACATTAAAGTAAATAAATTACAAGCAAGTAAACAAATTGCAAGGAAAGTAAATAAATTGCAAAACAAATGAGCTTATATGCTCTAAAATATATATATATATAGAGAGAGCAATATAGATATATTAGATAGTTATAAATAAGCAACATAAAGAAATTAGATGATGAACAAAAACAAAGTATGAACCTATTGTTGCTTTCTTTAATCTTCATGGTTTAGAAAACACACACTAAGCTTATACTAAGTAGATGAACATAAAGAGGACTTGAAGGAAAATTACCTAAAAGAACTAAACTTGAGAGAACTCTTTGGGAGACAATTCTTGTAGAAATTTGGGAGAGTAACTTTAGTGTAGGAAAGGTATGAAAGAAAGTGAAGTAAGAGTGGGTATTTATAGGAAAATGTGAAGATAATTTGTGTTAATTAAATAAATTGAAAATAAAAAAATTAGGAAGAAGAGAAGAGGGGCCGGCGCCATTAGTGAAGGAAAGAGGGAGTGAATTTTATTTTTTGTATTTTTGTTAATTAAAAGTAAGATATGAAAGATGTGAAGTTGTATTGGAAAAGAAAATGTGTAAGAAATAGAGGTATGGGTTGTAAGAGTAGGTTGTAAGAAAAAGTAGAGATAGATAAATAGTGTAGAATAGTAGTAAATAATGTAATGTAAAGTAGACATGACAATTTAAGTACCGGTAGTAAGAAAATACGCGTATGAAAGCGATATCTGATATTTTTAGCTATCGAAAAATTATGAAATTGATATTTTTGAAAATATTATATTTTTACGAGTCTAATAGTATATTCGGAATATTTTTACTATTCTGAATCCCGAGACACGTTTTTCAAGAACTGTGTCCAATCAAGTTCAAAACGAGTTGCGGTTTTACAAAACTGATCTTTTTAAGCTTTCTTAGGTATTTACGAACTATTCTACTCACTAAACTCTTTCTTACTCTCTTAGGGTTTCTTAAACAGGGATGCCGGATTTAAACGGTTATGATAGACTAGGGTTTTATTGACTTTAGAAATCCTGGTTGACTTCTAATTAGGGTTTAAGCTTTAATTGATTACGAAACTTCGGGGGTTTACACAAGGAATCCTTGTTCCTCCTCTTCACAAGAGGAATTGTTATTCCTTATGAAAATTATATAATTTTTCTTAAAATATCCTTAATCATAAAACAAAGGAATTACAATTCCTTTCAAACTTTATTCAATTCTAATGAACTAAACAAAATGTTAGTGTGTTAAAGTATAGGAATTTTTATATTTTCTTTTTTGAGTTTTGCAAGAATTATAGTTAGTGGTGGTAGTAATGGTTTAGTGGTAGTATTGTGATGATGATGATTGAAATTTATTACTAGTGTTGTATCAGTGATAGTGATGATAGTAGCAATGCGAATAGTGACAATTGTTAGATTTTCCCTTCCTATTAATCTATGTGTGATATATCGTCTGATTCTAGGACTAAACAAAGAGAGCGATACACTATAATACAAGAATAATAGAACAATAAAAAATTTTATACCATATTTGATAATACTATTTAGTGTATTAAATACAATATATTTTTATAGTTTTTATTTTCTTTTATAAGTTTTGCAACAATAGTTAGTGGTGGTGGTTCAGTGGTAGTATGTGATGATGATGATTGTAATTTATAACTAGTGTTGCATCGCTTACAATGTTGATAGCAATAAGGGTAAGCACAGATCGGTTTTTTTTTTTTTCATCCCAAGCCAAACTATTAAGCGACAGTTTGGTTTCGATTATAAATTTTGTAAACCATTAAATAACAATTTGGATTACAGATTAAATCAAAATTCTAATTAAAAATTTTCTTTATTCTAGTTTTTTTTTTAATATTTGTGTAGATATTTAGATATTTATATCACTTTACAAAGTTTATATTGTAAACTACGATAAAATACTTTATGAATTCATCATACTTTTAATCTATAATTATCTATAAAATCAGTTTCCACCAAAAAAATGCATTCACTAACCAATACATAGTAAGTCATAATTCATAATTTTAAATAAACCATCAAGTCAATCATCTACCAAGTAAATTTAGCTAAAATAAGAAATTATCTATCAATAAAAGTTTTCAACGAATAAAATGATCCGCTGATAAAATACATTAAACAATTAATATATAATAAGAGTTTATAATTAAATAAATAAATTTCATACTTTATAAAGTTAAAAACTATTAAAAAATAATAATTCATCATTAACAAAAAAATATATATCACAAGCTTAAAAAATAAATTTAAAAATGAACAAGTTGATTTTTATCAATATTCACCAAATAATAAATATCAAATGAAATTATATGAATATATATGATCTCTAATCAATCATTATAAAAAAATTTATAATTACAACTTACAAGTAAAATATTATTATATTTTTCTAAAACGATTTGATTTGGTTTTACAGATTGATTTGATTTACCTTTCAAACCAACTATAAATTTATGGATTGATTCGGATTGGAAAATTTTTAAACCAAATTATTAAAAAAAAACATGTTTTTGACTTGCATTGGGTCGGTCATGCGTTTAATTCGGTTCAATCGATTTTTTTACCGACCCTTAGATAGCGGCGATGGAGATGGCGACAATGATAGCAGTGGTAGTGGATTGGTAATAAAGTCAAAATGGTAAAAATGAGATGGTAACGATTGTTAGATCTATGCAAGCAAGCTAAATAAGCCAACTCGCCAAGATACATGAGTTAGCCTGCTTTAGCATAAAGCACTCTGTATGAGTTTGTGGGTTGTGTGGGTTGACCTATTAACCTACTATTTCTTGTATTTGCAAAAGTTTTACATTATAATGTAATTAAATGTAAAGTAAATAATTTTTTCAATTAAAATAAAAAAACTTAGGAGAAAGAATAGATAAAGATTGAAATATACAAAAAGAATAGGATAAAAATTATCATTTAATACTTATGTTTCACTTTCTTATTCAATTAAGTTATTAAGTTTTTTTTCAATCCAATACTTATAGATAGTTACTTATTATTATAGACTTTTTTTTCTTTAATTCCTACGAGTTTGGCCATTAAAAAAAAAAAAACTAGTGGGTTTGTAGGCCAAGATGGCATGTAATGGATTGAATTTTTAACCCAATTGGCCTTTTTCTTATAGGTTAAATGGGTTAACCTATATGACTTGACCTACTTACATAACTTCAGTGATTGTGTTCATTTGGTATCTTGTTAAAAAATTTTATGTTTGTTTTATTTTAATATTTTTATACCATTAAATATAAAAATTTTAAAATTTGTTTAGAATTGTAAAAAAGTCTTATATAATACCCAATTCATGTAGCATATTAATCATCTAGCCAATATCTAAAATGTAGTACAAGTATACACTACCATAAAAATAAGGAAAATAATAAACTAAGCATTAATGTTACAATCGAAAGCATTTAACCATGGTTAATTTATATGGATATCAAGGACTAGAAAATTGTAATAAATTCTAAACAATTATAATTTAGATTAAGGATACAACCATGTAGGATATTATAAGGTATTCGACACATTTGACCTGCTAAAAACCTTGCTAAGTTTAAGGGAGGGAAATTCTTTTACAACCTTATAGGGTATAGTGTCTTGTCGTAGGTTATAGTTATGACTCGATGGGAACCTACCCCGCCAAAATATAATAAAATTTAAAATAAAAAAATTAAATAAAAGTTAATTTAAATTCAAAAGAAAACCCCTAGAGAATATAATCTTGGTCACTCTCTTTTAACTTATATTAATTGTGATATGATTTTTCAAGCCTAACTCATAAAGTCATAATTATGTATTTATCTAGGTTAAATTAAGGTTGTTCATCAAATAAAATCGCGAAATATGGTTCTTCTATATTTCGGTTCGGTTTAAGAAGAGTCTAAATGGCCACTGTTCGAGGGTTGAACCGAATCATTTGAACCAAATCGAACCACTTCACATTAAAAGAAATTAAAAAAAGAGCCATTTTATTTTTTTATAACTCTTAAACATTAGACATCATGGTGACATGTGATTTCACTTTAATATCATATATTTATATATATAATATAGTATGTTAGAATAGACTTGAAATGGAATCACAATTCTGAATTATATTAGCATTCTTGCTATAATATACAAATAAATAAGTTATTAAGAAGGTTAAAAGTGTCAAAGGATATTAAATAAGAAGGTTTAATGGTCAAAGTCTATATATAATTGTATTGTGATCAAATGGCAGGGATATGATTAAAAATGGAATTTCACAGATGTGCACCGGCCGCTAAACCACCAACATAGAATGTTGCACTACCAGCATACATGCTTGTGGCTCAAGTAGCATAGAGTCAGCTTTGATTTTGGAGAAATGGTATCAAATTGTGTATACCGGTAGTGTTCAAATGTACGCCGCCAGCTTTGGAATGTGCACTGCTGGCGTATGTGTAAAAGAAAATGACCTAAGAGTTCAAGGCTGCCAGCTTAACACTTACATCGATAGCCTTCGAGTTATGCCACCAGCGTATATTATAAAAACTGCCAACGTATGTCTGCGAATGTCACGCCCCGGGGTATTAAACGTGGTAGTCCGCCGTACACAATACTAAAGTCTATGAATGACTATCTCAGTCACGCAAAGGCTTCCATATCATGTATAAGGTGTACATCACAACCAAGGAACACATCGGAGTAGCGCAATTTATATTGATAATAAATAAGTAACAAGGCAAAGAGAATACTTATCATAAAACATAAACATATCAAGTTACAATTCTTAGGGGTATATCCCTCTATTGACTTCAAATAAATATACATCTTAGAATCAATATAATACTAATCATATAAGTCATTACATATAAAGAACCTCCAAAATTACTTCATCTTATGCTCCCATTTCTTTCATAGAAGCTTAACATCCCTCCATGACTTCCTTAACATCATGATCCTCAATTTAAGCCACGGGTATACCTGTTTCAGCAAAATCTATAGGGGTATAAGCTACAACTAGCTTAGTGAGATATTCCTTTTCATTCGCACCATATTTTCAAACAATTTCATTTAGATTTTCACACATATACTATGCATACAATGCAACAATCACATGATTACACAAATATATATAGTTATCCGAAAACCATATATAGAACGGATTTACCCCTCCGTATCAAAGGTTAGGGAATTGGGGTTGAAGATCCTCGATCTTCTACTGCTAGTCTCCAGGTCCTTACCCATAGCGTTCGGTTGGCTCGACTCCAAACCTAGAGTCGCTTTTCCAGAGCGATTTGGATTCTCCAGGAAGGAACATGGCCATGTCACCGCACGATCACAGCCAATCCAACTCTACGCGTAGGAGTAGCAGCCTTCCGAAAGAGATGTGACTCAATGGATGCTATGCATGAGTGTTTCATTTTTCTTACGCCAAACCTTATTAAGGTTTATTAGGGGGCAATCAATCAATTTAGCAATTAATAAGCAGTCATACAAGTAAGTAAACAAAATTATTTAAACAAGCAGTTTGAAGTTGTGATATTCTTAATCCTCATTTCATGCATAAACATAGAATCACATATATACTCATAATCCTGAATTCCCCACATGTATATCCATTTTTATCTTTTATTAATATACTAATGCTACTACTTTACAAGCATAAGTAAGGTAACAAATTAAGAGAAATAACTCACTCGTCCATTTCGCGATCTTCTTAGTCGTAGTAATCCTCAGGAAGGGTAAGCTCATATCTTTCGTCACCTAGACAAAAGAAATACCCAGGATAAGTATTTCATAGAAATTCTACTTGAACTTTTAATTTTATTTCACTATGTCCGTAAAATTCGTATATAATGAAATTCCAATTTAAAATGGCCATAACTTGCTCATTTTAACTCGAAATTTTGCATATAATATACCGTTTTCTACCTATTCGAAAAGATCCATCCATTTCTAAGGTTATCTTTGTCATATAAGGTCATTTGAGTTCAGAAAGCGTTGGGAACAAATTTAAAACGAATATTTCTAAACTTTTGCAAATCCATTTTTTAACTCAACTTCATTCAAAAATCCTTTAGTAAAAATATAGATATATATATATGTATATATAATTGATAAATCCTTTGAGTATATAGATAAGCTCACTTTATATGCAAAATTTCTAATGATAGTGTCTCAACAATTTATTTCATACAACAATTCATTTTGAGTTGTTAAAACTTTAACTTTGATAATTTCTTTTCAAGTCTTTTGAAGAAACTTTATATTTCCATAGGTTATTATAAATGGGTATATTCTTATTTTATTTTCTTCATTCCTTTTTCCAAAAACAAGTAAATTTTCCTTTAACCTTAAGTCTTGCATAAATTTTACTTCTAGTGATAAAAAATCAAATTTATTAAAGTGTATTAAGTTGTTGAAAACCTTTTTGTATTTATAATGGTTTTAGAAAATGACTTGTCTTCTTATATTTATTATTTTAAAATATAAGTTTTTGTTTTCTAAAACTTGTTCTTTTATTTCCTTTGAAAAGAATTTTCTTTATTGATAAAACCCTTTGTTTTTAATCTTATCTTATTTATATTATTTGAAAAAAAGTTCTTTCTTTAGAAATTTGAAAATCATTATTTTTCCTAAGCGGGTTTATAACTTTATGGGTTGAATTCATCTTAACTTTGAAAACTATTTTGTTTCTTTGCTTTTTTATGGAGTGAAAAAGAGTTTAAATCTTAAGCTTTTTGTAAAAACTTTGGAATATTAACAAATTATTTTATTAAAACTTAGGTACCAATATACAAAGAAAATATTTATTCCTTATGTTTCTTTGGTAAAGTTATCTTTGTTATTTGAGAAAAAGTTGAGAAAAGTTGTATTACTTTATTTTTATGTTGTTGATAATAACTTCATTTTTGTGACAAATCACATAATAGAAAACTTGGTTTTAAATTCCTTTAGTAAAGTAAAATTCCAATTTCAAATTAGTTGAGACAATATCATCATGTAGATGCAAGTATTATGAGCATATAAAATAATAAAAACATAAGAAAATGCTAGAAAGAAATAATAAGCAAGAAAATAAAATATCAAGTATTGGGAACCTTAGCTTCATCAAGGTATTAGCCAAGTATTGGGAGCCTTAACTTCATCAAGGCATCCGGGGACTAAGAATGGAATAGTGCCAAAAGATTAAAGAAAATAAATAAAAGATTGTTTTGACTTGATATGGACAAGTCTAAGACTAGAAAGACTAATCTTAAAGAAATAGCATGAAATAAATAAATTGCAAAGCATGAAATTAAATAAATAACAAGTGAGCTTATATGCTCTAAAGATTATATATATATATATACATATAAATATATTAGCTATATATGAATAAGGAATTAACATTATAACAACAATAAAATCAACATAACATAATAAAATAAGAAGTTTATGTACAAGAACAAAACATGAACATGTTGTTGCTTTTACTACTCATATGTGTTTCAAAATAACACCATAGTCATGTTAAGTTACATGACATGAGAAAATGAATGGTTGGAAAAATCTTTACTTAAAGTGTTTATGTGGTTTGAAGATGGTAGTGAATGTATGGTTATGTGGTTATGTGGTTTATTTGAGAAATGGTAGTTGTAGAGAGAAATTTTGTGAGTAATTGGTGAAGAGAGTTTTGGTAGAGGAAAAGTTTATGGAGAGTGTTTGTGTAGAGAATTTAAGAGAGTTTTGATAGTGAAATGAATTGTGTAAAAGAATGAAGGAAGAAGGGGGTATTTATAGATTTTTGGAGTGAAAATTAGACGTAATTAAATTAATTGAAAAAGAAATAAAATGAAGATGAAGAGAGAGAGAATGGTGGACGGCAACCTTGGGAAGAGGAAGAGAAATTTGATAAAAAAAAATTAATTTTAGAAGAAAAGTGTAAAAGAAGTTTAGTAATATGTAGTGTAGAATTTTTATGGGAAAAGAAAATTGTAAGAAATAGGTATGTAGGTGTAAGAATAGGTAGTAAGAAAAAGTAAGATAGAGGAATAATAATGAATAGTAAAAAAGTACTAGAATAGTAAACTAGATAATTAAAGTACCGGTAGTGATAAAAATACGCGTAATAATGCGATATCTGTAATTTTTAGCTATCGAAAAATTCTAAAATTGATATTTTTGAAAACCTTATATTTTTACAAATCTATTGGTATTAATGGAATACTTTTGTCATTTCGGTGTACCGGGACATGATTTTTGAAAACTGAACCCGTTTGGATCCGAAGGACACTCGAATTTTGCGAATCTGATATTTTTAAGCTTCCCTATATTATTACGAATTATTATCAACAATTATTTTCATTTCGTTGTCTAGGGTTTAAGAGCGCGGGATTGCCGGATCTTAAACACTAGGGTTTGTTATAGCTTTATTGACTTTTAGGGTTCCAGTTTGACTCCGGTTTTGTTGAGTTATTCATAAGATCATATAATTTTTGAGTTTTGACCGTTTTATATTTTTAGCCGATATCTATGGTTTATCTTATTTTATTTATGATTATTTAATAGTTTTTAGTTCTCGGGATCGTTTAACCGAGTCTAGGTTATAAGTTGACTCAGTTTGACTTTTGATGAAAATTGAAAGTTTGATTCTAAAATTCACCGAAGAATTTAAGATCCTATCATTTCGTTGTTGAGTGTTATTTGGATATATCGTTTGTGTTTTAGGAATTGGGTAGATTAGTTGATTGGCGTACAGATGTTGATTCAATCGATAGTTGGAATTTTATATTTTGTTTTAAGGGTTCTCGTTTTCTCAAGACTAAAATTTTTTTGTGTTTGACTTGATTTAGAATTTGGTTTTAACTTGAATCGATTTTTGGGATTTCAATTTTAATATTAGACTTTAGGATTATTTTATATGAATTATGAAAATTTCGGGGGTTTACAGCGGAAATTAAAGAGTTGTGTAAATTCTTTGTAATCAACCCTCTTATTTCATGTCCAAAGATAACCCTAAACTTAGAAATCCTCTCTACAAGTGTTACAACATCCATAAAAGATTGAGAAGATCCGATCCAGGTAATGGCATATCTATTTTGTCTTTAGGATTTATTAGATCTATCTTATTTCTTAGGGTTTTCTATTGGATTTGAAGGCAAAATTGAAGAAGAATCTTATTTTGCTTGAAGATCCCAATTTTGCTGATCAAAAGGATTAAAGATCACATTTTTAGGTAAATTTATATATATTCTTAATCCTTATGATAGTATAAAGATGAATTTGGTTGAGTTTTGGAGAAATTTGTGTTTTTTGGGATTTCGTTGTCTTGTGAACAAAGGTAGGTGTGTGAATTGATGTCGTAAATTATATGATTTGGTTTTGTGGATCATAGGATTAGGGTTTAATTATGTATATGACATCAAATTATGATTTAAAACGTGTTGATGATCAGGAATTCTAGTGAAATTGGGGTGTTTAATCTTTTTAAAAGAATTTACGGGTATAATTGGGGTTTTGAAAGTGATACAGGTACAATCTTACCTTGTTTGTTGTATGTGCTTGTAGGTTTAGATCTACTCTATAGGTTTAAAATTCCAAATTAACCTAATTTTATTTGGCTTATTAAATTGTTTTGCTACTTGTGTTTGGCTGCAGCTAGTAAAGACCACGTAGAGTATGATATTAACGCTGGCAACCTAATGATCATTGTGTGGTGTTGTCTCGATTGAAGTTGCACTTAGAAATGATCTGGTAGATTAGGAGTCGTGTCAGCTTAATTGTGGTATGCAAGGGTGGCTAGATCGCATCCAACACCAGTATATGTATGTATCAAACTATTTTATATAAAGGCTTGTTTTAATCGGTATCATGAGTTATTCAGGTTTAAGACTGATTATAAGTGGTTCTAAATTGTGTTGTTTCCCTGACTAATCAAAGATAATAACCTATGCTTACTACATTAGTTTTAGGATTGTATGTGATATTTGTATGTTGCATGTTCATGCATATTTGTTTGTGGTATAGCGTACTGGGCGTTTTCACTCACTCCTTCATTTTTCATGTACAGGTGGAGATGAGATAGTTTATGATTTATCTAGATATGGCATCTATATTGATCATGGGGATGACGATAGTGGACTTGACTTTCTTGCTGAAGACCAGTAGATTTTGGATTTTTGGACATTAGAAGAAGAGTTAATATTATATGAAGTTCTATTTGAGAGTATAATTAGTTAAGAGAAAGATTTTATATGTTTTATGAATTTAAGATTTCTTTATGAGATTTTTCTTTAAGTTATAAGTTGGATTATGTTGGCTATGGTTCATACCAACAAGGGTTATTTGGATGTTATGTCATTGAAAGTATTTCAAACAGGTACCCTTTATGTGAGTGCTGAAGATTTATATTATTGTTTATTTGTGGATTAGTGTTTCATAGCCTTAGCGTGTCTATTCATATTAAGGACATGGTGGGTGATAATGCCATCAGGTTAAGGCACTGCACTTGCCTTTAGATGCATCTTTCAAAAAGAATTGAGTAAGATTTCAATTTATAGATTTATTAGGAGAAATTGTAATTCCATTCCAATTTATGAAATGTAAATTATATTTTTAATCACATTAATGTTATTTATAAATATGAATGTTTGATACATATTTCATACTATATATTTTACATAATATATCATTAAATGTATTATATATCTAATAATATTAAACAAGCAAATTCTCATCTCAAAACTTTCACAATATGTTTTCCCATTTTATTGATTTTAAATTCTTCTTAAAACTAGTAAAGATGCATCAAATTAAAATAAAGTGGTATAATTGAGTTCAAAATACACAATCATTTAATTAGTACAATGGAAATTTAAAGGCGTTATAAGGGAAAAATATTACAATTATGGAATTAATGCAAAAGAATGATTTTCTTTAGTTAATGTTATAGATTTATTAAGAATATAT
Source organism: Combretum micranthum (assembly GCA_024138025.1). NCBI lineage: Eukaryota > Viridiplantae > Streptophyta > Magnoliopsida > Myrtales > Combretaceae > Combretum > Combretum micranthum. The sequence goes on along the minus strand of JAMXBD010001007.1, from coordinate 289,717 downwards.
GTTACTTTAAATTTGCATTGAAAAATAATTTTAGGACTAGATAATATGTATATATGAAATTATAAAATACACAATCTAATATAACGATAAGTAACTTTAGTTTTTGCACAACATTCCTCAATCTAAATATCTTTTTTTTTTCTTGGGAACTCAAATGACTTTTAATAATATTTATTAAAACTAAATGCTTTTGAAAACCGTTCGATCCGAACTGAATCAAATCGAACCACATTTGAAGCAGTTTGGTATATTAAGGGTTCGAATCGAACTGTTTCAAATGTGGTTTGATTCGATTCGACCCATGAACAGAACCATGAACCCCCCTAGGTTAAACTACATATGATAATAATATATTGATTTTTGGCTTAGATTATGAAAGGGGTTTAATTTTTTCCATATTATTCATAGACTTTCTTTTTGTTTTAATAGCTTGATAGTGATTTTGTTATTTATAGGGGTTAAATATTTTATTATTCTCCATTGGGTTAAAGGAGGCGAGTTAGGTCAACTAAATACCCTATAGTGATGGGTTTAGGTATAGTAATAATGTAAGGACCCGACCTACCTAATACCCAATATGAGGCATGCCATATTCCCTAACAATGCATAATACCTAAGTATTATAAAACACTCAAGTAATATACATAAGGTTGTCTAAAAGAAGATGTTCATATCGATTGTTTGTTTAAACCTGCTTCAAAGCTTATAACTTTAACATAAAATTACTCAATACATGAGTAGGTTAACTTTACAAAACTTGGAAGAAACTTTAGTGTCAAACAAGTGACATCACAAAAGATTACAAAACTTGTTTACGAACAAAACATAAGAAACAAACTTAAAATCTTATTTTACAAATCAAGGCTTTAACAAAAAGCCTATAACAAAAATACATTTCATCTTCAAAGTCTTTAAGAAAACTTGAACAAAACATCTTGGTTCACACTTGGGTTTCCTAGCATACTCATCCAAGAAGGCTTCTCAATCTGTCCCGTAACCCATATTATCATAACAATCATCATCAACATCACTTGTAAGGTAGAAATATGGGCCAAAGGCCTAGTACACAATAACACAAGCAAATACAAAATGGCAAGCACACTAAAGCTAAATACAATGCGACAATTAATGCGCTCAAACCGATCTTATCAAACTTTAAAATTTATAAACCTAGAATTAATCCTACGATCGAGCAAAGGCAAGTACACCTATTCGAAATAGTATATGATTAAAATCAGATATCTTCCTCAGGAATCTAAGAAACAATTATTAGTGTTACCCTTTCTCCACTATTTAGTCTAATTCTTAATTTGATATGTATTATCATCAACTAATAATTAACTAATTAAATTAACCTAAGATCCTTATGAAAGCTTTTAAGAATTATAGTCAATCACAAGATATGCAACATACCCCTCATCTTGTTCCACCCTAAACTCTAATTTTTCATATAAAGATAGACTGATTAATGACCCATTCACACCTTGCATTGCATGAACTTCCTAGTGAACTGATTACTCCCTCGAGTTAATCAATTTCTAATCTTGCATGAATTAATAGAAACCTCTTCCTAACTAATATCAATACAAGATCGCATTAAAGATCCTAATTCATAAGCAAAGATCAAATCTTTATTGCAGCAAATCAAAGTTCCTCTATCTCTAGATGAAACATGTGACTTTCCTATTCATGAAGATCTAACTTACTAGATAAAACTTCTTTCATCTAATAAGAATCATGCATGTAATTAACTTTGCGCATAAATCAATTACAAAACAATTATAATACAAGAATAGATGCAAAAGTATAAACTTCTCATTAATCAAGGCAATTCAATGCATATTGGGTCTAGGGTTTCATAAGATTTAGGGTTAGGAATCTACTCCTCCATGGAGTTTACAAGAAAAACACAATATCTAGAGAAGTAAATAGAAACATGATGTAGAAATACAACCCTTGAATGATCTTATGATAATCTATGATGTTCAAGCAATCTTTCTCTTCTAAGTACGTCTTTTCTCTCCTAGGGTTCCCAATGTACGGCCCAAGATCCCCAAATAAATCAACAAGGCGGCTATTCATAATATAGGAGAAGTCATGTGTGCATGAGTCGTGCACAATGAGAAAATTGGATTTTTAACATCTTTAGGTTCTGCATAACCTTCTGCACGGCCGTGCACAGGATTGTGCACAACTCCAAATCTCCTTTTTCTTCTCGGATTTAGTTATTTGCTTTTGCACTATCTTGTGCACTCCTTGTGCAGCTGCTAAGGCATGAATTAAGATATTTGCTGGTCATCTTCTCTCCCTCTGCACAAGCATCTGAATGGCCATGCATGAGCGTTGTGCACACTTGAAAATCATCACTTTGTAGCCTTTGTTAAATCTTTCCTTGTTTTTGCTCAAATCATCCATAAATCCTCCAAATGAGTACTTGAACCCTGAAAAACAAATATTCAATACTTAAGTATCTTTCTCTTAAGAATTTCACATAAAATATATGCAAAATTATATCAATTGAGTATAGAAAATATGGGTCTTTTAACACTTATCAAACTTCCCCACACTTAACCATTTGCTTGTCCTCAAGCAAACAACTAAGAACAATGGAGATCTGTCATCAAATATACTCAAATAATTTTTTTTCTTTTTTTTTCTTTTTTTTTCAAACACATTCAATAATTTCTTCAGATTATAGCGACTTACTTTGTATCTATAGCTCAAACCCGTTATATAAATGTAATTAGCATAATAAAATCAAAATTCTAAGATTAATCCAAGTAAGTTAAACTTTACCCCTACCAATTAGTAATAGCTTCCAAAGTCACCAAATAAACACGAAATCAAACTATAGTGAAAGAGACCTAGTTACACTTCACCACTCATTAAATGAATATATAAACTCTTCAACAACTTCTCTAAGCACAATAATCTAGAGTGAAAGTAATTGCATCAGTCCTTCCCCTGGATTTCCTCCTTTTAGTTTAAATCTCTTCATAATTTATTAGAGCCTTCAGAAGGTCTTTTCTTTTCTTTTCCTCTGGACGGGTTTTTGCCTGCATCTTTTCAGCTCAATTTTTTGAAGTTCAGAAATTGAACTCATGCCATTCTTTCCTTTTCGTTATAGTGAGTTCATTGAGTCGGCACGTCCCGGGCTCATCACCCAAGTGACCAAGTTTTAAAGGGACCCCAGAGAACTCTCTCTCACACCAACATTCAAGGTTGGATACTCATAACTCAAATACTCGAGTCATTGGAGTAAATTTATGTAAGAAGCTTGTGTAGTTACTAGTGAGTCAAACTTTGCTCTTCTGAGGGACCAAAGCCCGCCCATATCAACTAAGCTTTTAATAGTCAATTTAGTACAAAGGTTCAAAAGAGATTAATTCTAAGAAGGATCACCAAGTGATGAATTTCATATGCTCTTTCACTAAAGATTAGGAGTGTTCTCAAAATTTTTGAAAAGAATATATACAAATCAACAAGTTTAGAACCATAACCATTTAACTTTCAACCAAGGATTTCGATTCACTTTTAGACCCTAAATTCCATTACTAATTAGCAAGTAAGTTTATCCCACCTAGATTTTATCTTACAATTTCAATAAACTATATTGATCACAAAATAGATGAGTAAGGTACTATATAAGCCACTTTCATCTTAATTCAACTTAGCTTGAATGCTTTTTTTTTTTCGAATATATTTTCAAGATCTGTCAGTTCATAATTAGCTTTGAAGCACAATTACAAACATGAACATGTGGGTTTTATGATGAAGATAAAAAAAAAATTTCAATCTAAAACACAATTATTATGATCCAGTGCATAATAAAAAAAATGTATACTCAAGACCCAAATTTTCTTTCTTAATTATCCTTATCCCCACACTAATGTGAGACATTGTCCTCAATGTCATTTCAATAAAGAACAAATAACGAAAGAGAAAGAATACGAGAACTTCCCTGGTTCATGTAGAGGTTTGATCATGAGATTGTCGCAACCGGTAGGAGGAAAGAGAAAATTCATATGAAAATGCAGCATCATTAATCTTGTGAACCCAAAATAGATCATGCCTAAAGACAAAACCATAAACAAAAACAAAAAGCAAAGCTAAAAAGAAGTTAGCCTATCCTGAAGTCTAAGCAGGAATTCCGAAAGGAGTCCGTCAAAATTATGAGTTGTCCCACAAGTAGGGCACTCATTAATACAAGTCACAGATAAGTGCAAAAGAAAAATAGAAAATAAGATCATTTATCTCCATCAGTATCCTCATCATTAGAGCCACTAGGGGACTCCTTAGCAGCACCATCTGCTACATCATCTCCATCATCACTATCAGTCTCCTCATCTTCACCCTCATCCTCCTCCTCTTGTTCAGCTTCCTCATCGTCATCTTCTTCTGTAGGTAAATCAGTTTCAGATTCAGATACAACTTCAATGGGTGCTTTTCCCTTTCGCCTGACTGGTTCAAGCTCAGGAGAATCCGGTTCAGGTGAAGTCTTATAAGTGGGTAGATCAGTAGGGGGAGGACAAAAACAACCAGCAATTTTCTCCAAAAATGCCCAAACTGAAGCTCTAAACCATTTATTCTTCTTTCTCTCTTTTCTATTCAGCTTCGTTCTTCATAAAAGTCTCATTGTAACCGCTGAATATCACTGTCAAGATGTGGGGCCTGGGAGCTGGATGTAGATAAAGGAGTGAAAACTCCTTTAGAAGGGGTGGGGACTCCTTTAGAAGGAGTGGAGCGATCGGCAAGCTTAACTAACCCCATCCAGGAAATGGACCATCTAAAATTTTCTTGGCAAGTACTCCAAAGTCAGTTGGTGATGGTTCTTCAAAGATCTGAAGACCCTTGAGGAACTTGGTAACATAACCACCACAATAAAGTCCCTTGGTCCTCAGGTCTGTTGCTTGCCTAAATAGAAACTTGGCCACTTCTAGACCCACATTAATCTTCGTTTTAATAGCAATGCTGTACAAATGAAACAATTCAAAGTTGTTTACCACACCATGACTACTCTTGCAACCTCCAATGGTATGTGCCAACAAGTAGTGAACCACCTTCAAGTTGAGATCAATCATTGATGTAGCTTTGGAACGAGATGGTTGATATCGAATAACCGTTCCACACAGCTACTCCCAATATGTTGTGCAGTAAGATCAGATGGCCAAGTTTAAGGCAGTTTTGCGAAGTTGGCCTCATTGCACTCTTCAAAGTCATATAAACCCAAATATATGCCAAACTTATCAGTATAGACATGTTGTTGTTTGCCATAGACTTGAAAATACATGTCATACATGTCTAACTGGAGAGTGGATAGGAATTCCATAGTAACTTCCCTATAAGCTGGTTCGTTTATCTCAAAGAATGAAGCCCAGGGTCCTCCACTCAACAATTCCCAGATCTCTTGCTCAAGGCAATATTCCCGGAGTAATTTCCAATCTAAGTATTCATTGTTTATGAAGGCCTTTGCTTCGAGCTTTTTTTCTCCTTTGCTTGCTCAACTCTTGCTCAGAGTATTTGACAAAGCGAGTTGGCCCCACGTCTTCTTCTTCTTGTTAAGGCCGCTTCTTTTTCTTGGCTTGGGAGGTGAAGCCTGTCGTTTAGAGCATGGCTTTGTGGATTTGTGCGCTACGCGTTTGGTTCTCACCATTTCTACATAAAAGACAAGCTTATATCAGGGACATTGTGAAAGCAATAGTGAGCAAGTGTTAAACATAACGTAGTATAAGTAGAGCACAGGTCATAGATGTGCTTGGCTTCTATAACAATGGTGCAACAACTTAGTAGGAACAACTAAACAAGAATGAGGGGAGATTAAGCCTAATAATAATAAAAACCGAGTAGCTCAATCACTTGCAAAGGCCGTGCAAGGGTAGTGTAGACTATAGCTATAGGGAAAGACATATTAGGGGAACCACATTCAGCATGAAATCATCAAAAATCTACCCATTTAATCATAGGTTCGTAGAAACCCCAATATCTTATACAAGAAACCCTAGAATTTTGAATTGAGCAATATATGCAAGAATGGGGCAAACTAACTATGAACAATGATAGTAAGATAGCTTAATTGCAAGGAAAAGGCAAAATCCCTAAAAGTTTTTTGCATCCAAAATCTCATGAACCCTAACATTCAAGACCGATTGGACTAATAAGGAGTGAGTTTTGCAAATACTCATGGAAACTAGGACAATCACAAGCAAGGAAATCATTCATAGGATCTACAGCTCATGACTACAACAACGTTCGCAAAACCAAACACATGCAACCATAGCTCGCTTAAATCCACTCACCATGACAGAAAAAATTAAGTTCCCAAATTGCAGTTGTGCGAAGGAAGGTGAGGGAAAGGGGAATACTTACTTGAGTGTGGAAGCACAAGTGAAACGAGACGAGTTCACGATCTTGGTTGTGAGTGTGGTGGTGTGTACTTGCCGTATCGTGGAGAGAGGAGGTGAGTTGTGTTGTTAAAAGTCATGGCAATGAAAGAGTAAGAGAGAGGAGATAGCTTTATATAAAATATATATATATATTTTATACGTGCACGGCTTTGCTCGAGCCGTGTAGGGTAAAAAAAAAACTAACCCAAGAGCAATTAGAGGCTATTGGTGAGTGTATAGGGGAGCTTGCACGGCCGTGCTCGGGGCCATGCAGGGTGACAAAATGCTACCCGATTGCAATTGAAATGGTGCAGGTGCGTGTGCAAGGAGGGAGGGCCTGCATGGCCATGCTCGAGGCCGTGCAGAGTATGAAAAAGCACACCGAGACCTGCTTAGTGGAACTTGGAGTGTGCACAGGCAGTTGCACGGCCGTGCTCGGGGTCGTGCAGGGTGGAAAAACATGCACCGAGACTTTGTTATCTTGATTTCAAGTGTGGCTTAGCTTCTACATGGCCATGCTTGGGGCCGTGCGGATGTGAAAAGGTGTGCTCTATCTCAAGTATTGCCTGGGTTCAACTTTGTGCAAGTATTGACAAGTCTTATGAGTTATATGCACCTCGTTATGAGTGAATAGGTTAAAAAGAACTTACCAGGATCGCTTGAGATTAAAACTTGAGGAATCTTACTTGAAGTTTGTGTTCCCACACTAAGAATTCAATTCTTACTTCCTTCAATCAAGTCGAGGAATTGTCAAAAATCTGCAATTTTGATAGAAATACAACTTAGGATAGTGAAACGAAAGAAAAACTAAGGAAACTAAACTTACCAAAGTTAGACATGGGTTGCCTCCCAAGAAGCGCACTTGTTTAACGTCGTTGGCTCAACGTCCTTCACTTTTGTCAGCTAATTGTCTGGTAATTTAAGTTAAAAGTCCTCTCGATTTTCACGTTCCGTTCCGTCACTCAAATAGACTTTCAAGCGATGGGCATTGACTTTAAAATTGTCATGATCCGGCTGTTCAAGCTTTACCATGCCATGTGGGAATACCTTCTTAACCACAAAAGGACCGAACCATCGTGATCTCAATTTTCCGGAAAAAGTTTTAACCGGGAATTAAATAGCAAAACTTGGTCCCCTTCCTTGAACTCCCTTGACTGGTGGATGTGTGAATCATGATATTTCTTGACTTTCTCTTTGTAAATCCTCATATTTTCATAGGCTTGCCTTCTCCACTCATCAAGTTCATTCAATTGTGGCTTTCTTTTTATTCCAGCATCTCCTAAATCAAAGTTGACCAATTTGATTGCCCAATGTGCTTTATGTTCAATCTCCACTGGAAGTGGCATGATTTCCCATAAACTAGCCTATAGGGAGTAGTCCCCAAAGGTGTTTTGTAGGCTATTCTATATGCCCACAAAGCATCGTCAAGCTTCTCGGACCAATCTTTTCTATTATACTATACCGTCTTCTCGAGAATTCGCTTTAACTCACGATTGGAGACTTCCACTTGACCACTTGTCTAGGGGTGGTAAGGTATAGCAATTCGATGTGTGACTCCATATCGCCTCAACACCTCCTCCAATTGGGTATTGCAGAAATGTGTTCCCTATCGCTTATGATAGCTCTAGGGGCTCTAAACCGTAAAAATAGCTTCTTAAGGAATTTTACAACAACTCGTGCATCGTTTGCAGATAGTGCTTGGGCTTCAACCCACTTGGACACGTAGTCCACTGCTACTAAAATGTATTTATTCCCATAAGAAGTGGGGAATGGTCCCACAAAGTCGATGCCCCATAAGTAAAAAACTTCACATTCAAGAACAAAATTTTAAGGCATCTTGTTTCTTCTCGAGATATTTCCAACACGTTGGCAGCTATCACAAATGGCACAAAGATGTTGGGCATCCTTAAATATTGTAGGCCAATAGAAACCGGCCTCTAAAACCTTATGTGCAGTCCAGTTAGCAGCATAGTGACCTCCAGTAGGTCCAGAGTGACACTCACTCAAAATCTTCCAGCCCTCTTCGTGGGAGACACACCTCCTAACCATTTGATCACCACAAACCTAGAATAGGAAAGGATCCTCTCAACAGTAGTATTTAAGTTCTGAAAAGAACATCCTTTTTGCATGAGAATTAAGGCCATCGGGAAGAACTCTAGCTACCAAATAATTTGCAAAATCTGCAAACCAAGGTGGTTCCACATTCATGAGATGATATATGGCATATAGCTTCTCTTCCGGAAAAGAGTCATTGATATCTTCCTCCTTGAGCTCCTCTAAATAGGGATTCTCAAGTCTTGAGAGGTGATCAGCAGCTAGATTTTCCGCCCCTTTCTTATCATGAATTTCCACATCGAATTCTTGTAGGAGCAGTATCCAGCGATTAATCTAGGTTTCGCATCTGTTTTAGTTAATAAAAATCTCAAGGTCGAGTGATCCGTATATACGATCACCTTAGAAAGAATGAGATACGGCCTAAATTTGTCAAATGCGAACACCACAGCCAGCATCTCTTTCTCAGTAGTGGTATCATTAGCTTGAGCACTTGTAAGAGTCTTGCTAGCATAGTATATAGGTTGAAAATGTTTGTCACGCCTCTGACCAAGAACAGCTCCAATGGCATAATCGCTGGCATCGCACATGAGTTCAAAAGGCAAACTCCAATCCGGAGCTATCATAATGAGTGCATCAGTCAACTTCTCTTTGAGGACATCGAAGGCAAGTGGCAATCGATGTAAAGTGAAAAGGCGCATCTTTCTCCAATAGCTTAGTTAGAGGCTGGGCTATTTTGGAGAAGTCATGAATGAAGCGTCTATAGAAGCTAGCATGGCCTATAAAGCTTCTGATGGCCTTAACTAAATTTGGAGGAGGAAGTTTAGAAATCACCTCCACTTTCACTTGATCGACTTCAATGCCTTTGTGGGAAATTTTATGGCCAAGCACAATGCCATCCTTACACATGAAGTGGCATTTTTCCTAGTTTAATAGTAGATTTGTCTCCTCACAACGAATTAGTACCTCTTCTAAGTTCTCCAAACAATCCGAGAATGAGTCCCCAAAAACTAAGAAGTCATCCATGAAGACCTCCATGATTTTTTCTACCAAGTCGTTAAAAATAGCTAACATACACCGCTGAAACGTAGCCGGTGCATTGCATAACCCAAATGGCATTCGTCTATGTGCCATGAGGGCAAGTGAAGGTAGTCTTCTCTTGGTCCTCTGGAGCAATCGGTATCTGGAAGTACCCGGACATCCCATCTAGGTAGCAGTAGTACATATGTCCGGCTAATCTCTCCAACATCTGATCTACAAAGGGAAGAGGGAAATGGTCCTTCCGAGTTGCATCATTCAGTCTCCGATAATCAATGCAAACTTGCCATCCTGTTACAATGCGCATTGGAATAAGTTCATTCTTATCATTGGGACCACAGTCATCCCTCCCTTCTTTGGTACAACCTGTGTCGGACTAACCCACTTGCTATCAGAAATAGGGTATATAAGTCAAGCATCCAGAAGCTTAATGACTTCCTTTTTAACTACCTCTTTCATATTGGGATTTAGCCTTCTCTGTGGCTGCACTACCGGTTTCAATCTGTCTTACAAAAGAATTTTGTGAGTACAAAAAGAGGGTTGATACCTTTTATGTCTGAAATCTGCCATGCGATTGCTTGTTTATGAGCTCTTAAAACTATGAGTAATCGATCTTTTTATTCTTGCGATAGATCCGAAGCAATGATAACCGGAAGCTTGGAGTCTGCTGCAAGGAAGGCATACTCCAGGTAGTCTAGTAACTGCTTTAATTCCAAAACAGGCGGTTTTTCAATAGAGCTCCTAAGCCTTGCTTCATTGCCCTTGTAAGTTTTCAAACCCACCAAGAGGTGTAATCTCTTCTGCAGCATCAAGTTGTTCTTTGCAAGCTTCAACTTCTGGTTTACTCACACTTTCCTCCTCTCTCTTGTCAAGTTCAGCTCTAATTCATCTTTGCATAATAATTCTGCATAGTGTTCATTGACAGAGGAATCAACAATATCAACCGAATAGCATGAACCATTGTGCTCATCGAATACTTCAAGGCTGGAGCAATTGTAACTACCAACTCTTCATCACCTACCCTTAATGGAAGTTTACCTCCCTCTACATCAATCAATGCTCTGGCGGTAGCAAGGAAGGGTATTCCCAAAATGAGAGGTATATCTCCATCTTCATCCACGTCAAGAACCACAAAATCGACTGAATAGAAGAACTTTCCCACTTTCACCAACACTTCTTCAATTATCCCTTGAGGGAATTTAACAACCGATCAGCAAGCTGTAAGCTCATCCTGGTGGGTTTAGGTTTAGCAAGTCCTAGCTTCTTAAAGAACGAGTAGGGCATCAAGTTAATACTTGCTCCCAGATCTGCTAAAGCTTTTTCAACATTGATATCGCTAACCACACAGGGGATTGTAAAATTACCAGGGTCTTTCAACTTTGGAGGAAGTCTATTTTGAATGATAGATGAGCAATTTGCCCCAACTTCCACTGTAGAAACATCCTCCAATTTTCACTTGTTAGATAAAAGTTCTTTCAAGAACTTTGTATACTTCGGCATCTGTGAAAGCGCCTCAACAAAAGGAATGTTAATGTGTAACTGCTTAAATAAGTCCAAGAATTTACCAAATTGTTCATTTTCCTTTATCTGATTGAGGCGAGCTGGATATGGAATCCGTGGCTTGTACTCTTTCATAGCTAGTAGTGGTGATTTTTGTTCCTTCCTTGGTCTCTTGGGTTTTATTTCTTTGCCAATAGGATTTTGACTCTCTTTGCTATCCTGCTCCTTTGGTAAGGTGATGTAACTCCTTCCCGCTTCTCAAATTAATAGCCTTTACATGCTCCCTAGGATTTGGTTCAGTATTGCTGGGGAGTGAACCTTGAGGTCTCTCAGACATCAACTTAGCCAATTGGCCAATTTACTTCTCGAGATTATGAATGGAAGCCTCTTGATTTCTGTGACGAGCATCAGAATTCTGAATAAACTGTGCCAGCACATCTTCAACATTCGACTTCTTCTCAGGTGGTGGTAAAGCAGGGGGTTGTTGAGGTGCTGGTAATTGTTGCGGTTGCTGCCTCTGAAATCCTGGTGGATTGTTTGATCTTTGAGCATTTTGATTGCTTCATGAAAAATTAGGGTGATTCCTCCAGCGAGGGTTATACGTATTACTATAAGGATTATAATTCCCTGAAGTTCTATCAAACTTATTCATAAAATTGACATCCTCAATGCTAGAAGCAACACTAGAAACATCATAATCCCCTATTGAACTCATAGGAGCCCCACTTTGAGACAAAATTTCTACATTCGGTATATAGCTTGATCCTGCACTTGATATAGGTTGCATTCTACTCATCTAAGCTATAAGTGATGCCACTTGTGCTTGAAGTTTAGCAATCTCATCTGTCTCATGTATGGCAGCAACATGTCTTGGTTTAGTCCTCTCACTGTGCCAATAGAATGTATTACGTGACATATCATCAATTAAATCATAAGCTTTAGGAGCACTCTTTTTCATCAAACCTCCACCAGCCACGGTGTCAATCATTACCTTCAATTGATCACCAAGAGACATATAAAATATCCAAATTAAATCATGAAGGAAATCCCATGGTGAGGACAATGCCGAAGGAGTTCCTTGAATCATTCCCAGACTTCATACAGTGATTCTCCCTCAAATTGGCGGAAAGAAAATATCTCATTCCTCAAATGGATTGTCTTGTTAGGCGGAAAGAATTGCTCCAGAAATTTTTGTGCCACTTGAGCCCAATGAGTCAAAGAATGAGGAGGTAAGGAATTCAACCAATTACTTGCCTTATCCCTAAGAGAAAAAGGAAATAATCTAAGGCGTATAGCATCCTCGGAAACTCCATTGCTTTTGATAGTACTACAAATCTGCAGGAAACTTTTTAAGTGAGCATGTAGATTTTCTGTAGTTCCCCACAAAATTGGTTTACTTGCACCATCTGGATTAAAGCAGACTTCAACTCAAAATTGTTTGCCTGAATTGTAGGCATTGCAATAGGTGGTGCAACACCATCGATTGTGGGCATAAACAACTCACACATAGGTCAATGAAGATCTTTTGCAGCGACTTGAATTGGATTATTTCCATTCTCATGAACTTGATTCAGAGCATCCTCATTCCTATCTCCATCCATGGTGCTTGGTCTTTCTAGGTTGGTTCTCCTAGCTCTCAACCTTCTACGAAGTGTTCGTTCAATCTCAGGATCAAGATCAATATATTCTGATGAGGAGCTTCTTGGCATAAACTGAAAAAGATGAAAGTAGATTAGAGTTTATGAAGTATCCAAGAAAAAAAAGAATTAAATTGCAAAAGAAGATAAATGACTAAATTAGTAGCTCATGCTATCCTAATATTGCTAGATTCCCCAACAACGATGCCAAACACTTGATGCGCTTAAACAGATTGTATCAAACTTTAAAATTTATAAACCTAGAATTAATCCTACGATCGAGCAAAGGCAAGTACACCTATTCGAAATAGTATATGATTAAAATCAGATATCTTCCTCAAGAATCTAAGAAACAATTATTAGTGTTACCCTTTCTCCACTATTTAGTCTAATTCTTAATTTGATATGTATTATCATCAACTAATAATTAACTAATTAAATTAACCCTAAGATCCTTATGAAAGCTTTTAAGAATTATAATCAATCACAAGATATGCAACATACCCCTCCTTGTTCCACCCTAAACCTAATTTTCATATAAAGATAGATGATTAATGACCATTCACACCTTGCACTGCATGAACTTCTTGAACTGATTATTACTCCCTCGAGTTAATCAATTTCTAATCTAATCTTGCATGAATTAATAGAAACCTCTTCCTAACTAATATCAATACAAGATCGCATTAAAGATCCTAATTCATAAGCAAAGATCAAATCTTTATTGCAGCAAATCAAAGTTCTCTATCTCTAGATGAAACATGTGACTTTCCTATTCATGAAGATCTAACTTACTAGATAAAACCTCTTTCATCTAATAAGAATCATGCATGTAATTAACTTTGCGTATAAATCAATCACAAAACAATTATAATACATGAATAGATGCAAAAGTATAAACTTCTCATTAATTAAGACAATTCAATTCATATTGGGTCTAGGGTTTCATAAGATTTAGGGTTAGGAATCTACTCCTCCATGGAGTTTACAAGAAAAACATAATATCTAGAGAAGTAGAATAGAAACATGATGTAGAAATACTACCCTTGAATGATCTTGTGATAATCTATGATGTTCAAGCAATCTTTCTCTTCCAAGTGCGTCTTTTCTCTCCTAGGGTTCCCAATGTACGGCCCAAGATCCCCAAATAAATCAACAAGGCGGCTATTTATAGTATAGGGAGAAGTCATGTGTGCATGGGGGTTCTGTACGGCCATGCTCGGGGCCATGCACAATGAGAAAATTGGATTTTTGACATCTTTAGGTTCTGCACAACCTTCTGCACGGCCGTGCATGGGGTTATGCATAATTCCAAATCTCCTTTTTCTTCTCGATTTAGTTATTTGCTTTTGCACTACCTTGTGCACTCCTTGTGCAGCTGCTAGGGTATGAATTAAGATACTTGCTGGTCACCTTCTCTCCCTCTGCACAAGCATCTGAATGGCTATGCATGAGCGTTGTGCACACTTGAAAATCATCACTTTGTAGCATTTGTTAAATCTTTCCTTGTTTTTGCTTAAATCATCCATAAATCCTCCAAATGAGTACTTGAACCTTGAAAAAAGAAATTCAACACTTAAGTATCTTTCTCTTAAGAATTTCACATAAAATTAATGCAAAATTATATCAATTGAGTATAGAAAATATGGGTCTTTTAACACTTATCAACAATCGATAATTTATTTATGTTTAGTTAAATAAGTAAAACAACACTAGAGTATTCAAATTCGATCACAAGCTTAGGGATCTGGGGGTCCTGAATAACAACAGCTACTCAGGGGGTTGTTATAGGCTGTTCGAAGACCTATAACTCTTATACTTACAAAAATAGAGTAATAATCTCATATAGGGTTAATAGCCATTACACAACTTTCCTTAACTTAATCCATAATATCATTTAGTTTAACAGGTCCCATAAACATGAACTAAATCATATTATTTCCTCTTACGAATAAGCAAATGTTACCCCGATACTATCTGCCCTATCGATTACTCATTTAGCCACTCATAAATCACCATTGCATCATGGTAAAAGAAAAGTTATTGCATCATAATAATATGGTCTAAGCCCTTAACTACCGTGCCATTGCATCATGACAAGGTTACTGCTTCTCGGACTAGATTCAACGGCACACGCAAAACCAATTCTGAACCATTTTTAACTCGTATTTGATTAAGTCCATTTAGAGCATGCCTAACTTAACAATCGCTAAACAAACTATTATGTACTTGGATACTCTGATATATTAGGTAATAGACCTGTGTTCAAACCCAATTGAGAGTGTGAGTCTGTCAAGAAAATCATTTATGTTAAACTTCTTATTTCACAAAAATATATTAACCCATTAAATAATTATTACACTTAAAACAAAATTCTAATCATCTCACATTTTACTCATTTAAGCATAAATATTCATATCATATTTCATTAATCATTTATTTATTATAATCAAGAATTTATTTATTTATTTACATTTTATTTTATATGAACAATACTAGGGAATCTGTCATGCCCGTGACAAAGGCCGTGATGGATATTATGGGCACCATCACACTCGTGATCTTAGATCGTGATGAAAACAATTGACCTTGTCATGCTTATAATAGGTGATAACGCTCCCTATCACGACCGTGATACAGACCGTGATGATGATTACACCTGCAATCAGCTTTATAAAATTTTTCTAAAAGCAACTCAAGGTGATAACAATCTCCATTACAGCCATAATCTACCTTTAAAGACCACACAGAGAAGATAGTGACCCTTGTAACAGTAGTAATTTAGGCCGTATCAAGCTTTTGAAAACACTCAGAGGAGATAATAGGCTATATAACGGCCATACTTATCAGGAAAATACAAATCTGAGAAGATAACGGCATTGATTACGCCCGTAATGAATAGGGCATTATTTATGGTACTTGTTTCGAAATTTTTTGAGGTCGTATGTCCTCTAACTCCTTACTAAGCCTTTATACATTTGTAAAAGCATACCAAACTAGCCCGTGAATACATGTTAAGCATCACAAAGCTTAGTTGCTCACATAACTCCATTTTACACACATATATACAACAAACTTAATCCAAGTACATAATCTTATCATTTATGCTTGTTAACTTCTATTATTACCCTAATCATTTAAATTCTACTAATTTATCACTAACAACGTCCATACATGCATCATATCATCTTAAGACGCCATATTTTTTTTCATCAAACACCTAGGATATATACACCTATTTGCATCTCTAACTCAACATATATAATAGTATGCCCTTAATTCACATCAAATATCAAAGTTTTACTATTATCTAACATTAACATCACTCAAGATCATGATTATACAAAACAAATAAGAAATCAATTTTTACTTACTTTTAAAGCTACTTCTAGAAATCAAGTTTGTTTTCTCCACTTCCTTAGCTTGATACACACTTCTCTTAATCTTATATCTTACTTTCTAGCCTTGGATCTAGTTTGCAACGACTTAGAAGGTTTAATAGAGAAATTTGGGTTTGTTTAGGCTTGAGAGATAAAAGAAATGGAGAGAGAGAGAGAGACGATGGAAATTTGGGTCTGTTTTCGATTGATATTTTGTCTACTTTGTTAACTTTTGGGGCATTATGGAATTCTCTAGAAGATGCTATATACATTGGCTTGGGCTATGGGTTGTGTGTGGGCTTGGTTGTTTAAAATTAATTGGTCCTAGTTTTAAAATTTGGGACTCCAAATCCGCTAAGAGATTCATTAAACACACATACATCTCAATTTAATGAAATTCAATAAACAAATATATTTCTATAATTTTACTAACACACATATACTTTAATTACAAAAATTTCTTCGACTAAAAAATTTGTTATATCACTAAATTAAACACTAACTTAACTATAATAATTTAAATCACAAATCATCGATTAAACATCTATAAACTATTTATTTTAGTATATTAAATTTTAAGTTATTTCTAATAAAAACCCTGTAGAGTTTAGTACTGGGTTTAGGAGAACTTACAAGAAAGTGGATCAAGTTTGTGTCTTAAATGACCGTCCTAAACCCTCATGGCTACATCCTTAATTCAAATTTCCTAGATTCAAGGGCAGAAATTATCGAGTTAAATTACATACCAATGACTTAAATTAAGGATCCATTTTGGAATGTTAAGTTTTGATATATATATGGTAGGTTTGTTTGTAGTAGGTTAATCCTAATATGGTATAGTTAAATGTAATAGGTTCATTGCGTCTAAATATGATAGGTTTTTGTGTAAATGTGGTAAGTTAATGTAAATGTAGTAGGTTTGTTTATAGTAAGTTTGTCCAAATATAATAAGTTTATATATGATAGGTTGATCCAAACATAATAAGTCTAATGGACCTAATCAAAGGGACATAGTTCTTAATTGTGACATTACCTTCGCATTGAGAAAAGTTCCGTGGCTAACTGGAGTTTTTTAAACCCTATTTTAATTTTTTTGTTTTTAATTAACATTTTACGTAATTATATTTATTTAGCAAATAATTTTACTAAATTAATTTTCTAAGATAGCGAGCATGTGTTTTTCCAATAATATTAAGTGATATTGATATTTTTTAAATCAGCCTATTAACAAATACTTCAGACGTTATCATGTGTTTTCTCTATAATATTAACATTTTAAAACAAATCCAATTTATTAAAAGAAATAATATAAGTTATATATCTACAAATAAATAAAGATAAGAATTAACCTGTTTATAAAATACTTTGAATAAAGGAAATAAAAAATTCAATTTAAAAAATTAAAAATATTAGAATTTTTAAATGCGGTTATGATTGTATTTGCAAAATTCTGATTTTTAGAATTTTCTTTTGAATTGTAATTTTTATCAACTATAATGCTGTTAAAGAAAAAGAAGTAGAAGAAGGAAAAAGGAAAAATGGAAAAAAGAAAAATGAGAGAAAGGAGAGCGGAAAAAGGAAAAAGGAAAAGGACAAAAGTTGGACACATTTCACAAAAGCGTGAAGCGTGCGTGTGTTTATTTTAATGTGTTGGTTTTTTAAATGGGACAGGAAATGCGGTTTTGTCCCTTTTCTTTCTTTGAGACAAATGGAGGGACCTTAGTTCTCTCTCCCTGTCTCTCTCTGCTCAAAATTAGCTTTCCTTTTCCCAAAAAAAAAAAAAAAAAGAGGGAAGTCAATCGATCCACTTCTTCGCTGTGCATCTCTTTAACCGTTTCACAAATCTCTTGAGGTATAAAAATCATTCCATTTCCATTTCACTTTATGCATTTTCGTTTCAACTTTTTTTTTGTGTAGTTTTTAGCTCATTTTTGACGTGCTGCGTCTTCTTCTTTTTAATTCCTTTTCCGGAGAGTGGGTATACTAGTTGTGTTGCATGAATTTTTGCTTGTGATGGAAGTACAGTAGTTAAAAAAAAAAAAAAAATAAAAGGCTGCCATTCTGTTTCTGTGAAACATTAAACTCCTGTACATGTGTTAAATAGTGTCACTATGCTTAGTTCATTGCATGTAGTTTTGTTTCTTATCGAAGCTTGAAATATTCAATTTTAGTGTTGATTTGGGGGGTTGTCAGTACTTTTCGAGTGTTTTTCTGCTTTTAAGGAAGTTACAAAGTTCTGGGTATGTTTTTTTTTTTTTTTTTAAAGCATACTTAACAATTTATTTTATTTTCCTGAGTTTTGCTTAGTTAATGATTAGAATGCAATTAATGTTAAGGAGGTTTTGTCGCTGAGGTCTTTAGTTTCGAGGTTAATTTGATAAATATTTGAATTTTCTTTATACTTTCCCTCTAATGGCAAAATGAAAAAAAAATAATAATAATGCTATTTTTCTGGGTTTACAGAAATTTCTACAAGCTGATGCTTTCTTTTATTTTATTTTATTTATTTTTTATTTTTTTCTTAAACCCTTTTGATGTGCTTCTGGATTTTGACTTTTTCATCTCTAGGCCGTTTGTACGGAGTTTGACTTGCTTATACTTGGCCGTGGATTTTTTTTTTCTTTTTTTTACTTGCTGTCAATTTGTATTAATGCTTGTGGTTACGGTCAAAGGGTTTTATTTAATGGAAACTTGTTAGCTTTTCTACTTCTTAATTGAAATTATACATTTGAAGTAACGTGAAGTCAGCTAGACCTTGTTCAAATCTTCCCTTTATTCATTCATAAGCATGCTAATTGGCGTTTTGAATGTATTCTTAATGATATTGGAAAGTTCGGGTGCATGAAGAATGGAGTAATTTGTGTTCCAAGTGATGTTTCATTACAAGATATAAAAAGACTAGCCAGCTACTTTAAATGCCCAAGGATTTATTTTTTATTTCCCCCCTTTTTGCAATGCATTGCATTTTGGGTCAAGTTTTGGGATGCCATCATGACAGCCTTTGTTGTTTTTTGCTTCTGTAGCAAACTTGCTTGTGTTGACTGCAAATTCTTGAATTGTGATGCCTCCACCACTTATTGGTGTTGGGGAGGAGGGCCAAAGCGATGCCACTATGCTTGCTTCTCCACTCTCCATGGAGAGTGTATGCCAGAATGTGGAATTGAAAAAGCATAATTACATGGGTGTCCCTGACAGCTTCTCTGACTCTGCTCCCTTGAGTGGTAGACGGAGCAGCCTAAATATTAAAGCTACCGAACTGAGGCTTGGACTTCCTGGATCTCAATCACCTGAAAGAGATGCAAATGTGGCCCCTATAAACTCAAAACACCTTGATGAGAAACCCCTCTTTCCTTTGCACCCTTCAAAGGATGGGTGCTATTCTTCACAAAAAGCTATTTGTTCTGGCAACAAAAGAGGATTTTCTGATGCCATGAATGGGCTTTCTGAGGTGGATTTTTTTTATTGCAGCAATGAGGAGTTTCAATATTTTCATGGCCCGTTATTGTTTTGTAATATACTGGTTTAACATGTTAGTGTCATGATTACAGGGCAAGTTTCTGCCAGGTGGAGATGTAAATGTGGTGCTTTCACCAAGAACTTCTTCTCATACAGGACTGAAAGGTGGTGCTGTCCTTGAAAACCTTGGAACCCAAACAAACAAGGCTAAAGAGAAGGTGACACTACAGGGTCCAATGGAGATAACACGTGCAGGGAAGGAGGTGCACACTGGCAATGCAGCTGGGAATAATAAGTGCAGTACTCTGGCTCCTAAGTAAGTGCGAAGAACACCACTGGAATAATTGGGTTTGTTAATAATGATATTTATATTATTCCCATGGCAGGGCACAGGTAGTTGGTTGGCCACCTATCAGATCTTTTAGAAAGAACTCTTTAGCAACTACTTCAAAGAATGCTGAAGAGGTAGATGGAAAAGCAGGGCCAGTTGCTCTTTTTGTTAAAGTCAGTATGGATGGTGCTCCTTATCTCAGGAAAGTCGACTTACGAAATTATGCTGCATATCAGGAGCTGTCTTCTGCCCTTGAGAAGATGTTCGGTTGTTTCATTGCTGGTGAGATATGTTAATGTCCCTAGCTAATTTCAGGGTTCATGTTATTGGAGGGCTTGTCCTCATATGCATTTTTTATGGTTACTGCTGATTTAAAATGGTGCCAGGTCAATATGGTTCACGTGGGAATGGCAAGGAGATGCTAACAGAAAGCAAACTGAAGGATCCATTAGATGGATCGGAAAACGTTCTCACTTATGAGGATAAAGATGGTGACTGGATGCTTGTTGGGGATGTTCCCTGGGAGTATGTTCTGATATTTCAGTCTATTGCTTTTCCATTAAATGCAATAATTTTTTTCTTGTTGGGCCATGGCAAGGATTTGGTGATCATATAAGGTCCAACGTGATTAAAAAAGTTTATTTGATCATTGAGAATTTCTCAATTATGTCATGTTAATTGGATTACAAGCTGTTACTGATGCTCATTCTCCCTTGAGTCTTGTACATGCGTGCATGGCTGCATAGAAGTGCTGAGGCATCTTAAGCACTTGTCTATGTTTATACAGCATTTGTGACTTGGAAACTCAAGGGAAGTGAGAGCATGTGATCTGCATTATCTTCTCTATATGAAACGTGAACATATGTAGTTAGCTAAGTCTTCCCATAGATTATATGAAGCTGATGCATGCTATTTCTGTTATCATTGTATCAGAATATTACATGTTGTCATCAATGCATGTCATCGCTATCACCAATGTATGAATGTTATGTCATGTTTGTAAGATGTCAAATATATATATTATATATATATATTGCTTATGTTAAATAATAAATATAATAGCTCATACTATATCTACAAGTTTAAGTTTTTAAATTAGATGGTTGTGGTGTTAGCCTTAACATGTAGTAAGCAGAAGGTTAAGAGTTCGAATCTGTACGCACTCATTTCAACCCCATTAAAATTAAGTCATCTATTTGATGGGTCTTAGTCAAAATTAAAGTCCTCACCCATAAGTGAGGAAAAGTGTTAAATAATAAATATAATAGCTCACACTACATCTATAAGTTTAAGGTTTTAGATTAAATGGTTGTGGTGCTAGCCTTAACAGTTTATTTACCTCCAATTTAATCTTTGAGTCTGTTGATGTGTAGGCATGATTGTCTATGATCTCCTTCTGAGTAACTTATATATTAACATTGTGATTTAAGTGTGAAAAGTCTGTGCTACTTCATTGATGCAGGATGTTCATTGAAACATGCAAGAGGCTGAGAGTTATGAAGAGTTCAGATGCCATTGGCCTAGGTAAGCTGCTTTGGAGATGTGGGGATGCACATGCTTGGGCCAGTAAATAGCTTTATAATATGAAGAACTTACAGTATGTATTTTTCACTATGCACCTTGACTTAGAGCTTTAAACCAAAAAAATTTACAGAGTAAGGTTTCATGAATTAATAACAAAAGAAAAAAGGACTCCCTTGGCTTTTGTTGAAGAATTTTGTTGAACAAAAAGAAAAATAGCATATCAATTCATGCTAGCTGCCATAGGTCTTGTGAATAGGTCCCGTGAATTTATTGCGTTCAAATCTGGGTTTGAAAAAAGGTTTCCACAAGTACTGAAGCAGCAATGCAAGTCTTATTTAAAGCACATTTTTCTTTTCAGTGAATTTCCTATGATATTTTTCACTTTTTGGGGCAACTAAGTTATGACACTTTTTGGAGCAATATTGTTATGGGTTGGAATTTTGGCATTCAGTTAACCCTAGGATCTTCTATATAAATTCTGTGGAGTGAAGTTTCTGTAGCATTTACAAGCTAATATTGCATGGTGCTACATATAATGATGACATTTAGGGTGCATTGGTTTTACAGGATATATTTTCCAAATAATTTCAAATTTTGTTGGCTTCAATTTCTTTATTTGTCAAATATTTATAAATCAATTTCAAGAAGTTGTGTTAACTGGTGGCTGGCTATAATAGCACCTAATGGCTAGAGATGATAGAAGGCGACCACAATGCTCGTAGTCTATGTTGGTAGTTGGTTTCAGCAAAAGACATCTAATATTGATTTGTAGTTTTAAAATTATGAAATTAATTTTCCAGTTCTTAATGGAAAATTTCATATCCTACTCAATTACCACTATCATCTGTTGGTCAATATATCCCTCAGAGAATTAGTTACGTTGGTGTCTTAACCTATTATGGTGCAATATTATTTCAAATGTTAAAGAGATTTAGAATTCTCCACTAAAGAGAGACACCCTTATCAATTCAATCTTCATTTATAGTTGGTTTACTTGTCATTTATGTTTGGTATATTTTATTCTGTCTAGTACTTTTTATGTTTATACTTAATCATGACATATGAGTCCAGTCATTATTAGGCCAATGATTAGTATGATTGGTCTTTAGGATATGTTTGGTTCGTTCTTATTGTAGAAGACAGGCTTAAACCCTGGAATAATAAGTTTTTTTGTTCTTCTTCTTTTCTCTTGTCTCCTGATTTTCTAATTTATCCTCTTTGCTTTCTATGATTAAATTCTTTATTAGAGGGTGCAATTGTTGAAAGAAAAAGAAAGGTGATTCCAGGAAATCCTAGTGAAATTTTCTTAACTATTAATAGGGTGGAGCAGAAATTGTTGTTCTAAAGGAATGGGATTTCTCAAGTAACTTTCATTGTCATATTGTGCCTTCCTAGAATGCAAGTTTTCATCATTTAAGACGGCATTCAAAGGAACAGAATTTTATATATTTAAGAAGCCCATAAAGGGGAGAAACAGAGTCATGTTTGCTAGTCTTTGTGCTGAAAACTTCAAAGTGGAGTGAGAAGGAAGAAGAAATGACGCAATATGGTGCATGTTGCTAAATCTTTCTGTATACAGGATTATGTCTACACAGGCTTTCCTTCTTTTGTCTGATCTACAAATTGGTCATTGTAGCTACATAATTAATATTTTTGGAATAAGTATGAGGTGTTTGATTACATGACTTCTTGTTTTGGTAGCATAATAAATCCACAGCCAGCTGATCTAGAAAGCTTAAACCTTTTGGATCTAATGTGGTTTTATTTGATTAGATGACATTATCTATCCACTGCTGAGGATGCTCATTTGTATTGCAACCTGAAATCATGACCTGTTGCATGAGAATGTAAATGGTATTTGGGTTTTCTTATTAAATAAATTACTTATGGTGGTATGCGGTTGATTTGTTATATTTTCTTAGTTTTAATATCTTGTTTATCAATGGCCTAAAAAAAATGTTAAGAAATATAAGTTAGTATATATAAGATATTATAATTAATTTTGTGTTGATAGTGATAGTTAGAGGTAGGTAGGATTGATAGCTTTATATATATTCTCATTTTATATATGATAGATGAGATAACAATACACTTATTCTCTTTTTTACTTTTCAGATAAAATGGTATCATAGCTGTAGTGAAAATTTGGTTATTATAAAATTAGGGTTTTCCTTTCTAGTTGTGCTAGTGAGCAACGTTTAGATCTTTAACACACCTCAGAGAGTGTGCTTAGAGATGTGCTTATTATTTCTCACTGCTCTTTAGGAAGAAATTCTACCCTAACTGTCTTAGTGAGCAGCGTTCGCATCCCACACCTTGGAGAGTGTTTGTGTAGGAGAGACCGCCATCCAACATACTTTTTCAACAAGCTTCTCAACCAACGGAGAAGCGCATGAGGTCATGCGCCACGTAAAGCGTTTGATGCTCCCTCTCGTTTTCCGCACGTGGAGGCACGTGCAACCCTTTTTCATCCTAAAAAAAAAAAAAAGTACAATAGATGTTGGTCTCCAAAGGATATGTCAAGACTAGAGTATAGTTAGTAGATATCTTCAATAAAGCTTTGAATGATGTTAAAGTTGATGATATTTGTAACAAGTTGGGCATAATTAATATCTAACTCTAACTTAAGAGAAGTGTTGAGAAATATAAATTAGTATATATTAGATATTATAATTAATGTTGTGTTTGGTAGTGGTAGGTAGAGGTAGGTAGGATTGATAATTCTATATATATTCTCATTTTGTATATGACAGATGAGATAACAATACAATTATTCTCCTTTTTACTTATCATTTAACATAAATAAAATTAAATAAAAAAGGAAAAGTGAAGATTTACTTTATTTTCAAGTCTAAAGTGGAAATTTTAAGAATGACCTATTCTCCTTGTATGTCTTTGTGCATTGTTGAATACAATGCTACAAAGTATGATACAAAGAGTATATGAGATAGTGCAGACCTGAGTATACATGTAATATCACAGCGAAAAGTCTAAAATATCCCTATGTAAAGAAATGTATACAAATATACAGAACAATATTGCGCGATAGAATAATCCTTTTGTATCATAAAATGTGATGTTACAAAGTATATATAATACAAAGGGTGTATGAGATAATACAGATCCAAATATACATATATCACACTGAAAAGACTAAAATATCTCTATAGAATGAAACTGTACAGTGTATAAATGTATAGAATGATACTCCTGAAAGCTTTTAGCATTCCATTGATTTGTATTTATGAGAACTCTATATAAAGATGGATTAGTATTAGTGTCATGGTGCTTCAAGGCTAACACTTGGTTAGGTCATAGGTTTAATGTTGGCATCATTACTTGAGTTTATACTGCTGGCAAGAGAAGTAAATTTAAGATTATGATTGATAGGGTCGATTTCCATTTGATGGTGAACGTTTTAGTGCCATATGATCTGTCAGTACTTTATTAAATAACTTGTTTTCAACATACCATTACATCCATTTTTTGTCAAAATTCTGGAATGTTGGAACTAGTCAATTTAGCTATTCACTTAATTACTTAGGACTTACTAGTAGATTATATTTTATAGTTGTACTGCTTGGTGAACATAATGTCTCATCTTCCTTATCTCAATGGCTTCTGCTTTAACACCAGCATGATCATATATTGCAGTTTTCATGGCAATTCTAATTTTATCTCATTGTATAGTTAATGGATGATGAGGGATCCTCAAGGATATTTGTTGCTGTTTGCAGCACCAAGGGCAGGGGAAAAGAATAAGAGCAAGGTCTAGTTATTGCTGCATGGATCAAACTTGTCTATCCAGCAGGGGACTTGATTTGAGATGAGAGATTGAAATGCACTCAAACCCGAATTCCGTTGGAGATTGAGGAGTTGGTTGCTGGACTGATAATGGCCATGTGTAGCTACTATATTGTGTTGCTGTGTTTGTTCATTGTGTTTGCAAGGTACTCCTTCTTTGAGCTTGCTTTGTTTCATAATATATGGAAAGACCTGAAGACTGAATCCAATGCTTTTGGCAAAACTGTTTTACCAAGACTTTTGTGAGATGCTGTATTCAATAACGTGTTAAATGTGTAGAGTGTACTGCTTGTTGCCCGTGTCCTTTGCTTATTTGTCTTGGACTATTCTCTCATATTGGTTAATGGTTCTAAGTCTTTCATAGGCGTGGGGCATGAAAGGTATTGTTGCCACTCTCTTGTACCTGATTTGGCATGAACATTGTTCTTGTATTCAAAATGAAACAGATTCAGTTCTAACCTGATCATCCCTATGAATGAATGTGGTTGGCCAAATCATAAAGCTGTGGTTGTGCTTGTGCAATGTGATAGGAAATTGTATGCTAACCTTATTTCCACCTTTAGTCCTTTTTAGGTAAATAACACAACCATTTAATCTAAAGGTTTAAGCTTGTAGATATGGTATGGGCTATTATATTTATTATGTAACACTCCTCCACTTGTGAGTCGGGATTTTGATTTTGACTAAGACTCATCAAGTAGACGACTTAATTTTAATAGAGTTAAAATGAGTGCGCAGAGGTTCAAACTCTTAATCTCCTGTTTTGGTACAATGTTAAGGTTAGCATCACATATCATGTTAAGGTTAGTATCATAACCATCTAATTTAAAGCTTTTAGATTAGATAGTTGTGGTGTTAATCTTAATAAATCCAAAATCTTTTTTGCAAGTCCTTGGACGCATTAATCTTAAACCAAACCTTTGAAATTAAGGATGCGAATGATCCTTGTTGTGCTGTCCCATGTCCATGGTTTTGTTTGCAAAAAGAGCATGCAGGTGTATGTGTTGTTGACATGGAGTTGCTATAAAGGTTGACATTCATGAAGCGATCTTTGTTTAGCTGCTGCTGCTTCATGATTTGGAGTGATGAACATCAATGATGATCTTCTTTTAGAGTTCGGCTAGAGGTTAAATAAAATTATGTGGGAAATTTTTACATTTGAGAAAATGGGCATTGTACAACCTTCCATAAAAATGTTTTCAGATAGCGTTACAGAGAAAAAACCGTGTCCTTTGAAATCCTATGTTGGAGACACGATTTTCATACGTGCAGAATTCATTTGTGCAGGAGAAAGATGGATTTTAAAAATTAATGAACTTTGGGATAATGCTTGTATCATTAATTTTTAGCCACTTAATGTTTGAACTTTCATTTTTTTCTTTTTGGCATCTTAATGTATGAACTTTTGTTTTCAGTGATTTAGTGTTTTTTTTTTTTTAGTTTAGTTTTAATTTATTATCTCTGGTAACGGAAAAGTTAAGCCGTCCTAGGTTTCTAAGGGAGTCTGGTTTCACCACATCTAGTACATCTTCATTCATTCAAAAATTTGTACCATTAATACATAGTTAGTACAATCATTTACAAACAAATATTATATATAAAATATACAATTAAAAGCGTTCCCTGTAGGGGTGGGCAAAAAAAAATTGATAAAAAAAACTAAATCGAAATCAGAAAACCAATAAAAAAATATGGTTAATTAGTCCGATGGTTTCAGTTTAGAACCATGATTTTTATTTATTTATTTATTTATTTGTTTGTTTTTGGTCTTGGTCTTGATTTTGGTTCGTAATTACAAGAAACCAATAGTTAATGGTTAACTGGTTTGATATCTATAAGTATATACAAATAATATATAATTATTATAAATATATACATATAATATGTAATTATTTTTTTGAAAAAATAAATAGATAAAGTTGAAACCCTAAATCTAACTCTTTCTCACTTTTCTCTGTCTTAAGTCTTTCCCATCTAATCTTCAATATTTATAAGTTAGTTTTAAAATATTTTATATTTATATACATATATATTTGAATTATTTATGTTCCACTTGTTGAGTTTGCTTGCTTTTTGTGAACTTCTTGTGAATGGTTGTTTGATATTTAGACCTTGAACATTTATGTTCAATTATGATATTGTTGTATTGTAATTTGGAAAAAAAAAAAAAGGAGAAAACTTTAAAATTTTAATTTGTGTAATGTTGTGTTACAGTTATATTCCTAATTTATTGTTGATTTTATAGTTAAGTTTTTGTATGTAATTGCGATATTTAATTTGTTAATTGACAATTTTTTAATGTAATTATGAAACAAAAGGGTTTAACTTTTTATGAACCAACTGAAAATATGGTTCACTTTTAATTAACCATTATGTTAAATGGTTAAAAATTGAAATTATTAACAAAAAAAAGTTAATCGTTAAGGTAGTTAACTGTTAATAATAGATTGATTTAGGTTTGGAATTTTAAAAAATTGATTATTTTGGTTCAGTCCAAAAAAGAGGAGTTGGATTTTCCAATCGAGTCATGCCCACCCCTAGTCCAGTAAAGTCGCCAATCTATTGAGCTTGGATTTTAATTTCTAATTCAATTTCCTTTAATCCGATTTACATAAAACCCTAACCCATTTGACATAAACCCTTGACCAAGAATTAAAGAAAATCTTTAATTTTAAAAATTTTGGAGTCACCACTCAACTAAAGTTAGGAAAAAAAAAAAAAAGCAAATTAGGATCAATGGGTAGATTGCTCCTAATTTTGCTGCAGATCTGTGATAAAATTGATTTAAAAATCAATTTTTTCATTAGAAAAGAAGTAGAGATAATAAGTCTAGGGCTATCTTATTAAAACCCATGTTGGTCCTAAATATGTAACCAAGAAGAGGAAGGGGGTTAAATTGGTTACATAGAAATTCAAACTTTTCAACAAAAAAACAATAACATTCCTTGATTACTTATACCAAAAAGGCATGAACTTAATATATGCGAATGCATCAAGTGCAATCCAATTCAATTTCAGGGAAGGATCGAACATTGAATGAATTTAGGCAAACTTGATTTAAAAATGGAGTATCAAGGCTCAAATGGGAAGATGACGCAAATCAAGTGGTTTCAACACGAAAAAGCAGAAGCTATCCAAAGCTGTAGGAGCTTTGTACGCCGGCCCAAAGTCGTCAACTTTGATCCCTACGCAGCTAGCGTACCTTAGGTATACTGCCAGCCTTCAGATGGTGTTCAACATGCACAGAATTAGTTCTTGTAAAGCTACTCTGTACGCCATCAACTTATATATCCAAGGTCGCTAGCGTACTTTGATAAGCTGCCAGCTTAAGTTTTTTGAATTTTGTAATTTATTTTTATGTCTTTAAGGTTTCCTTAGTAGTATATATATAGACCTATTTGCTTGGTATTGAGATAGATGATCTTTGAATACTTTAGGAGTGAAAAACCTTTGTGTTTGAGAGAGTCTTCTCTCGTATTGCATTTGGTTGCGATGTTTTATGAATATTGAGAGATTCCATTTCCTTTATTCATTCCCATTGATTGAATCGTGGATTCTTTTAACCAGTGATTAGTTTTGTAATTCATGGAAACTATCGGATTACGATTCTTATTACAATTCAGTTTGATTTTGTGATTTGTGAGTCATATCGAATTACTATTTCATTCATACCCTTTATCTTTTCTTAATTTTATTTATCCATTACATAAAACCCTAAAAAAAAGATTCTTTCTTTTCTTGTGTGAGTTTTAAAGAAAGATCCTATCTTTCTTGGTGATTTAGTTTATTTTCTTGATAACAAGAAGGAAGAGCCCTAAATCTTGAAGGAAATAATTTCTGACCCCCTTGGATTTATATCATTTGGTATTAGAGCTCTTGGCTCAGCATGCTTCAAATCGCTAAGTCATCGTATCATCTTGTGAAATACCCCAAATCTTCACCAAGATTAGAAATTGAGTTTAGATAGATTAAATAAATCAAATAAATTATAGGATTTAATTAGACAAGTTGGCTTAATTTAAATAGCTAATAATTAAGTTGGTTTTGAGATTTGAAATTCTTAAAATCTCTAAACATATTCTAAAAATGTTTAAAGGATTCCTAAATCCTTGATTCTTAGCCTAAACACTAATTTCTAAATCTCAATAAAATTTGAGTTCATTTTCTTGTATAAAAATATCAATTCTTAAACTCGAACTCAAATTAAATATCTTTTATCTAAAATAAATTCTCAAATTAAGTTCTTATTGCAAGTTCTTAATTTCTAACATATTGGTTCCGAAACAAACTTTTAAATACCTTCTGGAACTATAGATATTGATCTGATAGTTCTAAACCTATACCCTATTTTGAAAAACCTTTATATTTATCCTTTCTCTTTATTTATTTTTTATTTTTTAGCTGCCTTTTTTCCTTTCCCCTTTTCATTCTTTACGTTTCTTTCTTCTTCTTCTTCTCTTCTTCTTCTTCTTCGTCTTTCTTTCTTTCTTTCTTTCTCCAAATTCAACACATAAATCTCAAACGCAATAAGAGAAAAAGAGGAATCAAGTAGAATATGAGAATAAAAGAAGGAAATCAAAGCTAGAAGTACAAGAAGTTGCATGATTTAGCCAAAAAGCTAAGTTTTCTAATTCAATTCATATTTGTTTTATTTGTTGTTTTCTTGTTTAATTGATGAATTGATGTTGAAATGAGTTGGGATTGTTGTTTATATATGTATTTGTTGCTTTCATGGTTGATGGAAGTTGGGTTTTGAAGGAGGAAGAAGATGATGAATAGTGGTTATGGAGGTTGATGAAGTTTGAGATGTTTGATGTGGTGAATGTGAAGTTTATGCATGTTTGAGGATGTTAGAATGGATGTAGGCTGTAGTATGATGGTTGTAAAATGTTTTGGAGAAGGTTTGAAGTGTAAAAATTTAGTAAAATTTGTGTTTGAAACAAGGAATTTCGCAAAATTGTCAAACGCTGGTGCAAACGGCCTCGTTTGGGGGGGTGTTTAGAGCAAACGGCCCCATCTGGGGGGGGGGGGAGGGGGGTGTTTAGAGCAAACGGCCTCGGAAACGGCCCCATTTGCAAGAGTGTTGCGCTCTTGGATCAAAAAATTTCATTTTCCCTAAGTGCAAACGGTCTTCCAAACGGCCCCGTTTGCAAGGGCGTTTCGCTCTCAGATTTCTTCCCTGATGCGACACTGTTTTGTAAATTAGTCATAACTTTTTCATACGACCTCCGATTGAGGTGATTCAAGTTGCGTTGGAAAGATTAAAAAGAGATCTACAATTGTCGTGTTTTGAGTTTTTACAAATTCAAAAAGTATCGATGCTTAAATTTTGATTCTTTCCATCTGCAATACTTTCCAAAACAAAGTTAAAACTTGTTTTTGTTTGTTTTATGTGTTTTTGCTTAGGAAATGGATCTTTTTGAACTAAACTGAGATAGATGAGTGATATTTGATGTGCTAAGTGAATTAATTCATGTAATTAAACATGGGTTAAGTATGTTTATAGATTTAACAAATAATTAGATTAAATCTAGAAGTTAGTTATAAAATGAACTTAGTTAACAAACCCAGGTTCAACTTGACTAAATGAACTTGAATGAACTAAAATGGATTAGATTGTTTAACTTTGATAAATTTGGCTAGGTTTAAGCTAACTTGGGATTAAGTGACTAGATCTTAGATATATAATAAATTAGTAATTAATCTAAGTCCAACTTGGCTTAATGAACTTCACTAAGTTAAAAATGAATTAGATTGATATAGTTTAATCACATTGGCTTAGTAAATGACTTAAATAATAATTCTAAATAATTTGGCTAAGGTTAAGCTAAACGGGTTAGTAAAAAATAATAGAGTTAAATAAATGTGTTAGGGTAATCTTTGAATAACATGAGGAGTATGTTGTCTTGTATGTGTGTGTATATATATATATTGTCATGGGAGTAACGTGCTGTTATATGTGTATATATATATATGTTGTTTTGTATATATATATATATATATATTGATATGTGAATAATAGGTTGTGATATGGTTTATATTTAATATGAATGAGTACTAGCTTAAGTTCTTATGTGAGTTCAATTTCTTAAAACAGATGTTTGGTTTTGGTTTTGGTTATGATGCTTTTGGATTGGCTTTGATCAACCTTCTAAGGCTCTGTTTAGGGATTTTATTTAAAGGTACGCAGTAACTTGCGTGTTGAATGTTAGGATAGGCATTCTAAACTGATTAAGACTCAAACTCGGCTTAATAATTGATGAGTCTTTATTGTGCTTTAAGTCGTTGAATCCGGTACGAGGAGCGACAACTTGTCATGATGCAATGACAATGTTAGAATAAACGCTTAGGCCACCTATCATGATGCAATGATTTGGCTTGACGGGTTGTCATGATGCAATGACAATATTATAATAGGTGCTTAGGCCACTTGTCATGATGAAATGACATGGCTCGGCGGGTAATCGAAGGGAATATAGTAACAGTGTAACATTTACTTAAACTTGGAAAAAAGTATCATAGTTTAGTTCAACGTTTATGGGAGCGTGTGAACTAGATTCATGTTATGGACTGAGTCTAAGTAGAGTTGGGTAACGACTATAAGCCCTGGATAAGATTACTGTTTCTTTTCATTGTAACGTTATCTAGGAGATATAAGTATTCGGGCTACTTATATCAACCCCCTGAGCGTCGTGAGCGTTACTCAGGATCCCCAGATTCCCATTGGCTTGTTCCGGAGTGTAAGTGCTCCATTGTTGATTTGTTTATTTTAATGAAAAGATAATAACTTGTGGATTGATGCATTACATTTAGTTAAGCTCGTGTGCCACTCCGTGTATGATTGTATTACTATGTATTGGGCTCCGGCTCATTATTGTTGTTGTTATTCTTTTTACAGGTATTATTGTTGTTGATGATGATGATGAGACGATGATATGATGATGTTGTTGCTATTGGTGATGCTTGACTCGGTTTTTGGGTGGTTGTAATGATTCGAAGAGAATTTGTGGATGAGTGAAGGGAGTAGGAGTGTGGATGTAGTTGATTATTTTATTTCTTCTTCGTTTTGTTCTATAAAGACTGGATTTAATTATAAATTTGTATTTTCATTTAAGGGCTTGTTAGTGCCCATGTTTTTGTAAATAAGCTTTTGTAAATATTTATCAAAGTGAAAGTTTTTCCACTTTTAATAGTGGAAGTTTGAAATGCTTTTATGTAGAAACGTTTTTATTAAAGTTTATTTTTCTGCTGCTAAATCCAGTTGTTGCCAGAATCTAATTGAATGATTTCATAATCTAAAATCGAATAGCAATGTTCAACATAAACACCTTCTTTTAAGACAACCTTACGTATAATTCGTAAGAGTTATACGTGGTTGGGGACTTGATGTGCTTAATTTGAGGATTGAGTATGTCGGGTCTTTACATCTTGATTTATATTTTTTTGGATTTGGGTTTGAATTTAGCTGCAAAAGATTTGTGTTGTTGATGAATTGTGGGTGTGGTGTTTTTAAGGTTAACTAATATTCTGCTAAAATCATGTTGAGACACTATGATTATTTGAGAAATCCTTATGATAAAGGTAATTATGAACATCATGCATGGAATTTTTATAATTGTGGTTCAAGATATTAAGAAAAATCAAGGCATGTTGAAAGCAATAATAGGAGAAATTTTTGTGATGAATCTCATAGACAACACGAGATACGAGCTATGAAACGAGATTTAAATTAGGCGATGAAAACTATAGATGATTGGTTGGAGAAGTTTAGTTTTGAAAAGGCATTAAAGAATTTAGAGAAGCCAAAAGTGAAGGTTGTTAGGCTTAAGCTAAAAATTGCAGCTTTTAATGACAAGAAGGTTGAAAAGATTGAAAAGGCTGATGAGATCATTGATGAAAATCCACCAAAGAAAGAAGAAGCAAAGATTGTGATTGTTGAAGAGGTGAAGGTGGATGGTGATAATGGGAAGATGGAACAGGAGAATATTATTGAAATTCCTTTGGTGAAATATGAGGAAGAAAAGACTGTTGTTTATGCTATTTCTTCTCATTTGCAGGTTCAAGATAACTCTTGTCATCAAGAGAATCTATTTCAAGCTTGATGTGTGGTACAGGAAAAGGTTTGTAAATTGGTTGTTGATGGAGGCAGCTGTGCCAATGTGGTTTCACAAGATTTTGTAAAAAAAATGAACTTGCAGGTGAATCTACATCCAAAGCCATACAGCCTTCGATGGTTAAATTCTCCTGATGTTTTATACATTCATAAACAGACACAAGTTTCTATTGCTATAAGAGATTATACTAATACTATAACTTGTGATATAACTCCTACGCATTATGCACATGTTTTGTTGGGTAGACCATAGTAGTATGACTGGCGAGTTATCTATGATGGATATCAGAATACCTAAAAGATCAAAAAAGATGGATAGGTTTTCTTATTGCTTCCAATGACCTTGGATGAAGCTTGACGGGAGAGGTTTGAATATGTTTGGGCTAAAGTTCAAAGGAGCTTGTTTTTGTTTCCTTGTAGGTCTTCAAAGACAAGAAAGAATGTAAACCCCGGGAATTCTCAGTAGCTAGAAAACCCCAGGAGTTGGAGACGAAACCCTAATCTGATCAGATTGAGTTTAGTGAATAGAGCCTAGGAACCCTAAATCCGGCTTTCCTTCGGTTTCATAGTAAAATAAATAAATTGGAGTGAATGAATTTGAATTGTTGTTCCAAAGTACATTTCAAACCTTTGAAAGTTTTAAATTCGGGAATTTTTCAATTCCGGGCCTTCCCGAGCCCAATTACGGAAAAGCGTGCCCCGGGCCACGGATTCAGAAAAATATTCCGGAATATTCATTAACCGTAATTTTATAAGGATTCCAAAAATATCAATTTCATAATTTTCCGAGCTATAAAGATTACAGTTATAGCTTTTCCCGTGTTTTCGGAACAACCGGTAAAGTAGATGTCTTGTCTACTATTCACAAGTACAACCTACATTACACACTACCCATACCCTATTCTTACATCCTTACAACTACTCATTTCAATTTTCTTTTCCAAGAAAATTTGTCTCTTAAATAATTATTACATTTAATTTACTAAACTACAAATTCATTTTTTTTTTAAACTCACACACACACACACACAAAGGAGGCCGGCGCCCCTCCCTCTTATTTCCCCCTCAATTGTATTATTTTTACTTCATTTTTATTAACTAAACCCTAATGCACTCAATATATATACTAAATTTTCTCTCTCTCCCTTCATTTTCTTTCTTTCTAATTTTTCAAAAGGAGCAAAACCCTCTCTTCTTCTCCTCTCAAGTGCCGAGCACTCCCCTCCCCCTTCCTCTTGCCATTTCAACTTTGTTTCCTCTTCTTTCCTTCTTCAAGACCTCTTTGGTATGTATATTTAGGCCTTGTACATCCTAAATCTTGTTATGGCAAGATCATTCTTGTGTGTTTTCTCCTCTAAATCCCAATGAGCATGAGCAAGGGACATGAAAACACAACTACAAGAATCTCAAGCCATCTCAAGAAGTGGATCTAGCCTTTAAATGAGTTTTGTTTGAAATAGAACTTGTTCATGCATATAAAGTAGTGATTTTGTGTTTATATTGTTGTTCATGCCATGAGATCCATGTTATATTCATCATATGTAGTAGATCTAAGGTTTAGACATTCACCACTTTATGTACATGCATGATCATAGGTTCATTTTTGTTTATGTGCCTTGTTGATCATAAAAATGAAGTCTTGTTCATGTATAAGGATGTTAGATAGTATATCTCCACATATTGATGGCAAGAACATTGAAAAAGGAAGGACTTTGTTAGATATGAAAAGTTGAAAATTCGGATGAAATGGAAACCCTACCCTAAAGACCTCCAAAATCAATTTTAAACTTATATTTCATAAGAAAAATGAAGGGTATGTGTAATAGATATGTTGAAGGAATTATTTTCATAAGTTTAGATGAGTTTAGGCATGATAAAAATAAGGAAAACAAGAGGTGAAGTTAGGATGAAAAATGTTGACTTTAAATGTGTATTCAAATTCGTAACTTTGTGTAATGCCTATATAAACACTTAGTATTTAAGTCTAAAATGAATATTTTATAAGCTAAATGAAGTCCTTAGATAGTGTACACATTGAAGCCCCAATTTTTAATGCACTAGACTAGATTTCCTTTAAGAAAAATGTAAGAAAAGAAAGTTTGGAAAAATTCGGATTTTTACAAAGGGCTTAATTGAAAACATGTTTACCAAATGAAAAAGGTGAATTTTTGTGCATGAATGGAGGCCATGACTATTGTAGACTTGGAGGACCTATTCTTAGTTAAATAACAAGTAGATTACAAGATTAAAAACCCAAGGAACCCTAAGGAGTATAATGTGGGAAAATAACTTCTTAGAATTAGTTTATATGAAACTTTCCCCAACACATAGAAGTTCCTAAGAGATTGTTACTACAAAAATCATCATAACCATGCACATATTGAGTTCATTACATAGCATACACATTAGTAGTTCATTCCTAAATCATTCATGCATGAATCACTAACTAGGAACATTTCTTATCAAAAGCAAAGCACATTTTCAAAGTTGGATCAATTGCGGGACAGAACTGATCCCACTGTTCCGTGACCCTATTATTTTCAAAACTTGGATTTAATACTTGAATTAGATAGATCTTTCGAAGTAGATGAAGATCGATATAAAGTTTGCGAAATTCCGAGTTAAAATGACCAAGTTATGGCCGTTTTAAGTCGGAACTTCCAAAAATAGCGAGAAATCCGAATTTAACTAGTCTAGATGTATAGTATGATTTAATTACATGGTGAGAATCTCATAGGGATTATTCTTGATTGGTAGGTGATTCCGAGCAGGACGACTCTCTACCACCCGATTATTATTATTAAGGAGTTTGGTGACCCATGGCCGAGTGAGTTACTTCCACTCTCAATTAATGCTTGTGAATGTAATGAAGTGGCACTAGTGATATAGGCAAAGATAAAAGGAATTGTACAAGCATGATGGGGTATGTGGGAATTATTTATGTTGTGAATTGTTGATATGTGAAATGGAGCTTAAGGCATATCGAAACCGGGTGTTAAGATATTGATTGTTTTATTAGAATCATATGATGAATGTCTGCGTATACTTGTTGGTCACTTAAAAGAATCGAATTAATGACTATTCGACTCCGACTATAAACTGAGTTCATTCATGTCACAATGGGGTTGGAGCATTTACATTGGTTGGTTTTTCGTGACCCATAAAACGAATGTGAGGTTAATCGTGATCCATAAAACGAATGTGAGGTTAATCGTGATCCATAAAACGAGCTTTTAAATCAGTTGACCGTGAGCTTAAACGGCGTCGTACCGCAGGATTCGTTAATCTGCTAACCCGGGATGGAGGGCGCAAGTCCATCCACATATGACTTCCGGTTGGTCATATGTTTGATGATTTCATTTGTATGGTGCATACACTTGCTTGAATAATCACTTGTTTGAATGATTGTATCTAATTGCGTTATGGAAGTATTACTCACTAAGCTAGTTAGCTTACGCCCCGATAGTGTTTATCTTTTGCAGCATGAGTTTATATGGCTTAGGCCAAGACAAGCCACAGCGCAGGTACCGGAGATAGGAGTTTCCCATAGAAGTTTGATTCATTTCTTTTGTATAGACTTCCATCGGAAACTAAGGACTCTGGATGACTGTAATAGACTGTTATTCTTTTGCGGGGGAATGCCCCTTAGATTTGTAAACCTTAAAAATTTATGCGTTTTGATTTATTATCTATGGCTAATGAATGCCTTGTTAAACTGTTAAACTCCATTTGTTGAAGTATTCTATTGTCGTAAGGGAACGCTTTACATCTACTTAAGACTTCCGAAGGCCCCGGTTAGGGAACTCGAGAGTCTTACTTAGTATGTGGCGGACTGTTACGTTTAGGGTACCCTACGGGGCGTGACAAAGAAACCGCCTCAAAATTTCCAGAAGGTACAACAAATTCGAGG
The DNA here is from genome assembly GCA_024138025.1 of Combretum micranthum. Classification (NCBI taxonomy): domain Eukaryota; kingdom Viridiplantae; phylum Streptophyta; class Magnoliopsida; order Myrtales; family Combretaceae; genus Combretum; species Combretum micranthum. The sequence continues at coordinate 252,589 of JAMXBD010001007.1, read as the reverse complement.
TGGAATCTTTTCCAAGAAAGGGAGAATGATGTGAATGCATCAAGTGCAATCCAATTCGACTTCAGAGAAGGATTGGACTTTGAATGAATTTAGGCAAACTCAATTTAAAAATGGAGTATCGAGGCTCAAACGGGAAGATGATGCAAATCAAGTAGTTTTAACACAAAAGAGTAGAAGCTATCCAAAGCTGCAGGAGCTTGTACATTGGCCCAAACCTGTCGGCTTTGATCCTTACATCGCTGGCGTACACCAGATTCACTGCCAGCCTTCAGACAGTATTCAACATGCATAGAATCAGTCTTGTAAAGTTGCTCCATATGCCATCAGCTTATATATGTCCAAGGTTGCTAGCATGCTTTGATAAGCTACCAGCTTATGATTTATGAATTTTGTAATTTATTTTTATGTCTTTAGGGTTTCCTTAGTCGTTTATATATAGACCCATTTGCCTAGTATTGAGATAGATGATTTTTGAATGCTTTTGGAGTGAAAAACCTTTGTGTTTGAGAGATTCTTCTCTTGTATTGTATTTGATTGCAATGTTTTATGAATATTAAGAGATCCAATTTCCTTTATTCATTCACATTAATTGAATCGTGGATTCTTTTAACCAGTGATTAGTTTTGTAATTCATGGAACCTATGGGATTACGATTCTTATTACAATCTAGTTTGATTTTGTGATTCGTGAGTCATATCAAATTACGATTTCATTCATATCCTTTATCTTTTCTTAGTTTTATTTATCTATCACATAAAGCCTAAAAAAAAGATCCTTTCTTTTCTTATGTGAGTTTTAAAGAAAGATCTTATCTTTCTTGGTGATTTAGTTGATTTTCTTGATAACAAGAATGAAGAACCCTAGATCTTGAAGGAAAGAATTTCTGACCTCCTTGGATTCATATCATTAATGTATGAAACTTAATTGATTAAAATAATGAATAAAGGATGCAAAAAATTAAAAGAGAGATATGAAAGAAAAGCTAAGATGTCAATATAAAGTGGTTCAACCTTGTGCCTGCATCCACTCTTCTAGCTCCAAGTCGGGGACCCTATAATCCATATGGGTATATTCTACTAATCTAATAAGAAAACTTGATTACAAGTATTCACAATTTAAATCTACTCAGCCTTCCTAGCTTCGGTTTAAGCTATTACTAACAATAAAGCCCTATTTGTAATACAAAGCAAACGAAGGTCACTCTATGGTTCATTCTCTACAAAATCAACAAGCAAGGTTTAAAGTAAATTACAACAAGTTATGGATGCACAATATCAGATCAAAGATCGCAAGAGTATCTCTTATTACAGCATGCTGTTCTCCCTTTTTTCTATATATTTAACTTGAACTTCCTCCAAATATATGAGCTTCTTCAATGGTTGTAACGTCCATGACTTAACTATCTTGGAATTTGTATTTCTATTTCAAAATTGCGTGTTTATAATTGTTACCTAATAATTGTTTTCATAACTATCCATTTCAACTTTGAACAACTCGCATAACTTTGTCCTAATTGTTTTCATAACTATCCTCATTAAAAAAAAAAGTTCTTTTTCGCTTGGTATCTTCAAAATTTGGCCGTTAGTTTTGACTATGAATGAGTTCTTTAGTCTTCATGTCTTCAATCTGTGAAAGCATAACAAGAATTAAATTATCATATATAATTTCAACAACATTAGATCTTCATGAAATCTTCATAAAATGTGAACTTCAAAGAATTTGATAAATTGCCTTGAATCCTCGTGGATCATATTACTACTTAGTGGAATATATGAATACATTATCCAAATGTATTCATCTTTTGAAGCTAGGCCTTGAAAACTTGCTTAATGATGATTTTTGTAGTATTCTAATCAAACTGAGATGAATTTGTATCTTGTTCTTGATAAACTGATAACTTTGAAATTCTCTCTGGTTTATCTTTTCTTTGGTTATTTTTCTAGTATACTCTTTGGAGTTCCTTCAGGCATAGTTTATCTTGTTAAGCTTTTCCTAGCATAGCCTCTCGAGTTTCTTCTAGGTTGTCTTCTTATCATTGGACATTTTTTAATAAACTTTCTCTAGGTAATCTGATGTTTATTTAATTCTTTACTTTTCTACACTCAATAAATTCATTAGTAATTTCTTTACTCTTTTGTTATCATCAAAATTACATTATAAAGATCTTAACAACCTAAACGATTACCATATTTAACTTTCTAATTATAATTTGTTCCCCATTATATCTTAAATAACATTCCCATGAGATATCTTATAATATATTTACAAAATTTTTACTTTCCTATTTTATCGTAATTTACAAAATTACCTAAATATATTTTTCAAATTTATTAAGATTTACATAGTACATCAAATATATCAAATCTTACCAAAAAAAAATAGTTAATATCTACATGTAATAAATTAGAAAACTACATATACATCAAATTTATTAAAAAGAATTTTTTCTTTTTTTTTTTAGAGTTACCTATTAAGTGCCTACATATCGGCTATTAGAGATTAAATAACACATAATTCTTTTGGATTGATGAAAAATTAGTTTGTTGATTGATTTTAGTAATTTGACATCTTATTACTTTAAGTTCATTAGGTTTTGGTAATTTTTTAAAAAATTGAACCGTTTTTTTATGGTGAACTTTATATTTATCAAATTAGGTTTTTGATAATTTTTTACGAAAACGAAATTTCTAAGTGATAAAATTTTTGAACAATAAATTAAGATCGCACATAATGACAAGCATATCAATTCAACATACACGTTATTGTAAATTGAAGTAAGAAACATCAACATTAATTTTCAATAAGATGAACTCATATAATCATATTTAAATTTTATGCATTGTTTAAACTCAAAATCTTAATGACATGTAAAAGTGAGATCAAATATTTATAAAGATCAAAGTTTTCGGAACCTATTATTTACACATCAAATTAAAATTATCATTGTATATCATATTTTTTGTTCCAAAATTTCATGTCAAACCATTAAAACAAGATGTCAACACATATGTCATGGCAAATTATCCATATCAACAACATATTTATAGATACATTATGATGAGTCATATGTTCATAAAATCATTGTGGATCAAATATTCATATATATATAATGGTAAACATTACATATTTATTATAAGAAAAATCAGTTTCGAGATATTAATATATCATGTAAGATCAAATGTTCAAAAAAAGATATGTGGTCATTAATAGATCATGCATACAAATCATAGCCAATATTCAATAGAATATGTAAAGAAAATTGATAATAATGTTTTATGCAATACAAACCTGAATACTGAATCTAGAAATCACATTACAGTACAATTATCTCAGAAGTTTTTAGACAAAAACTATAAGGTAAATAATAATCAATTGCACATTTTTAGGTTTTCAAGGCAACCAACCATAACACACACGCAATTATTATTGACAGTTAAGAATATCAATTTTTTTTTTTATCATCATCATTATTTGCAAAAAAAAAGACAGTTGCAGACAACTTACCTTGAGTGCAGAATAGGAGACCAGCAGCGAGAACGGTTCAGGCGTAACGGTGGAGCTTCGGCGATGTGTTTCAGTACCCAACAAATGGTGGTGACGCGACTTAGGAGTGGGAGTCGGACTATGGTTTTGGGGGATGACAAACACTCTGGTGTCATCGGTGCGGTCACGGTAAGCTCCGATGATGGGCCTGCAATGGTCGTCGGCGGCAACCGAGTACTAGGATTCAAAGATCTCGGCCTTCTGATCACTCTTATAACAATTAATTTTCCTAAAATTCTTTTAAATCACGCAAAGGTAGCAAGATATGAAGCCCTAGTTCCAAATATAAAATACAAAATTAATGATTTGAGTAAAATTAGACCAAAACCGTCCAAGGTTTATGATGTTTAGGTCCCATAAATATTGATAGGGTTTCATCTTGTGCTTTGAGCTAGGGTTTTTAAGTATTTTCAACACGAAATTTCGGATTCTTCAAATTAAGATGTAATTTTTCAATTAAATGTAATACTTGATACTTAAAAACACATATTAGATGTGTCATATATCTTCTAACTTGTCTAAAAAGCTCAAATTTGATGTAGATTGTGATTTTTTAGAAAGTAAAAATACGACTTTTCTCAATTTTCAAGTCTTAATTTGATGAAAAGATTCAACGGGTGTTATACACTACGTGTAATACACACGTGATGTAATTCCCAATAATATTGTAACACGTGGACATGTGGGTAGTGGTTACTTTGAAAACCACCCACTACATTATCCATGCATTAGCATATAGTTGGGAGTTACACACCATGTGTACATCCACGTGGCGTGTATCACCCTATTTAATATTTTTCCCTTAATTTGACCTAGCAAATGTTCACGAAATCACCAATGGAAACTACTTCAAGCCTAGTTTGCAATTTTGCTATCAATTTAACAAAACTACAAACAAAATTAGGCTAAAAATGGGTGTAAACTGGAGGGTCCAAGCTATTTCGGTGTTTCTTGAGGTAGAAGAAGACCTATGTCACATGGATGTTAGTGTCTGCATTTTTTTTTCAATTAAATCCTATAGTAGTCTTATTAAATCTCTTCCTAATTTGATTAATTCTCATCCTAATTAAATCCCAAGTTATATTATATGATAAAAGTTATACAAGATTGAATTTTCTTAACGTTTACTAAACTTTATGTACATATTCTTATTAAATTAAAATTTACATATCCTTTATTAACTTGAGCAAAAAATAGGGTGTCTACACATTATTCGTAAATAGATACTGTATGAATGTATATTATTGTTGTTGGAATGTTCCTATTACAAATTATTTGAAAATAATTAATTAAACTCAAAGATTATATCATTGAAATTTGTCATTTTTCCTTGGTGGACTGTGAATAAATCTAAATCAAGAAAGAAGAAATTATATTGTCATTTTTTTAGGTATTACTTTTCTTTTTCTCTTTCTTAGAACTTTCTCGCTATCCTCATAGGATATTCACAAGCCTCCCATGGTTTGAGGGGTTTTAAAATTACACGACTTTTGTTTAGAACAAAAGAATAATGATTCTTGTATCCATCATGTTTGGCTCTCCTATCAAAATGCCATGGTCGCCTCAAAAGAATATGATTAATTTGCACAGGTACCACATCATATAATACTTCATCATGGTAATTTCCAATGGAAAGGCAATCAGAACGTACTTAGTCACCTCAACTTCTCTACACTTATTTGACCATTGCAATTTGTAAGGTGTTTGATGCTTTAAGATTTTTAAATTCAACTTGTCCACTAACAAGGTACTAGCAAAATTTGTATAACTCGCTATCAATAATCAAGTTGCATACCTTATTATTCACATGGCATCTAGTATGAAAGATATGTTCACACGAGACCTCATCATCATCATCCCTCAACAGATTTAGATTCACTAGTATTTCACTCTTTTTTTTTCAATCAAACCCTAAACCTAAAAACACAAATTTCACAAGATCCCTAATCAAACAAACCAGATAAAAAAATTAACCAAGAACAAACTGATTTACAAAAGAAAGGAAGGGTTTTTTTTTTTTGTCTGGATTCTTTCTTCTTCCTTTTTTTTTTTTTCTAATAACAAAGATGCTAAAGGAATTAGATCAACAAAGTCAAACAATTCAAAACTAACAAAAGATAAATAAAGATATGAACCACTCGAGTTAGGGTTTTGATATACCTTCCTCTAATTAAATTGGATTATAGATTCTCAGAAAACCTTGGCTCTAATACCAAATGATACAAATAACGACAATCTGTGATGAAACTCGATACCTAATATGGAAAAATAACCTAAGATTGTTTAAGAACTGTATGGAAGAACTACAACCCATTGCTTAACAAAAGCAAGAACCTTAGTATAAAGGAAAATGCCACAATCGGTGATAGAAAACCGATTGATAAGTCTAGATGAATGCCACAGAAAACTCAACAACTTCAAAGAGAGCTCTTCAAGAACCCAAGAGAAATCAATTCTTAGAGTATATTTGATATCAAAAGATCATTCCCTATAACGTTAAAACCATAAGTTTATATAGGTTATTTTAGCCTCAAAACTAAGCAACTAAACAAATAAAAATAATGAAATTCAAAAAGGCAACACTAAGCTATGAAGGCTAGCGGCTCTCAATACAAAGGCCGACGGTATACATGTTGAAGGTCGTCATCTTAGAAGACCTTATGGCCGATGTACAAGCTCCAAGCTTCAAAGGCTGGCGCCTCTCAAATCTAGGCTAGTGGCTTTGATCCTCCAACACTTGAAATGTTCAATGCTATTTGATCTCCATCATAGATTGTCAATATCATTTCATATTCTTATTTTCCATACTTTGAAAAAGATTTAGATCTTAATCTACCTTCAAAAAAATTTAAACTTCATATAGCATAACAATTCGAGAATTTAAATCTCTTTTAATTTTTATCCTCCAAAGAGATATTGTCACTAGACTTTGTATCAAAATTAAGAAATATCCCCTAAATTCTTGAGAAAGAAGAAAGAGGAAGAAATGAAAAAAAATCAAAGTATTATGTTCCATTTAGTAGTACACAAAATGTTGAAATTGCACAAAATTATTATTCATTAATCAAGACCATAAAATAACACTTACATTGTTATCTTGTTATAACCACTCAATCATAGGATTATAGTTGCCTCCATCGATAGCGCTGCTACCGCCACTAGTGCCATAGCTACTGCTTATATCATTGATATTATTTGACACTACAACACCAAATTGTCATCATATTCATTGCATTATTACCATATTATTATCATCATAATCATCACCATGGCAATGCCATTGATGCAATAAATACTAGCACAAGTGCCTATAATCATCAACAACATTAGTAACATCTATTATGGTGGCAAAATGGCCATGGTGGTGCAATCATAGTGGTATTAGCCATGATATCAGCAATAGTACCAATAGTGGTAGGTGAGAAAATATAATTAAAATAAATATATAATAATATAACTATTAAAATCATTATTTTATTATACACTATACTTAGACATTGTAAACAATGTAACATATCAAAAAGAAAAAGAAAAAGAAAATCTTATACTACACTTAATGACTTATCATGATCTAAAAAAAAAAAAAAAAGAAAAAAAAAGCCGTATTGCATTATTCTCCAATCTCCTTATTTAAATTATACTTTCACTATATACGAAATTTAAAACTTACCTTAAAATATATATAATTTTAAGGTTTCATGAGCAATTCAATGTAATAGGTATCCATTTGAATGAATATTGGTACCCATACAGTAATGGGACGAATGACTCGAGTGTCCTAAGTTCATTAAGGTGTTAGGCCAATTTAGACCATTAATAGTATGTATAAGATGAGATACTCGTTTTTTTATTAATGTTGCATGCATAACATGTAATACTTACTTCGTTTAATGTAAAGCTGATATTACAATGTTCATTTGAAAAGAATGATAATTGATAATGAATTGCTATTATTTAAAATAATGAATAGCAATTCATATTTCCACCCATGAATTACCATTAAATAGTCTATTTTTTAATAGTTATAAATATCCTTATCTTGAAAATAACACCTATACAATAGTCATCTCTTTGTAATAAATACAGAGGTATTATAAATATTTTATGTTTTACTCTAATAATTACTTGTTTTACTTTTTACGTGAATATTGTAATAGTTATTATAACCTTATCACATTCCTTTTATATTGGAATTCCATTCCTCTTTTATTCCATTTAGTGAAATGAACAGGCTAAGTAGTATCACATGTATAAATTTGAAACTCATTGGAAAAACGGATGTCCCATCTTTTACATGTGATATTATGACGGTATTTTAATAATTATTTTCATATAATTAGTATCTGCATATTTATTTTTTTTACCTAATTAGTAAATAAAAAATTATCCCCCAATAAGTCTATGCATCTATTTCCTTGATTCTTTTCAGGATCTTAAAGCTGATACGTATTATTAAGCTAAATATCAAAGCAATAACAAAATATATATAAAAAAAAAAGGAAAAAAAAAAATGATGATAGTTCGGATAAATAATCAACTTATATTATACCACGTAAAAAATTGCTATTTCTTTTCAAGGAAAAATAATATATATATATATTTCCTCCTTAATGAAGTCCCGCACAGTTTCCATAGGAAAAACTAATATAGGACTAATTTATAATTTTATAGCGATGAGAGTATAAAGTATAAGATATTACATCGACGGATTACATATTTTTGCCCCCACATAATAATAAAAAGACCTGACCAGCTCTGCTCTGCACATTTCCGCTGACTAATAAGAGAGAGAGAAGCAGCAGCTATAAGTGGAAGTGGATCTCTAATCTTTTGATTATCTGAAGATCTTGCAGAACATTCAGGGATAGAGAAATACATACAACCAAAAAAAAAAAAGAAATAAAAAATAATAATAATAAAGAGGAGGAGAGAGATAGAAAGAGATAAAAAGTTCGTAGACTTTCTTTACTATCCTTTTTATTAAAAGAATACGGCTGCCTGTTTTCATTTTAATTACATTATTTTTTGTTTCTTTCCTGATTAACCAATTACTCTTTTTGGTTCTTTGTAACGTTTGTCCACCTTCTCTTCTCAGAAAAAAAACAGTACTCCTGCCACTGCCACACTTTCTTTGTCTTCATCGAACACTCCCAGATCGTTTTGAAACAAAACCCTCTTTTTCTTTCCCCTCCTTCCTTATCTCCTTTCTTCAAAACCTCATATAACATAAATAAAACCAAAGTACAGAGTCTTGTATTGTTTCAAAGGGGAAAGGTGAGAAAAAAAAAAAATGGGTACTGGTTGGAGAAAAGCATTTTGCACAACAGTCGTTTCAGACAAGGAGCAAAAAAATGGTGGTTCTGGTTCTACTTGTAGCCCTAGTCCAAGCCCTAAGTGCACCAAGTTGAACCTTTTTAATATTAGAAGCAACCCATCAACACCAAGATTGGATTCACGGTCTCAATGCATTTTTGAACCTAAACTAACTCGCAAAACCAAAGCTGAAACTACCATTACTAGCACTAGCAATAAAAATGCTGATCAGAGTCCAAAGCTGAAGCGCCGAGCTGCTTCATCTACTCCTTCTTCGCCTCGATCTCCTCTCAAATTGTCTCTCCTCAAAAACAATTTCAAGTTTAAAGTAAGAATTCAATCGCCTAAGCTTTTTATCTTCAAAGATTAAATCTTGGGTTCTTTTTATCTTTTTTTTTTTTGTTGTTTTTTTGCCTAGAGTTACTATATTTTATACATTTCAATAAGAAAAACAATGAGCCGTCTGCTTGTGATTGCAGAACAGTTGTGGAATTTGCCGCAACAGTGCGAGGACGGGTCAGGGAACAGCCATTTACACGGCGGAGTGTGGGCACAGGTTCCACTTCCCTTGCATCGCCACCCACGTGCGGCTGCCGGGAAATAACTCATCCTGCCCCGTATGCAATACACCCTGGAAGGACGTTCCGATACTCACAGGGTACGCAAAGGTCAGTTCTCGTCAGGAAACGGTTGTCCAAGAAAAGATCTTAATCGACTTGTCTCCTCGAGGACTTAAACCCGATAGGGAGGAACTTAAGTCCCCCAGAGTGGGCGGCGATTTTCGATACTATGATGATGATGAGCCGTTACTGTCGCCAACGACAGAAGTTAGATTCGTTCCGATCCCAGAAGTCGATGAGAATTTAGGAGAAGATGATAGCGAGGATGAGTTTCGAGGATTCTTTGTGAAACAGAATGATTCATCGAGTTACGGGAGCAGCAAATTGATGTAAAAAAGCGGTGGATGTGCGGATATTACCGGAGTGTGCGGTAATTTCCGCATCCAGGTCTCACGAGACGCGCGCGGTTGCAATTCGAGTGAAATCGCCCCGCGTGAATAAGGGCGCGGGCGGGGGTTGTTCCGTGCTGTACCCCGCGGGGCGCGCCGGTAGATTTGGTGGCGGTTTTGGACGTGAGCTGGAGTATGAGCGGGCCGAAACTGCAAATGCTGAAACGCGCAATGCGCTTGGTGATTGCCTCGCTTGGTTCAACCGACCGGCTCGCAATTGTAGCTTTCTCGGCTGTGTCCAAGAGGTTATCGCCCCTCAGGAGGATGACGGCACAGGGACAGCGAGCCGCCAGAAAAATTGTTGATCGACTCGGCTGTGCTCAGGTCACTGGGACGTGTGTTGGGGAAGCTCTGAGGAAAGCTTCCAAGGTGCTTGAAGATAGACGGGAGAGAAATCCCATTGCTAGCGTTATGTTGTTTTCGGACGGTCAGGATAAGAGAGCCACAGCGAGTGATGCAAGCCAAAGGCAAGGTGGAGCCACGTGTCTTTGACCCGGTTCGCTCATGTTGAAATACCGGTTCATGCCTCTGGTTTCGAGAATAAAATCGGCTTCAGCAACGACCCGGCTGAGGATGCCTTTGCAAAGTGCGTTGGCGGCTTGCTAAGAGTAGTGGCTCAGGACATGAGAATTCAGCTCGGGTTCGCTTCTGGCTCCGCTGCAGCCGACATTACTGCGTATACTCATACAGTGGGCGGCCGACACTGCTTGGCTCAGAGTCGGTCCGCCTTGGTGATTTCTACGGTGAAGAGGAGAGAGAACTATTAGTTGAGCTGAGAGTCCCGGCTTCGGCTATAGGGTCCCGGTCCCATCTTGTGTTATCCGTACGATGTAGTTACCGCGATCCAGCCACACAGGAGGTAATCCACGGTCAAGATCAGAGGCTCATGCTGCCGGCTCCGGTTCAGCCTTCGGTCCCAAGAATCAAACGGTTCAGGAGCCTATTCATAGCGAGCCGAGCAATTGCAGAGTCAAGGAGGTTGGTTGACCATGATGACTACACGAGTGCAGGTCACTTGCTGGGTTCGGCTCGGGTGTTGTTAATGCAATCCGGCCCTGGTATAGCCGAGGAGTATGTGAAAGCTCTGGAGGCAGAGCTGCTCGGCGTTAATTGGAAGAGACAGCAGAGAATAGAGGAGGGTAATTTGATCCAACGGCAGAGATTGAAGGGGAGAGAGATGGTGCTTATGAGCATGGTTGATGACAATGGGGAGCCGCTTACTCCCACATCGGCTTGGAGAGCGGCTGAGAAGCTGGCTAAGGTTGCAATGATGAAGAAGTCGTTGAGTAGAGTCGGTGATTTGCATGGATTTGAAAATGCAAGATTCTAATTGACCTTCAGAGGGGTGGGGGGGGGAGGGGAGTGGGGAAGATTAAAAATTTTTAAAAATGTAGGGAATAAATGGTAAAGGGTATATGAAATTATGATTGTGGATTGAGACTCGAATTAGATCGTGCCAAATTTGAGTATAGCCCACACTTGCATTGATTAGGGTTTAGGATTGGAAGTTAAGGTGATTTGGGAACTGGGGCTTTTGAATTTTTCTTGTGCAAATTTAATTACTTCTGTTGTATTTAAGGGAACTACAATTTCAAGTTTTTAATTCAGCAATTTCATCAATCCTCTAATTATTTTCATTTATTAATTATATATTTTTTTTTCCTTTTTTTTTAATGGAGATGGTTAGCAATACAATACAGTTATTAAAAGCACGCTATCTAGACTTTTCTTCATGTTATGTGTGCTTTCTATCTTTCTTTTTTTATATATAAATTTATTTTGCAGCAAAAGCTATTTGGATATGAGTTGGATTGGCGCAATTTAAGGATTTGTTTGGAATAGTCTGTTTTTCATCTATATCTATATCTTATTTGTATCTATGTTTGATTAATTTGATTTTTTTTAAAAAACTATCAATTTTTTTTATTTATATCTATTTTTTAATAAATAATTTATTCAAAAAAATTAAAATATCTATATTGCTAAAGCTAATCAAACAAATCTAGAGATATATCACACACATTCTTAAAATAATTTCAGTAAAGATGCCTTTGCGCATATAATATCTCTACGGGTGTAAGTGTAAGTGTAACGTCCGCAACCCGAGACAACATGGTCTAGTTTTGGCATATAGTGTTTTGTCAACAAATGGAAATATTGATGGACGACATCATTGGAGAAGAGAAAAAGAGAAAACGAATCTGATCTGATTGTATAATAATTACTGTCCATCTTTCAACGCATGATTAACGAATGAATTACGGAAGTGAAGGGCCAATAATTAAATGGATTTGAATTAAAATAAGAAGTCCCCAGCAAATCCTACAATTACTTAACAATCAATGATTTATAATGTCCACAAATATACTACACATTTTATCCGTAAACTGATTTGATTGCATTTTAAAGTTCTTAAATTATTGAAATAGAAAATTTATTTTAGTATCTCTAACCCTAAATGTTTCTTTATATTTTTGTTTTCCAATCTATTTTATATTTTATTAACATTTTTACATTTATAAGTTCTATTAAAATCGCTTTTATTCATGCTACAATGCAAGATACATACATTCATTGAAGTCAAACTTTTTTTCAATCATCTTTGTTATAGTTCTTTTCTTTTCCTGTAATTTCAAAAGAGCCATTCTCTATGGCATTCTATAACAATTCATTTCATGCTTTCAAGAATATTTTCATATATACTTCCAATGAGATAATTGTTTCTCTATAAATTTAAAACATTTGTAATCATGATCTTTACTCTAAAATGATTGAGCACTATGATTTTGAGACCTCACTCTAATAACAAATGAAATTCACACTAGGCTAAACTCAAGATGGGAGTGAATAAGTTTATCAACTATTTATTCGTTTTTTTTCTTTTAAACTCAAATTAGTGTGCAAAAGGATAATGATGATGATGACAAGTAGCAAATAAAGTGCTAAAAATATATAGAGAAGTGTTAAAGGAGATCTAATCCAAATATAACGTAAAGTTCAAACCGCCTTTTACTATCCACTATCATAGATCACCTCCAACTGAACTCATACACAATTCTATTAATCACCAAAATTAAGGATACTCACAAGGAGCTGTACAAGTTTTTACACAACTCAATAATTGCAAATACGTGCAATAGCACTACATCTCTCTTTCAATACAATATTAAATTAAAGAACAAGCAATAAAATAAACTTTAAGAGAATTGGTTGCCTTGTTTGATTACAAGTTAAGGCTCTCAAAAGTCTTCTAAATCTACCATAAATTTACTAATTGTAAGCTTTGATAATCAACGTCATTGATGAATTACTCCCTAAAAAGCTCTTGCATTGAATGCTTCATGGCTAGTTTTCTTTTAGGTTAGTATCCCAATGCCATCACCCAACATTTGAATTGCATCCATCATCAAGCATCCAAAATTCATCTAGAAACACTTGGTTTCCTTACTTCATATTCTCTGATGTATCAATGCCACATATAAAACACAAGACAGATAAAATTTTGGACTAAGTCAAAATATAGGATACTAGCATCTGGATGCCACCACTCTTTCATCATGATCAAAGTCTTCTATTAATGTTGAAAACACTGGTGTCAAAACGTTGTCCCTTATCATTTGAACATTAATTCACTTTCACCATAATCAAAAAATTCTAATCATGTTAAAAAACAGCTGGTGTCCAAGACATCACATCCAAACACTTGCTAGAATCTAGGCATCATACCTTGATGCATGGTTAGCATCAAGACACTAGTTGCAGTGCAGCAAAATCTTCTATAACTTTTGACAGCAAACCAAGTATGGATACATACACTCAAAGTCCAATGTTAATTCATGTTTAAGTTAATAATTAGTTTATATAACTATCTAATGAAATTTCTCAACTTATGTCCAAACGATTGTTAACTTGTATAATTAATCAAACGTTGATTTAAGTCAAATTTAGTTCAACTTATTAATTTAATTATTCAAATTGAATTTATTTTGTTCTCATCAAAATCAGCTAAACCTGCTTGGTTCAACAAGATTGATCAATGCCCAATTGGTTTACAGCAATCATTTACGATTTATGATAGTAAATAAAGACAATTTATGCACAGATCAAAATAATAGATCAACTCACATTTAGCCTCATCAATATAATATGATATCTTGATATATAATTTAGTTCTTAAGAATTGATGATGATCATTAATGTTTTACAATACACAAAAGAATACAGTTTAAAATTAATTTACAATCTAGAATAATAAATGTTGATTAGCATACAGTTTCTAGTGAATTAGACAAGGGCATATGTCTAATGAATCATAGCTAGAAATACATAACATGAATTAAAAAACTTCAAAATTAATATACAAGATGGAAGACCTACACATTTAAATTTAAGAGGACATTGCAAACAATCATCATAAACTTTAACTTAAGGATGAATATACCTTTTGAACTTTCAAATGTTGCAAACAATTGCCACAATTTTGATAAATATGTAACATTAAGAATATATATATATATATATATAGTTTTACAAAAACACTCCAAATCAAAGTTTAAGAAGTGCTATAGCACATTTTAACAAGTTTAAGGAATGTTGACGCATCAATATCAAAATTTAGGGAGCCATTTTGAACTTTTAAGGATTATTTGCCAATTTATCAAAATCCAATGAAATGATTTACGATATTAATATTCAAAGAATGTATCCACACCAAGGACTATGGCTAGGGATGATATTTATATATTTTCCAAGTTTTTAAAAATTAAAATTGGACAATAGGTTTCTATCAAAATGTTAGAAATATTTACATGTTGCATGTAGATTTTTGGGGTCATTTTTTGGTAGTCAACTATTGCAAGCTTACATGGTAAAAAAAATTAAAATTAATCTTTATTATAGGACTACTATTCATTTTATTAAAATTATTACACCTTTATTATTTTTTATTTTTTTCTCAAAATAAAAAAAGTGATTACACCTTATCTAAATGCCAATCCTTGCAGGAAAAAAAATGTACTCATTTAAAAAACATTAGAATGATCACAATACATGGAAGCAAATATAGTTAGCCATCCATTTGCTAGCAAAAGCTAATTTTGATAAGCTCAAATGAAATACTTTTTGCTTCCCTTGATGTTGTTCAAAATCTTCTATGCAAGGGCTTTTATGGTACTTTGCTGTGAAGGAGTATGGAGCTCATATGTTTCTAGAGCTCTTGCTTACTGAAAAAAAAAAATACTTAATCTAATGAATCTTCCTCTTTGAAGGCAAAAGAAAAACCTCAAAAGGGAAAGTGTAAAGTTCAATTTTGAAATGAACCTCTCACCATGGTAACTTAATATTATCGATTGTATGGTGCAGCTATACAATTGGTCGATCACGTACAACAGACACTCTGATTAACTCGAGAGGAGTCTTGTGATGATAACACATTTACAGGTATTGTAGAGAAAAGTGAGAGAGGGTGATAGACAAACCTAAGTTCTCAAGTGTACAAGTGATAGAAGATCAAATCAAGTAGACTCAATTATTATTAACTCATTCTTTTCCAAATAGAGCCTTTGATATTTCTTGTAAATGTTTCAACAAAGTTTCTATGTTACTCTCAATCTTAGCAGTTCGCAAAATGTCCCTAAATGAGAAGAGAAGCCTCCTATTTATAAATATTGGAGGCTGATACTAATCGTTGGAACACTTTTGGATGAATGGTCGAGATTAAGCTTTGTGCATCACTATTAAATCATTTCTAAGGATCCAACAACTAAAATTAGACCCTTCTTTTCATTAATAATGGGTCGGGCTTGCAAATGGGCTTGAAAAGAGCCTGAGGGTCTTTATTATATAAAAAAAGTCTGATTCTCTTTTAAACTGTTTATAAGAGGGCTTAAGGCTTATTTTAGTCAATATGAATCATATTTTAGTCAAATAAAACCTAAATCAGCTTAGAAAGATATTTTTAAGGTCTACTTTTTGCACAGGAGAAGACCAAATAAGGCCGAGAGCAAAATAAAATCAAATCTCCTTACGATATCCCTTTGTAGACCCGATCTTTTAAACTCTGTCACTAATCTAAAAGACCAGTCTATGGCAATAAATTGGGCCAAGAGCCCTATTACTGAAATGTTCCTCTACATAGATTGCTATGAAAAATTGGAAGGAAGAACCATGATGACAAAAAGAAGCATAGGTAGAGTCACTATTACATATATTAGAGTGTGAATGTAAAAACATATAGAAAAGGAGTGAAGTTAGCGCCATGGTTGTCAAACTCGAGTTTCTATCTAGAATCACTAAGGGGTCCATAAAATCGAAACGTAAAATCGAAACATAGAATTGTAAGATTCTACAACTAATATAAATTTTCTTGCAAAAACCATCGATGTACTTACTAAACTAATAAAACTTTAAATAAATTATAAAAATAAAGAATTTAGTATTAAATTAGTTACATATAACCAAAATTTAAGTTTTACAATCATAATTCATGTACTGTTATTAATATATTTAGTACAATTTTATAATTAAAATAATTATTTTTATTTAATGATGATTTAATCTCAATTATTAAGATGAATTGCAAATCATTTAAATTATATGTAATGAGTAGCTAGTTTTGTGCAGTAAAACAATTTTCATGTTCACTATATATTTGCACAAAAATCATTACATTTATGACAAATAAATTATATAAGAAAATTAATGAAAAAAGGAAAAAATATAGCACTATATATATTAGTTTAATTTTCATTCATAATTGTTCAAAATATATCAGAGTGTATAACCTAAAAGAAAACGCTCTCAAAAAATACAAAAAAAAAAAGGAAATAAAAGGAAAAAATATTAAAAAACTAAAATTAAGTTAGATTAAGATAATTATCAAGAATCAACCCAAAAACCTTAAATTTAAATATTATTAAATTGATTGCATTTTAAAGTTCTCAAATAGAAAAAAAAGTATTAAAATTTACAACTTTTCCGATTTTATTATACACTACAACTCTACTTACAATTCTACTATCAATTCTACCACCGATTCTACTTACGAGTTTACTCAAAAAACGATTTTGCATGCTAGTTGAATCAAAATCTCATCATCAACTCGTGAACTCCTAGAAACGTACGAGTAGACTCGCAAGTTTGATGACTATGGTTAGCACCTAGATTAGTTAAGAATATATTAACTTCAAAGAAAAGGAAAGTAAAAATGGCACTGGATCCCATGATCTTGTCCAACTAATTGCATGAAATATGATGTCTACTTTGCTAAAAAGGAATGAACAAATAAATGCTCTAAAATAATTTATTTCTAATAGCATCCTTCATTAAGACTATAATAATATAAGAAAACGGTTTTATATAAGAGTTTTAATTTTTTTATTATATATGTGAGCTTTTTTATTCTATATATTACACCTCTAATGAAAGATATTATTAAAAATAGGTTGTTCGCTTCTTCGATTGACTTTTAATCCTTCTCTAATAGTGGTAGGAACCTTTGAACACCACCTCTGTTGAATTAGTAGGTTCAATATAAATTTTGATGAGGAAATACATATTACAATTACTCACTTGTTTGGGTTAAATGACACTTAATTTGCAAAACCTATGTGTAATATGATATAATTATATTTGCATAGTGGTACGGATTAAGTTAAACTGATTCGAACCTATGCAAAGCTTGTTAACCTTATGTTTTGTGCAGGTTAGCACAATAGGTCCAGACCATTTACAAAAGGTTTGGAACTTTTTTAGCACAAAAGGTATACCTAATACACTTCAAGTAGTCCAAATCACTCGCAAGAAATCTAAACTTGTTATATTTTTACTAGCCATTAAAGTGCATTCAATGCAAGATATTTCTTTTGGACTTTTGGACCAAAGACCATCTTATTGAAGAGCTTAAATAAATCATCTTGTGTAGATTTTAGGAGCTTACTGAGCACATTAACTTACTATTAAATCACTTGTAACACTCTCTCTTTGAAATTTGTCCCTATAGTCTATTTTGCTATAAAAGTTTTGAACAATTCCTTTATTTCTTTATTTGCAAACACTATTGAGGAACTACTTTAAATTAGTTAGAGTAAATTTTTGTGAGAATTTAAGAGTGTTGAGTTGTGTTTATAGTTATAGGATATTTATTGTAAAGACACAACTCTTGTAAGTATTGTGTGGAGGGACAAACATAGAATTGTTATATTGTGGGTGGGGGTAAGGGCAGTAGGGAGGGAAGGGTTAGTGTTTCTTTTTTTAAGTCCATGTTAGATTCATCAATGTTATAAAGTCATTTCCTTTTGTAATTATACTATATATCATGACGTATTATTTATTTGTCTAAAATGTGAGAAATTGAAGAGAGAGAGAGAGAGAGAGAGAGAGAGAGAGAGAGAGAGAGAGAGAGAGAGAACATAATTTATGAAAAATAATTACTAAATTCCTAATTACATAAAGAATTTTTTTCATTGATGTTTAGAAACTTACTAGAATACTACATTGAAAGCTATATAAGACAGTTTGTGATAATTATCTATATTTCATTACATTTCTTTTACTAAAGGGAAAATGAATGAAAGACCAAAATCTTCCATCAAATTGATCATTTGAATGGTTTGTCCCCATTCACATTTCTACACAAGGTTGTATTCGTATGATAATCAAGTCATGATGAATTTCTAATTATAGTTTGAAACTTTTCTCATGTTATTTTACTCACCAGTAACGTTGCTCTTATTGGAAATACAAAAGCATGATATAAAATATTATAAAATACATTGTACATGTGATAAAAATTATAGGAAACTTGTAAAAAAAATTTAAAAATAATTTAACAAAGTGTTTAAAAAACTATTTTAATAATGTATGAGATATTTTACAACTAATGATTTAAAAAAATTATTAAGAAAAGCTTATTACAGTATTAAAATATCAACTAATTCAACATTGAAAAATTGGGGATGAAGGCCCCTTAGCTTCTCATAAAGTAATCAATAATATTTAACAATATCTAGCAAATTATAAATAATATATATATACAATAAATTATTTAAATAACATTTCCTTTTTTTTATTTTAATGAATTATTAATTAGTTTATAAAAATAATTATCTACATCTGTGCTAATTAAAAACTAGAATAAATAATGTAAATAAATGAAAGATGTTTAAAACTTGGTCAAGAATAAAAAAAATAGAAATTAACAAATGTTTCTCAATTGTAACTAGAAACAATTGCTATTTGGAGGTTCTACACTTTTGAATAAAAAGTAAAAACTAGGAACAATTGCTCAATAAAGACAAAAGTGCAATGCAACTGTGAGGGTTCGATCCAACGATATGAGACATATAAAAATAAGGTTTTGATCGCTATGCTACACAAGTACACATCACTGTATAAAACTAATGTTAAATATTAATTTATTCTATAGCTATTTCTCTTCATTATACCATTAACACCATACATAAAATTCTCAATGGACTCAGGGCCCCTATCGCGCCCCCCTAGGTCCATTCCCGATTATGTGCTTATGAGTGTGTCGTGTGTAGCTCCTTAGGAAAATTAATTTATTAATAATGAATAAGTATGTGGAGTCCTCTATTAAGGAAGGTATTTATGTGGACAATGGAGACTAGAGGATGGACTGAAATCCATATTAAAATCTCGTGTTATTTTTTCTATCCCTTTTCTCTTTAATTATTGCTATTGACTTCACATTGTTCATAGTTTTGTTTAAGTCATTGAATTACATTGTTTAGGCACTAAAATTGCAAGAAGAAAAAAAAAAAAAGGAATAAGTTGTAAAACACAATTTACCCTCTACCCCAGCCATGTTCTATCCTAAGTGTTATATAGGTTTTACAACCTATACCTCCACCCTATATCTTCAAATAGGTATCTTTTTATTATTTTTTTTTCTCTTGTTAATAGTTAAGAGAAATGTTAGTAGATATAATAAAAACACAATTGAATTTTTTTTAAGCATATCTTATTAATAAAAGATGTTCTTCATTAAAAATACTTTTATATAAAAAAATGACATGTTTTCATGTGTTAGATTGTATTTGTGAAAATATTCTCAAAAAACCTTTTGGGTTCTTGAGATGAATTTTATGGACAATATAGTATAATACGTACATAAAAGAGTAGATTAGAAAACTACTTTCCGATTTAAAAAGTATAAGCCATTTTCTTAGAAAATGTTTAAAATTTTCTCATAATTAGAAAAATGTCATTATCTTTTATAATGGAAAATATTTTCTAATTAAAAGAATGTTTCTAGGCTAATAAACAAGTGAAAATAAGAAAGATATTTCAATTCTTTTCTTTTCCAAAACAAACAAAGTCTAAATAGTCATATGAAAAACTTTTCAAAATTCCTTACACTTACCTTTTCATAAATTATGTAATTAATATTGGACAATGTGAAAAAGATTTCTTTAATTCTTAACCAGTAATATTTAGTAACTATTGATATGTAATATTGAATCTAGGCTTCCCATACCCAATTCAGTCTCATTGAACCATGAGCCAATCTGTCAGGGCTCATGTCTAACCTTTCAAAGGGACTTTAAAAAGCTCAATGAAGATAAAATAGCCTTTATGCCTACCTCTAATCTGACTTAACAAGTTAACCTTTAGCTGCATGATAGAATCCAACTGCTTCTTATTCTTAGCGTACCCCCATGGATCTCAAAATATGTCTTAGGAGGGAATTGCAGCCTCCTAGAATCTTAGGGACTGTTATCTCTCTAAGGAAAATTATAGGGTCTGAAGATAATCGTCTACAATAACAACTTAGTCACTCCTCTATAAATAGGCTTAGAGAGAGGGTTAACTTAACCATCAAAGTAACTACACTAAGTAACATCCCGACTAACCATAATATACCTTTGTTTGTGGGTCAGATTAGAGGGGAATCTAGGCCTATCTAAATAGCTTAGTCACTCCTCTCTAAATAGGCCTAGATTCTCTTCCAACTTCGCATTCAAAGTTCTCTCACCTCATAGTCTCATATTGTAATATATAAGTAAATAATACATAAAGAAGGATAAAAGTGTCGATTGATATAAATTATAAGGTTAAAATTGTCAACAAAGTCTGATCACATGACGGAAGATGAAAAGTCACAAATCCTTATATATTCTTTCTTTGTTCTCTTCTCCAATAAAACCCTAAACCTAGTAGACATCCTCTGAAGTGTTCCTAACCATCAAGAGAAGTCGGTATTCAAAATCAGGTAATGGAATCATCAAATTTGTTATAGTTTCATAGATTTATCAAAGTTCTTAGGGATTTATATATTGTCTTAAAAAAGAATTGGAGAAACGACTCTAATTTTCTTGGAGATCTAAAGAGTGGGTGTTTAAGGAAGATTGAGGATCAGATCAGGTAATTGAATAACCATTTTTCCTTTAACATAAACAACTTTATAGTTCCTTAGAATTTTCTGTTGTTTGAAGAGAAATTGAAGAAAACCCTGATTATCTATAGATCTGGTTTTGGTGTTCAACATATATGGATATACTACTAACTTTTAGTTATAGAAGTCAAACATATATGAATTTCAAAAGTAGAAACTCAAATTTCTTTTAAATATTTGGTCAAAACAAAAAGGTTTGTTTTAATCATAAGTATATATTACTTTGTTTCTTGGAATTGTTCGATTTTTTTTTCTCCTTATATGATTACATATTATCTACTAAGTTAACCATAAATTTTTTATTTAATTCTGATGGAAATTTCCAAAACAAATTATAAAATTAGATCACTAATTAATAGTGGTTTATAGTATCTTTGTGTAGTTGTGATAGAAACAACATAACATAAAGATAAGTCATTTAAGCTAATTCGATCCATTTTGCACTTTTTATAATATATTAATAAATCATTTTATAATGTCAAAATATATTCATTTTTGTTAAGGATAATGTTAAAATGGTACTTGAACTTTTACAAAAAGTTCAATAGGGTACCTAAAGTTTAGTTTTAAATAATTTAGTGCATAAACCAAGTTTTCACATACATTTTTTGTAAAGACCTGACATGCTCAATTTTAAGTTATAAAATCATTTAGTTAGATTCTGGAAACAACTGAAATTTAGCAGCGGAAAAATAAACTTTAATAAAAATATTTCTACATAAAAGCATTTCAAACTTCCACTATTAAAAGTGGAAAAACTTTCACTTAAACAGATCTTAACAAAAGCTTATTTACAAAACATGGGCACTAACAAGCTCTTAAATGAATATACAAATTTATAAATAAATCCGGCCTCTATAAAAAAAACAAAGAAAGAAACAAAACAACTAAACTACTCAACGCTCCTAACTCACGTTACTCATCCACAATCCTTTCCGAGTTAACAAAAGCACCCAAAAACCCGAAACAACATCATCAACAGCAACAATATCAAGAAGAACTCATCATCATCAACTTCATCAACATCATCTTTATTAATAACAAAACCTGTAAAAAGAATAACAACAACAAGAATGAGTCGAAGCCCAAATACACAGTAACACAATCACACAGAGTGACACACGAGCTTACCTAAATGCAATACACAATCAACAATTTATTATCTTTTCTTTAAAATAAACAAATCAACATGGGAGTATTCAAACTTCGGATATTAAGGATCTAGTATCATGTCTGCCTCCCTGAGTGGTCCCTATTGTTCATACAGACTAGGCAGCCCCACCTTTTGACATAGCCCGTAATACTAGGGGATCCTCAGTAATGCATCAAGATGCTCAGAGGGTTGATATAAGTAGCTCGGATACTTATATCTCCTAGATGATTATCTGATAAAGAGAAAATAACTTCATCTAGAGTTGATAGCCATTATACAACTTCACTTATCTTAGTCCATAACATCACCTAGTCCAACTGTTCCCAAAAACATTTGAACTAAATCATGCCACTTCATTCTAAGCGTAAGCAAACGTTACGCCGATACCATCTTCCCCATCAGTTACCCGCCGTACCACTTAGTAAAGCTTATCAAAGACAGGGGTGGCCTATGCGCCTAATCTACCGTGCCCTCAATTTGAGCAAGGTGCTGCTCCCCGAACAGGATACCGATCTGCCACACTAAGCCAGATACGGATTTAAACAATGGAATAAACAACCAATTCAAACAATTATTAGGCCGAGTTTAAGTTCTTAATTCATTTTAGATGTCTATCCTAACACCCAACACGCAAGTTAGTGCATACCTTGAAAATGAAATTCAAACAGAGGCAGAAGTTATTTTAGAAGCTAGATTAGAAACCGTCTCAGAAGATATGTCAGATATCCATCACTGTTAAGGAAATAACTCATATAAGAAATTAAACTAAAATATCAAATTCATATAAGAACTTATATCAAACTTTTATTAAACTCTATTTGATTAGACACTAATGTGAAACCCCACTATGGCTGCGAATATCGCCCTGCCAAAATATGGACAGTTCTCCTTTGTCTGTCAAAGAATTTCTTTTCTCTTTATTTTTAGTGTTTTATTACAAAATCATTAACAAAGAATTCATATGCCAAAAACATTCATTTTCCAAGTAAACATACATTTGAAACAACATATTCCCCATATTATTCAAAGATAATCCTAATTCATTCATCTAAGTTAATTATTAACTATTAACCCATTTTAGTTTAACCTTAGCCAAATTGTTTAGAATTAGTCATTTAATTCATTTACTAAATCAAGTTCATTAAAGTTAAACAATCTAATTCATTTTAGCTCATTCAAGTTCATTTAGTCAAGTTGGACTTAGGCTTGTTAACTAAGCTCATTTTATAACTAACTTCCATATTTAATCTAATTATTTGTTAAATTTATAAATCTACTTAACTTATGTTTAATTACATCAATTAACTCACATAACACATCAAATATCACTTATCTATCTCATTTTAACTTAAAAAGATTTATTTGCACTTAACAAAAAATATTTAGAAAGCAAATATAAGTTTTGGTTTTGTTTAAGAAAACACAATAGTTGGAAAGAACTAAAATTTAAACATTGATACTTTTCGAATTTGTAAAAACTCAAAACACAAAAGTTGTATATCTCTTTTTAAGCTTTCCAACACAACTTGAATCACCTCAATCATATTTAATCTAATTATTTGTTAAATTTATAAATCTACTTAACTCATGTTTAATTACATCACTTAACTCACATAACACATCAAATATCACTTATCTATCTCATTTTAACTTAAAAAGATTTATTTGCACTTAACAACAAATATTTAGAAAACAAATACAAGTTTTGGTTTTGTTTAAGAAAACACAATAACTGGAAAGAACTAACATTTAAACATTGATACTTTTCAAAGTTGTAAAAACTCAAAACAAAAAAGTTGTATATCTCTTTTTAAGCTTTCCAAAGCAACTTGAATTGCCTCAATCAAAGGTCGGATGAAAAAGTTATGATGAAAATACGAAAACATGTCAAATCTGGAAATTCAACTTTTCAAGGGACACAACCAAGGGACAAGTTGTGTCTTCAAAATGTTGACCAAGCAATATCATCACAGCCAACGACACGGCTTGGGGACAAGTAATGTCGATCTGGGAATATCACCACAGCCAATGACGCGGCTTGGGGACAAGCCATCTCTCCAAAATGTCACTTAAAATTTCAAAGAAAAAGCTTTTGACATGCTTTGTGACATGGCTTGTCACAAAAATGTCTTTTTGATGGCTTGTGTTCTTTTGAAAAACGACTTTTAAAAACATTTTTATCAACTTCAAACATTATTTTTAAACACATATACAACTTTAAACATCAATATACTTTACTTTCAACATATCAAACACTTCGAATATCATTTTAAACAACTCAAACACTTCAACACTTCCAACAACTCCATCAAACTTTTATTCTCAATTCATCATTTTCCTCATCACAATCCTAACTTCCATCAACCATAAATCCAATAAAAACATATATAAACAACGCTTTTAACATATTTATAACATCTGTACATCATATAAATATATAAAGAACAATCAAAGTAAAAGGTGAATTGAAATAGAAAACTTATCTATCTAAGAACACATGCACACTTGAGTTTTCTTTATACTTCTAGCTTGATTTCCTTCTCCAATCCCCATTTCTAACTTGATTATCTTTTATTCTTTCTTGAATTTGAGATTTAAAGAGAAGAATTTGAGAGAAAAAGAAAAAGGAAAGGAGGATAAAGAAATAGACACGGAAAAAGAAGAAGAAAAGAGAGAGAGAGAGAGAGAAGAAAGATAAAAGGCAGGAAAGAAAAAGAAATGAAAAAAGGAAAAGATAAATATAAATATATTTTCAAA
The DNA here is from genome assembly GCA_024138025.1 of Combretum micranthum. Lineage (NCBI taxonomy): Eukaryota > Viridiplantae > Streptophyta > Magnoliopsida > Myrtales > Combretaceae > Combretum > Combretum micranthum. Next base: position 227,398 of record JAMXBD010001007.1, on the reverse strand, counting down.
TTAACATATTAAATTTAGAACTACCAGATCAATATCTATAGTTCTAGAAGTATTTAGAAAATGATTTTTGAACTAATAGGTTAGAAATTAAAACTTAAAATAAGAACTTAATTTAGAAATTTATTTTAGATAAAAAAATATTTGATTTGAGTTCGGGTTTAAGAACTGATATTTTTATTCAAGCAATGAACTCAAATTTTGGGGATTTAGGAATTAAGTTTTGGCTAAGAATTAAGGGTTTAGGAATCCTCTAAACATTTTAATGACTTGTTTGGAGAATTTAGATTTCAAATCTCAAATTCGACTTAATTAATTATTAATCTAGTTATGTCAACTTGTCCAGTTATATCCTATAATTCATTTAACTTATCAAAATCTATCTAAACTCAATTTCTAATATATATAGAGATTTGGGTCATTTCATTTTTCTACATAAAGTTTGGTTTTGAACAATTTGGTATTTAAAGCAAGTTTATACGCACACTTTTCATACATGAAAGCAAGTTCAATAAGGTAAGTAAAATATACATAAAAACTTACTTCAAGTACCAAATTGTTCAAAACTAAACTTGAAATACCTAATTGAATTTTTTACAAAAGTTCATATACAAATTGCTCAAAACCAAACTTTAGGTACCTGATTGAACTATTTGTGAAAGTTTAGATACCATTTTTTACATTAATCCTTTTTATTAATATATGTTGATGGTCTGCTATAGACTATTGACCTTCTAAGTCAAATCCAATCCATTAGTCGATTGAGCTGACCAGTTGGGTTAATATTCATTCCATGTAATTAACAACTTGAACCCTCATTGAGACGCCCTTTTACCTATGCTTGGCATGCCTATAGACTCCTACAACGCTCAGTAGCCCCGCGATTTACATCTTTCGACATACTCTCCTCAGTCGGGTTTGGCACATGCAAACATGGATTAGTGGGTTTATTCCACTTCCATCGTAATTATTGTCATCAATCATCCACTCTCTCATCATCCCATGGTATACTCAATCATGAGGGATTGTCTTATTATAAATAACTTTCTCCACTCCTCAGGAAAAGTAATGTCACTGTCATCAATCACCTTTAAATTGATATGTTTGTTGACTTATGCATCAGAGTGGTCTTGTTAGGGTCGTATTCTATTTTACACTATTTTGAAAGGAATTGCTACAAGGTAATTTTTGGCTAAGTGTTCATTATGCTGTCATCAAAATAAATGTTTATTACATATTATTTACCAAATATACTAAATCATATATACTTGAAAGTACAAGTATTAATTTATCAAAATTTAAATATGAGACACTAAATTTCCAAAAATTGAAAGAATATATGCTTGTTCTTCCTTTATCATCATCTATTGAAGTCTAGTTCAAATTACCTATATTCAACCTCTACCGAATTAGAATTAGCAGCAATATAAAAGAAGTAAAAATACTACAACATCTATGGCATTAATGTTTCAAAAACACCAAGTTCTCTCAGTAGCTAGACGAATGTAAAGTAAAACTTGCGGCTATCAAATCATAAAAGTTAAATTAGGCGCAATGAGAGAAATATGGCATGCAGGCTGGATATTTTAGTAGGCATAATACCATATATATATATAACATATATATAAAAATAGTTATTATTTTGAAAACTAAACATTTGATTATGTACGTAAAAACTTTATGGATATTTTAATATTATATATTAATATCTGCTAGAAAAGGTCTATGGAGTGGTTGGAGGATCAGAAAGCTGATGATTCATGGGAACATGAGTAAGGTATGATGATGATACAGACAGCCATTGAAGCCTACGAAATTGCAAATGATGGCTGAATCATTTTCATGGTAGTTGAATTATTGTCCAATTATATAAATCGTGCGAATTACTGCCATCAAATGATGATGGGCTCAACCTACCCTCACAACCATATTTTTTATGGGTGCATTCTTCCAGTTCTCTACATTAAAAATATATAAATAAAGTACTGCCTACCTTTGGCGCCAAAAAAAAAAGAAAAAAGAAAAAAAGTACTTCCTGCGAAGCTGCTTGTCATTTCTCGCCGATTATCAGATGTGCGTTAACTCAATGTGTCCAGGGAAATGGCAAAATAAGTCAACTTATTCGCCTTGATGCCTACTCTACTTCCTAGACTTAAAATTAAATTATAACAATAAGGTACTATACTTATTCCAGCACAAAAAAAAAAAAAAAAGGCGTGTACTATACTTAAATTTGAATTATGCCCGAGATGTCCAGACTTTCACTTAGTCCAAGGTTAAATGAAGTAAAGAGATCTAACTGGGTTGTGTGATTTTTATTAATATTTAAAGTCCCATTTTGTTTTTCTGTTTTTCACAAGCATCCAATGCCAAGCATACACCAGACAAATATCAAAATAGGTGAAAAGCTTACAAACCAAATATACCCATTTGATATAGGGATTTATACCAAAACACGTCATGTAAACAATCAAGTGACATTTTGATTTTTCACATATACATGATCTATATTTTAGTATTTTTTTTAAACAAATAATCTAAATTTTAGTTTTTACAAATACATAACATGTGTTTTCATACTCTTATAAACAAATAACCTGAATTTTGATTTTTTTTACAAATATATGACCTACATTTTTTCACTTTGTGTTAATATATATAAGGGACATGAGATCGACCAATGAAAAACTACAAGTATCTTTAAAAAATCAAAATTTATCACTTGTTGTAAAAACACCAAAACAATGTCATGTATTTGTAAAATATCAAAACTCAAGCAACTTATTTGTAAAAATACCAAAACACAGGTAATGTATTTATGAAAAATCAAAACTCAAGTTGCTTATTTATAAAAGTAATAAAACCATGTCATGTTTATGTATTTTATACTTTAAAAAGGGTAAATTATACAAGAATGTATCAATGTTTGGGAATAAGTTCATTTAAAGTATCAACGTTTTAAGTAGTTAAAAATATATAAACGTTTCACAAAGTGTATCAAATGAAGTATCAACATTTTATAAATATTATTTGATCTATCAATATTTAGATAAATTTTCAATTACATCTTTTTAATTTTCTATTAATGGTTAATTATTGATATTTTATTGGACTTACTTTGTCAAATATTGATATCTTATTTTGACTACTCAAAACATTGATATCTTAAATAGACTCATCTTCCAAATATTGATATTGATCGATGTAATTTACCCTTTGAAAAAAGTGGCAATCCAAAGTCAACGGGATCAAACTTAACTTTATAAAGTGCATAAAACCTATGGCAAAAAAAAAAAAGTGCATAAAACCTCCAATAAATAATTTCTTGATAATAAAATAACATAAATATTCAAAACTAATAGTCATAACTTAAAAGTTACTGAAATTAAATATCAAAAATCAAATTATTATCAGTGAAACTCTAATAAATTCCAACTAAACACCAACAATTCCTAAAATATTCCCAAAATAAATACGATTCATTATACACTAATCTTATTTATTCATGACAATTAGCAAAATTTAAACCAACCCATGAAATTGAACATAACATAATATATTTTTAACTGGATTAGCAAAAGCAGATATAAATAATTAATGGTTAATTTCGAGCATGACACGATTAAATTCGCATTCAGGTCAAGAGCTATGAACTCTATTTATTAAACAAGTCTCGTAAATGGGTCCAAGTTCGACCCATGAACCTGATGAATATAATATTTTTGTTATATTTGGTTTTCTCATTTTACATTTTCCTACGTGCCACACTACCACTAGACTATATTATGAGATACATATATCTATATGATATAATTCATACTAACTCATGTTTTAAATATAGTCTATAATTTATATATGTGTGTGTATATGTAACTAATAAATTGTAAAATATGTAAGATGTAATATACAAAAAAATATTTTATAAAGAAGAGCAAAGGAATGTCATTTGTTAATTAAAGAGAGGGAAATTTTGATCATTCCTAATAAATGAGATATATAATAATCATCCCTCACATTGATGATGGTCAACAAATTCTTAAAAATAGTAAATCTTCAATAAATTATGATAAAGGGAAAAAGTTTGTCATATGTTGAAAAATAAGAAAGTTTTATGGTCCACCTTAATATTAAGTTGACGATTTTGTCTATAATCTAGAGATGTTTGAAGAATAGCTTTTGACAAATGAAAATTGGTCTCTAGGCTGCTAGCCTGTATGCGAAAGCTGCCGGTGTAAAACTCTCGAACTTTTGTGAAATTGGTGAAAGCCGGCATAAAGGCCGCCGACATTGAAGAAAAGGCCGCCGCATAAGTGTCAGCCTTTCCTATCCAAAGTGTTTCCGATATAAGAGATCCTAGGGTTTGTGTTTTTTTATTTGTAATCTTCTTCCTTCGACCAGAGAGAGAGAATTGAGAGTTTTTGAGTGTTTTTAAGAACAAGGTCAAGGGAGATCGGATTTGATCAAGAGTAAGTAATCTTGGCTTTATCTATCAAGATTCTTCATATATCGTTTCGTTTCCTTAGGGTTTTGTTTAGATTTTGAAGGGATTTTTCTAGGAAACCCTAGTTTTGATCAAGATCCAATCTTTCGAGAAACAAGCAAGGATTAAGATTCAAATCAAGTAAGTATATCATCTCAATCATAGATTTAAAATAAAGAGAATGATTTCGTGATTTGGGGTTTTTGTCTGTTTATGAAACTTAAGGTTTAGGTTTTGAAAAGATTCTATCATTTAGCGAATTATCAAGAATTGAGATCAATCAAAGTAAGTTTCATCCTCTTTATCTTAGAATTAATAAGGGATTTATGATGATAATGGATTTTCTAAAATTGTTAATTTATAAATTAGGGTTTTGAGAAGAAAAGTTGTTCTTGTTGGATTTTGTGGAAGTTAATCAAAGAAGAAGTTCATATTGGTGTTTCTCATATAGATTAGGGTTTTTTGAATTTTTGATAAGTTAAGGTTGTATGGATTGAGGATTTACATATTTCTATTTATTTATATATCAGGAGATTTGAAGATTTTGTGTTGTTGTTCATACGAGATTTATGGATTTGGAGAGACTGTTCTTGGAATTGGAAAAGGTACGTCCAATCCCTACTTGTTGTTTTTGCTTGTAAGATTAGTATTACATAATTGATTGTAGGGATAGAACTTTATAATGAACTTAATTCTAATTGTCTGCCTGGTTGTGTTTGGCTTTGACCAATAAAGACCTGGCAGACAGTGATACTAGTGAAGTACCCTAATGATCTATGTGTGAGGTTGTCCTAAGTTGACTCGTGCATAAAGATGATTCCGGTAGAATTAAGGGGAAATGGGGATATTTGGGGAGTACCCACTCATCCATATATGTATATAATTATCTTATTTTCAAAGAGTTGGCTGTTTTTAAAAGAAGTTTGAGTTACTTCAAGTTCAGCATTAGAGTATACATAGTTCTAAACTGTATTGATTTGCTGACTATAAAAAGATAATAAACCAATTGTTTGCATTAGACTAAGAGCATTTGATATATATACTTGGTGTGTGTGCATTTGAATTTGCTTTTAAGGATTAGAGTTATTGTACTAGGCTTCGTAGCTCACCTTTTAAAATTTTAGGTATAGATGATGAAGATATTGTATATGATCTTTCGGGTTATGATCTGATCTTTGATCAGGGAGATGGTGATGGTAGACTTGACTACTCAGCTGAGAGTTAGATTTGCAGTTTACAGGTTCATAGGAGGAGAGAAGTGTTTAGATATATTGAAGACTTGGAAATTATCTGTTTATGTTTTATGTTTTATGTAAAGACTTTAGGATATTATGTTGTAGGAAGTTCTAGGTTGTAAAGGAGGTTTTGATGTGAATTGGTGGTTTGATTTAGTTGGCTTGGTATCGCCAACTTGTATGATTATTTTAAATCAGAAGTTTGTTCAAAAGCTGTATCCCAGGTTATAAAGGTTATGTTGAGTACCCTACGAGAAACCTTATATGTGTTTACAGGTGATATTTGAAAATTTGTGGATATTAGAGCCTTAGCGTGTCTTATTCAAGAGAGGACATGTGACGGATTGTAATGCCTTATTTTAGGGCGTTACATAGCATATGGTTAGTATTGATAACTTATAGATTTTATATATTAATAAATAAGTTATATATATATACACTTTACAAATATTTGTTACGTATATATAGTGAAATTACCCTACCCCCAACTGCTTAAAGGTGTGGTTGTTTCGCCACACATATCACCTCTAAGCAATATTTGCAAGACATCCGTTATTTAAATGAGTTTTTGATGAAGTTTTAATTATGAGATTGTGATTAGGTTCCATGATAATTTAGTAAAGCATCATTAATCGGATCATCAAAGATTAAGAATCAATTATACAAAACCTGTGAATATACATTTTTAAGAGAGAGAGAGAGCAAGATTTTAAAGTTAAAACATTCTAGGAAGGTAAACCACAAAAGGGGAGTTATGCCCAACCCGAGTACATATATTTAGCACATGACCTAAAAGAGATTATGATTTAAGTCATTACAGTCATCCATTAGTCTAATGTTAAGTCACTCTTTCCCAAGTCTTTAGGAATTCATAACAGATCAAACATTTACTCCTCTACGTTACCAGAACCATACCAAAGACAGTCATAGTAAAGAACCATTAGGTGATCATCCTCGATACTTAAAATGGTAAAAAGTGAGTGATGAAGCCCAATACATAATAACAAGCACACAAATGTAAGTCATGTATGCCTATACTAATGCAACAAGTATAAATTAAGTTATTTAAGAATTAAGCCCACAACCAAGTATTTCCACCATTAAAATACCAGCATGTATGAGAATACTCATGACTCCTACCAAACAAAAAGGGTAGGTCCCCTCAACGCATCATGCACCAAGAGGGGGTTTGATAATTCCCCAGAACTCACACAAAAAGGAAAAAAAAAAAAAAAAGAAAAGAAAAAGCCTCGTCTAAGTCATCCCCTCATAGGTTGCTACTAATGAGTACGATCTATTGTAATGTTTTGTGCAGGGTTTCGTAATGCCACATAACCTATCACAACTTCATACATACTCATACTTGACCACCCGATCTTAAAATTTTCCCTATCAACAATTGATCGAGCCTAACCACGCATTCCATAGGGACCTAAGCACCTAAACTACCATATCCTTCAAAAGTTGTGATCAAATTCACAACTCAATCTAAGGGTGCCATTCCTAGGGTGAACGACCAAACAACAACCACAAAACAATTAAGTCAAATTTAAATATTAGTTTGATTATTAGATTCTATCTTAGCATACATCATGCATTACTATGTACTTGATAATTGAGTGTGAGCTTTCTATTCTCCTTCCAAGGCTGAGTATCCGACAACTGTCCATAGATGAAGTTAGGTTTTAGTTCAAGACTAATTCCATTTATGTTATTTGTTATACTTAAGTCACCTTGGTTTATTAATATTTACTTAAGAAATCCATTTAGAGGTCATTTAAGTCTAAACAAAAATTAAGGGGGATGCACAAGCTGTATGCAAGCCCAAGCAAAGAACCAAGGGAATACACAATTAGGTGCACAACCATGTATCCCATCATATTTCCATACACGACCAAGAACATGACCCATGTATCAAGTGGTATATTTTCAGGGTCGAGGAACAAAGAAGCACACAGAAAGAACACGATGTTGTGTTCTAACTATGGATCTTAAGGCAAGGTTCACAATGAGATACATAACTTGATACACCGTACTATGCATCAACCGTGTTCTGCCAGGCTCCAAGTTTGATGTTACAAAGAGGAACATGGGGTGGCACACAAAGTCCTGTACCGGTCATGTTTCACTGGGGATGTGTTGGGAGAGAGGTGTGTTTTGAAAGAGGTATGTTTCAACCGTGTTTTTTTAGGTAACTTTTTTAAGACTCAGAAGGAAACACAGGCAAGTACACAAGGCTGTGTACATGCCATGTTCTTCTAGAGAAACTCAAGAGAAAAGTTAGAGAGAAACATAATTTACACACGAGGTCATGTACACCTCGTGTTTTCCTAAGAAAGCTTTTGATTTGTGGAACTGAGAGATACACGACTTAGTACATGATGCCATGTACAAGTTGTACATTTTTAGAAACTCAAATCTTCGAGTTTCTTAAGTCAGAGAGGAACATGGATGGAAACACAGAACTGTATCAATTGTGTTCTTCTAGGTTTGCAAAATGTCGAGTTTAAACTTGATGTTTTCCAATATAAAAGGGTTTTAAGACAACTTTTGGGTTTTCAAAGGGGTTGGGTGGCCATGTTTATCTCTAGACCTTGCCTATAGCATCTTCCTTTTTCTTACAAAACATGTTTAACCAAATTTTAAGAAATTAAATCATTTAGTTTGATAGCAACATCCATTTTTACCACAGTTCTTCTATAATTTTGATGAAACCCCAATCCAACCATGTTCTTTCTCCACTTTCACATTGTTAGTATTGTCCTATCTTCCTACCATTACAACTTCTAAACATCAAGAGTCGTTTTTCTAGTCTTACCTTTGCTAGGATGTAGTTCCAATCTAGTTGCAATTGCAAGGAGGCTTTAAGACTCCAAAATCACTTCAAAATCCGAGTCCATGCTATCCTAAACATGTATAAGTAAGTCCAAGTCAATTTTCACCATTATAATGCTAAGAAACTTGCATTACAACCCTCAAAATCTCTAGACTTACCTGATTACGAATTTTGCGAAGATTACAAACCTCCCTCTTCTCCTAATGCACCTCCATTGTCCACATTTCCTATCATAAAGTAAATAGCCTTAGCTGATTAGTGTTGATCCTCTTTTAATCTTACTTAATTAACATTAAGTGGAGGTTAAGGTCTAGAGAATCTCACATTAATGTCTTAGTAGGATTCCTTAAAAGATAAAGGTAGAGAAAGAAAAGAATATCTATATGGGGCCTCATAGAGTACGATCCTAAGGTTTTAGGGTTTCCTCTTGGAGTGTCGCTTGGCACAATCTCAACCCTTCAACTCCTCTAGGTTTAATTTATCAGCCTTTGCTAACTTAAACATTCAATTGAACCTAACATTAATTTAACTTAGTTGGTTCAACATTTTATTTATCCACTTCTTTAGATTAAAGTCCTAATCGTAACCCAAGTTTATAATTGAATTTTGAATTTTATGGGTAGTGTATGGATCATTTCATATATGTAGATTAAGTAATATATATACAAAATAATTCATATTTTATTTATGCAATATACATTTTATGTAATCCATACTTTATGTATACTCCATATTTTGTAAGTTATGCATAGGTATCATATGATCTACTCACTCTATAAATATTCTATATGTAGTATATATTTTAATATAGGTATTATTTGATATATTCATAATCTTTCTCAAGCACATGGATTATGTATTTATAAATTATAGGTTATGCATATATGTGTTATATATATGTTATATATATGTATTAGATAAAATCTACTAAAAATACATATATGTTATTTATATTATCTACATGTTAACATAGATTTATATACTATATTATATATCATCTATATATTATAACTAGGATTGCAAAAAAAAGAAGAAAAAGAAAAAATCTAACCATAAACTGAACCAGATACAACCATACCAAACTAAACCATTTTACATATTTAAAAAAAAAAAATCAAACGTTTTTTTTTTTAACTACCATGTTAAAGAACAAGTAATTGTATTTTTAAAATTTTTATTTAAATATGTATCTTTTGTGAGAATATAATTGACTAGTCATGTCATGTTTCAATTATTGTAGTGTGTTTACAAGTATGTTATTTTTTTTAACATTCTTTTTTTCCCTCTTTTGTCCTATTAATTATTTCACTTCTATTGCTTAATTTCTTATTGCTTTGTGTATAGATAATGTTGATTAGAAACATAACAAGTTGAAATTATGCCTCATATGGGGATACTCACCATAGGTTTCAGAAACGAGTCACCCCACAAAGCTCTTTTTTCCACATAGTGGTCCAACCATGGGAGTTTCCCAGCCAAACCAAGCTCTGATATCAATTGATAGGATCTGATGTATGCATTCAATGGGGAGAAATCTGATGGGCTTTTGATACCATCTATAACTCAAAACCTCAAGGCAAGGTTAATGGGTCTTCCCTTATTATAAACTCTTCACATAAGACCTATATTTCCCATATGGGATTCTCATGCTTGCACCTTAACAATTGGTATTTTGTTGGAGTTATTGATCCAACTCATATGAGTTTATAACCAAGTAGATCCTAAATATATGTTTATATATTTAAAGGACATTGAATTTAAGGGTATCCTAAGTATAGGACATATAATTGGAAGAGAACTTGAAGATAAGGAGTTTTGTGCAAAACAAAGGAATTATGTGTTGTACACTGGCTGATAGGGGAAGCTGCAACACCAGCATATAGCCAGCATTGAAATTGTGAATTATTTTCTAAAGTTGCAAAGACGCTATGCCCGCGTGAACGCCGCCGGTATAGGGTAGTACACCACCGACGTGCATGTCTCTAGAACTCCGAAGTTTTCTACATCGCCTTTGCACTGCCAACTTTGAATTTGCACGAGCTAACCTATGTGTGTCTGTTGGTTTTCCCCTTATGTTGCATATAAATACTTCTTATTTATCCTAGGATTTATGAGGAATGAGTGTATGCCTTTCTCAAGCCTAGAAGGAGAATTCTAGAGAGAGATAGCGAGAAAAGAGAGAAAATCGTAGAGAGAGAAACTCTAGAGGAAGAAAACTTGTTCCTGTTTTACAATACATCATTTGTGGTGAGTTTTGTGAGATCCATCGGTTTGGTGAAGAAATGGAAATCCACTATCGTAGTGATGAAATAGTGATCCACTGTTTATGGTGATGATTGAGTAATCCACTACACAGACCTAGTGGAGAACAAACTTGTAATCCCATTATTTTTAATAGTAGAAGAAATTATGCGTTGCTGGTCCCGTAGTTTTTCCTGCATTAAGTTTTTCACGGTATATCTTGGTGTTGTCTATTTTATATTTTCACATTGTTTATTGTTTATTTTTTATCGTTTATCGCATTTGGCAAGAGGAGATTTAATCTCTAATCACATGTTGATTAAATGTTTGATTAATCAATTTTGTTGTTGCCGTGATTAAGGTTACACTTTCTCCTAACATTCAGTATATCATTGTAGTTGATATAACATCTATACATATAAGTCATTCATTTTATTTAATAAGTAAGTTATAACAAATAGATTATGTATTTAAAACCTATAAAATTTTTATATACATAAACGTATATATTATAAGTATCTATTGTATATGTTATTTGATATATAATTATATAGATTATGAAATTTATCCGTATGATTTATGTTACACATTATTTATATATTATACATACTCTGTAAGTTGTATATATTTATCTTTTATTCCCATTGGAGAAAATTAAAAAAAAAAAAAAACACCTAACAGGTGGGTCTAACTATCCCCTTTACAAGGATTAGTAAAAATATTAACAATAAAATTTTTCAGTCTATTTTATAGTAAACAAGTAATAAGGCATATTTCGAAAATAGTTCTTTTATTATCCCTCTATTACCTCCAAATAAATGGAGTAAGACATCTCCATAGGTGATAGGTCGGGTCCAGATCTAGAAAATTAGGAACCAAGATCACACCAACAAGGGACAAGGTAGGTCTTGAAGCCATGGACTCATCAAGTCTAGTTTGGGTTTAGGTCCATCCTTCCATTTTTTTAAATGTATCAAAAGAATTTTTTTTATTTAAAACAAAAAAATATAAAATTAAAATGAAAAATTGGGACTAAGCATATTATCATCTTTAGTCAATTTTAGTATGAAATTATCAAGGATGTGCATCTATTTATACACCAATACATCTCAGTTGAGTTAAAGTATTAGCAAAGTGGGACTCAAATTATCCTCCAAAAGAGGTCATAAAACAAAAAAAAATAATGTTATATTATTTATAAGTGGGATTATTCTCTTGGAGCTAATCTATATAAAGTAAACACACATGTAAAAAATTATATTTTTTGTATTGTTGTCCACACATTAAAGGTTGTGAATAAATAAAAAATAATTTATATTCACATAGAAATAATATAAGCATTTACAGTCTGTTCACTTGATATAAATAACTATTTATTATTTCATTGTTCGACGTAAAGCTGATATTACGGTGTTCACTTGAAATAAATGACAATTCATAATGATGAATAGCTCTAACTGGTGAATTGCCAGTCAATTTCAATTTTGTCATAAATATTCGTATCTTGAAAATAATACCTATACAATCATCCTCTCTCTATAATAAATGCAAGGGACATTATATATATTTTACCTTTTATTCTAATAATTATCTTTTTTACTTTTTACACCAAGTGAAGATTGTAATAGCCATCACAACTCTATTACATTTCCTTTGAATTAGAATTTTATTCCCCCCTTATTTCATTTAGCGAAGTGAACAAGCTGTTATTAAAATTTTGCATTGCTTTTTACTTTATATTTATTTAAATTTTGTTTGATAAAACATAGTTGTTCATAAGAATTTATTTAGTTAAATTATTATGAAAAAAAAAAAAAGTTTTTTTGTTTAAGAGAGAGATAAAGAATGTCAATGTAATTATTATGTATTGAAAAAGTAAAAGTACAATAATGGCATGTTTGCAGGAAAGGATTTGAAATGAAACTGTGACTCTAGTTTCCTTCTCATTCCCATGTTTGGAAGTGATTTAAAAGCCAAAATCACCATTCATGAGAATTGCCACTTTTAGCTTTGAAGGTGATTCTATTTTGCCCTTATTAATATTAATCATTTAAATTACGTATATATTATCCATCATAATTATTATTATAAAAGGTATATTTTGTAAATGGATAATTCATTCGATTCCATTGCATGATATACCCATACATAGAAATGTGTTTTTCATTCCTTCATTTGATTCAAATCCGTTCAAGTTCCAAACAATTCATAACATAACTTTTTTTAAACCCATGATCTTATGAGTGTAAATTATAATTGTTTTTATAGTAGTATTTATGCTTTATAATATACAATTACTATATATTTCTCTCTTTTTAAAAAATTCAAAACATTAATTTTTTTTGTTTTTGGGGTTTGAGGAGGATAGAAGTTAATTTTACTATCATTTTTTTTTTCCTTTATAAGTGTAAGTATTCTATAGATTTATATATAATATGTTAATCGATAACAAACTTGATATAAAAAAAGTTGGATCGTGGATTTAGATTCTGATATATGACTAATAAATGAGTTATGTCACAAGATAAAGTTGTTGGACACAAACCTGTTTAAACATTGATGTTACAGTAACACTGATCGTGAGTGCTAATGACAATTTTAAGATCTGAGAGGACAACAAGATTTGGATTAATGACAACAATTAAACTCTGAGTAATGAGAAGGGGTTAGTATACCAGGTTCGGACTTGCTATATTGCTACATTGTTGTAGGCCCCGGGGCAGCCGATAGTGGGTTCAGGACCCGTGACAACGGATCTTCATCCGAGTCGGCATTGGAACCGTGTTCAAACAGGAGAACACGGGTCCCGAAGTAATAAAAAATAAAGCTGCGTTGTGACACAAGCCTTGAGTTCAAGCTTAAAGAGCGAGTTGACAGCAAATGCATTGGGAAAGAAAAAGGAAGAAGTTGAGGGAGAGTGTGCATCGGGAAAGAAAAAGGAAGAAGGCTTTACAAATAGGTCAAATAGACCATCCAAACGGACCCATATGGTTTTATCCCAACGAAGGCTTTACATTTCACCTATGTTTTTCACTTTTCCCATTTGGGTGAAGATGCTCTTGTAGCCTAACAACGAGCCAAGCATTCGGATCATATATAAATACTAATAAAATCATGACAAATGGTGATATAAATGGAAAAGCTTTTACGAAGTTATTTACGTTTCAAAATTTTATTAAAAATTATTTATTGCTCATTAAAACATGTGGCGTATAGGTATGATACCGGTGAAACTTTTCTCAATATTTTGGCTAAATATTTCATTCTTCTCTTTTTTATCTTTTTCTGTATTTTTAATAGTTCCTTGTGAATTTAGGATAAAAACAATAATGATTTATGAACATAACAAATCCATAGGGATTTTCAACGTGTTTATCTAATCTCTATTATTTCAAAGAAATTATGGTGCCCACTCATGGACAAATTAAACAAAACCACTCAACCCAATGTCTTAATGGTACCTATTCTATTTGTGCCATAGTTGTATTAAATATAAGCATAAGCTTCATGTGATTAGAAGCTTCATGTGATTAGAGTTGTAACACTACTTCTGCAGCCAGCAATCTATGGCTAGAGATTTTTTTTTTTTTTTTTTTTTTTTTTTTTTTTGCCATCACAATGAGATGAGGGAATTGAACTTTATCTTTCACATAACATATTAGAGATGCCACTAGACTATGATGTCATTAACATAGCTAGAACATGTTATTCAAAGAATTCTAATCACGAAAAAGGATTCCTCTTCATCAATTATTACAAATTTCAAGAAATTTATAAAATTTCTTATGGTTACTTGCTCTTATACCCCATGAAATTTCATCAAGCACAATATAGAATTGGATCTTATATTATATGTTTGGAATCTTGACATTATTATTATATCACACAATGATATTTGCCAAATAGTAACTATCAATTTATTAATGGGGCACACATGTATAGGCCTGAAAGACCATAAAGGAGTAAAATATGGCTACCTTGCTAAAGTATCTGTAATTTATACCCAGCATGGTCTGCATGCCATATCAAATATCACAATTTTAACGTGTCTATAATGTCGCGTATCTGGATAAGTGATGGTTAAATACTAATATATTTTAAACAAGCAGTAAAAACGGTATATAATTTTTATAATACTATCATTCGAAAATATTTTACCAATATTTATATGTCACTAATCATTTCGTGCTTGGATGAGTTACAAATAAGTACTAATGAATTTTAAATATAAAATGAAAACAGCATAAATTTTATAATACCATCCATATGAAAATTTTTTACAAATATTCATACACAACAAATCAATTGCGAAGAAGACAGACAAAGCTCGAAATGGCATCACAAACCGGAGTAAAAGAGTACCAAACTCCGCATCCGGGTCTAAAAGATGGGGTAGAAATCATACTAGCCACAAATTTGTTACTCTATAACATGGGCACAGACACGGATTAGGCGCTGAGAAATCCCTGCAATTCAAGTAAGGTTTTTCTTAAGGACATTTTCGAGCCAAACACAAAGCCGTTCGTCCAGCAATGCACTGCCAGGCGGCAGGTGGTGGGGGATTATGGTGGATGCAACATGACCCGCTTTCAGGAACTGCCATACCCTCTTCCCCGTGGAAACTTTGTAACAGCAGTGTGAAACATACAAAGGGCCATGTAATTTCCACTATACAACGATTAACAAGTCAAAACTCAGCAGCATTTTGACCAAGATGGAAAACATCATCATCTTTCAGGAAACCACTAAGGAACTCTCGACAAAATGCATTTCATCAAAAAGCCAAATCAATATTATAGGACTGGTATTGTTAATTACAAGAATGACAGAGTACAGAGAAAAGGCTCGGGACCCCTTAGAATCAGCAAGTGTTAGGTAAAACTAAAAGCCACTGACCATTAGGACTTTAACTCACAAGAGCAATACCTCGAGATTTATGGTACAAAGCCGAGTTTGCACGATATCAGTATAGGTGCAAAAAGAATTTTAATTGGTCAGGGAGCTATATCTGGCTAAGAATGAGCAAGTGTACTGACTAGCTGCATGAATGATACTGCCATATCCAAGAAAAAATGAATATTAACAATTTAACAAGGTAATGGAAGCTAATCACGAGGTTGGGAAGTTTCTTCCTCAGCCAAAGCCAGAGAATGCAGGTAAAAATTTGCTAGGAGCTTACTTCTGACTTTTCTCTACTTTGGCTCGAATCTTCTCTTCTAAAACAGCAGTCTCTGTTTCAAGGCTGAATATCCTATTAAGAGCATGCATATTTTCTAGGGTCTCAGTTAGACACCGACCTTCACTCTCATCACATCTTAAGTGCTGCATTGGTCCATGAAGAAGCTTGTTAACTATGCCACGACTAAGTTCATCTATAGCTTTCTTCGTCTTTTTAGGCACATCATCACCCATCTTTGATAAGCACTTCTCTAGCTCTGTAAGTCTTATTCTTTCAGTATAAGCCCTGAGTTTCTTGATGGTTGGAACTGTTTCCAGTGAATCCCTCCAAGACTCAAACTGTTTAGACTCCTCTGTGATTATTGCCTGAGCTTCCATGGCTTTTCGAAGACGATCCTCTTTGTTTGCAGCTACAACCTCCTTGAGGTCATCAACATTGTAAACCTGTGTGTTTCTAGCCTCTGAAACACATGTTCCAACGTTTCTAGGGACAGAGATATCTATGAAGAGCCTCTGACCACCAACCTCATCACTTACTGAGGGAAGATTTTCAACATGCTCTTTCAAAAACAATGGAGCCTCTGAAGCAGTGCTGGTGAAAATGACATCTGCTTCAGCAACACAAGATAGCATTTCAGACAGAGGTTTGTAGATTATTTCAACTCCCATCAATTCATCACGAATGGCGGCAACTTTATCCTCACTTCTGTTTACAACCACCATCTTTGTGCACCCTTTTGCCACCAAGTGCTTAATCACGAGTTTTCCCATCTTGCCTGCACCTACAACCAGCATTCTGGCATTGGTGTGTGCGGACTGGGGGATCTTCATTAAGGCAAGTTCAACAGATGCTGAACTTACAGAAACTGCACCAGCAGAAATGTTTGTTTCAGCCCTGACCCGCTTCCCGACAGATATGGCTTGCTTAAAAAGGCTGCTTATTTGCCGACCAAATCCAGGAACTCCTTGACCAACTTTGACTACCTGTCTAACTTGAGCTAAGATCTGCCCTTCTCCAAGGACAAGAGAATCAAGGCCAGCTGATACTTCAAAAAGATGCTGTGTGGCATCCTTGTTGTATAACAGAAACCGGTGCTGACAAAGCTCTGAAATGGGGATTCCACTTGTCTGCCCAATATAACATAAGAAATATGAGTCACAGCCATTTGGCATTTGCACTTTCTAATGCTAATAATTCTACATAAAAACCACGCGGATGAAGATTAAGCAAAAATGCACCTATTACTTGTGATCTAGCAGGAGGGATGAGAAATCCGTTTGATGAAAAGCAAGAGAAATAAGGGGGAAAAAAAAATCTTAGGATTAAATTCATTGGCCAGAAGAACTAAACAGGGAATAAGTACTCCTATTATTTGAGTATGAATCCATATGTCAAATGATAGAGGATCAGGGTGGGACAAGGTAACTGATTTTCACTAATATGTGTCAGGCTCCATTAATAAAAATAGATCTATTACTTAAACTTGGTGAGGAACTAGAATTATTAATTCAGGATACAAAGGCAGGGAAAATGCAGAAAAATAATTCAACAGCAAAAAGAAGAAACATCTTGCTGTACCTTAGACATCCATTCTGTCACTTCTTTGACTCCACGATGCTGAGATAAAGCAACAACATATATCTCCATTCTGTTGCAAGTGCTTAGGACAGCAGCTTCATCGATGTGATTCAAATTGCAGAGTTCTTCAATGGCTCGAGGCCAATCTGCTTCTGGAATGGCCAGCTTCTCACGCATTTCAACTGGTGCAGTATGAACACTTAGGCCAATACAGATAATGCTGATCCTTTCTTTTGTATACCCTGATATCAGATGATCCAGATATATCAGTGATACAGAATGATGAAAATTCTCCAATTACACATAAGGAAAGAAAATAAAAAAGAATAACAGGAATAGATGACCGCCGCAATACATCTGGAGATCATCTATATTCAAAGCAATCATTCCTCTATCAAAAGGGTTGAATACACCTCTTCTTCGTTGTTGCAGTTGTTGAGTCAGAGGATATTGTTGGATATTATGCAAATATGAAATTTGATGTAAAACACCTAAGATCATATCAAAGATGCTTAATGAGAGCTAACCGGTTTAACTATCCATGCTAATCTAAACTTGCCTGATAAATTATACAGATTTAAACCCAAAATATAGTTCACTGAGTATTATTGCAGGCCTACAGCACATTTCGTTAAAGGAGATCATTTTATTGTCTAAAGTCATATTTTCATGACAACATATCTCATACTCACATACAACAATTGCCCACCAGATGAGATGATCAACCAATTACCAAGGATAAAGGAAAGTGTAGAAATCACAATCTGAATTTGAGTTTTTCTTTCTTTCTTCCTTTTTTTATTTTTTTATTTTTACATTAAAATTTTAAAGTTGCTAGATGCCACACCAAATCAACCTTCTGTTTGTCAAATTCCCATATAACACTTTCACACCTCACCCGTAGCATTTTGCTAGTGATTGAAACCAGCAATATGCTATTACTATACATAGCTCACATCAAGCACATATCACAACCAATATTGCTTTCCTTACAACAAAATATTTGCTCTTAGCAAACATAATTTTATCAAAACAAAAGGCTTCAATTTTCCTCATTTCCACAATCAATAACACATAAACTAAGATTAACATATATCTGAAACATTAAAATTTGAACCACGCAAACAAGTACAACCACAATTTTAAAGCCATGTCCAAGAAAAGATATTAGAAGACTCACTGGCAAGAGCAGATGTTTTGAGCTGTTCAAGAGCCGAAACGCTAGAAGTATCAAACGAAACACCATCCGATACGCTAACTCCACATCTCACAATTGGTTTTACCAAAACCCCAATCTCCCTCCTGTTTCTCTTACCAAAATCCCCTGTTCTCAATAATCCAATATGATTACCAACACCCACATGATTCCTATAACTACAAGAACCTTGTAACGACGACGACGACGACGACGACGATGACGATGAAGATTCCAATCTGGGCTTGTTGTGTAAAGCGAAAGTCTCAAACTTTGAGCTAGTGAAAGTCGTGGAAACAGACATTTTGGGTTTTTAACAAATCACACGCCCTAAACCTTAAAGACGGTAATGGAAAAGAAAAGGATCTCTTTAAGAGGAGGGTTTTAGGGGATGATATTGGAGTTTGAGAAGAAAAAAGAGTCTTGCTATGGGGTTCGTGGTTTGGTTTGGCGTTGGAAATGTTGAATTGATTGGGTGGTGTTGGTTGGGAATGGGGTCGGTGAGACCGTGTCTGGCACAAAAGGATTGACCAGACCAATGGGTTGTGGGTCAAAACATGAAACATGAAAGTCCAGAGAAGTGGGAGTACCAACATGTGTTGGGGTAAGCAGTACATTAATTATAGCTAAGTATGAATCTTTTCGATTAAAAGGTAGTGTGAATGGGATTAGGGGAAAATAAATGTTTTTTTTAATTATACAAATTCTGATAAATAAAAAATAATTTTAAAAATAACAAATTAAACTCATCTCTTTAATCATTTATAACATCATTTTTAAAGAGATGAATTCAATTTATCTAAAATAAAATTTGTTTTCATTTCGATAGTATTTTTATAAATTTTTTTTAAAAATATCAACATTAATTTTCTTTTCTCATGTGAATGAAATTTTATAAAAATCGTTCATACGTTAAATTTATATTATTATTAATAAACTCTATAGTATATTAGTACAGTCACATTAAGAAAGTTAGGCCTTTGTAAATTTTATCATTTTAAATGTGATGCACACACGGCAAAAATAAAAAATAAAAAATAAAAAAGGTGACGCAGACTTTTATTGGGTTGGATTGGACATCGTTGACTATTTAAAAAGAGCTTGGATCATATGTATCGGACTATTTAGTTTAAAATTGACAAAAATATCATGTGCAGATCTAGCCTCCATAGTCCAACCATTTAACCCACTTTGCCCGCCCCGCTTTAATCCGTAGATTACGCAAGCCGGCCACTTTGGCCTACATCCTAACGTGGGCAAAAATTTTTGTCCAATCCACACATATGGGTGATTATACGGGTCAATCCATCAATTTGCTAAGATTTTTTTTTTTCATTTTTTGAGTAAATTTTAACATTATAATGTATTTACACTAAATATAAGTGTTATTTTCAATGAAAATTAAATAAATTTATTTACATATGGAATGAAAATAGATAAAGATTAAATAATACATATCAGATCAAGATAAAAAAACAATTCCTATTTAACTTTAATGTTTCACTTTGTTATTCTTTTCATAATCTAATTGATTATTTTGTTCTATTCTTTTCATTTTACAAAGAGAGATGATTTGCAAGGGTCGTCCGATGAACTTAGAAATAAGGTAGATAAAAGATAAAATAAAAAAAAAAAAGATGTAATAGATGGATTTAAGTTGTTTATACGCATTTCCTTTTAGAGCTTTTTTCATTTTCTTTAATACATGTTAGAATTTAATTTTTAATGGCACTTACAAAGAAGAGTAATGGCGCTATTTTGACTTAATTTTTTATAACTTAATATTTTAAATGGAAAGAAAAAAAAAGAAAGCAAGAAAAAGAAAAGTAAAGAAAAGAAATTTAGGCCTTGAAATGAAACGCTCAAGTTATGTTTAATTCATTAGAGTAGAATAAATTAAAAATAAATATTAAATATAGTGTAGCTATTTTATTTTATAGTATTAGAATTTGCAATGGAATGGATTCGATCGTCGTGGTCACTTGCACGCAACATGCATCTCACACTATACGTGACCTCAGAGAAGTGACGTAAAAGCACACGCAATGAATGACTAAAGATGAAAAGACGAGGAGGAGAAGCAAAACAATTTCAAAGAGCTCGAACGTAATAATAACAAGCGAATGGGTTATATAGCATCAATCCCACTGTTCTACAGAAGAGGCTATGTATATTTCGCTTTGAACCCTATTTGATCTCTTATGAGAGTATTCCAGTGGCACAATGGTGATTCTTTTAATTTCTCAATTTGCTAAATGAGGAAAAGCTCTGTGTATTTATAGAGTTTGGTTCTTAATAAAGTTCCTTGGATTGTATTAATCATCAACAAATAAGATGAGTCCTTTTAACGATGGCTCTCACTATGTGCTCTCCACTCTATAGAAAGCCTCTTTAAGTTGATAAGATCCTTGAGAAAAGTTGAGAGCGGGCAGGATGGCCTAATCCAACGATCCATGCTTTAAAGCCCACTATGTTAAATATCGTTTAACCATAATAATTTCATAGACTTGACTCTCTAGGTCTGTCACTTGGCTCAAAGAGTCAAACCCATGTCATTACTGGACTATAAGACCTAGAATCCAGATTTAGCCCCCCACATTTAATAAAAGTGACATTATATGAAAAGTAGCTATTCATTTGATCAATACATGAAAAATAACAATTCATTTGATGAAGATAAATGGTAATAGTTCTTCATTTATTTCATTTAGCATATTTTTCTTACAAATATAGCTATTTTATATTAATAAAAGTATAATATAAAGCATATTTTGTAAGTATTTATCATGCAACTTTTTAACCATTTATATACGAGCAAGTAGAGATTATGATTATGAAAGAAAATTTAGAATCTTTTTGTTTTTCTTTTTAGATGAAGATTCAAAAGTTATTGTACATGAAAGGGTGGTGGTTAGGGATGAAACTGAACAGATCATTGCAATCTCTACGGTCAAAAACCCTATAAGGCTTAACATTATAATGTTTTGTCATAGGTTTGGAAAAAAAATTTTAACCTTATAGGGTCACAAGTCATAATTATGACCTGATGGGAAACTGGACCCGTTTAAATTAGTAAAATATAAAGTACAATTAAAAAAAATCTAAGATTATATTCATGAACAAAGCAAAAAAAAAAAAAGTTGAATTTTATGTATCGTGCAGGGTGAAGACGGCTTGAAGCCTTGGCCCAATAGTCCATGGAGAGCTTCTTAATCTTGACAAAAATGCTGATAGTAGGAAATCCACAATGAGAGCATGCAAGTCTTATGTTAAAGATCTGGATTCGAAGGTCATTCATTTGTTTCTTGCCCAAGTATCTAAAAACCAAGGAAACTGGCTCCCTACTAGGAAAATACACCATTTCGCTTTATGAAGTTCTTACACGAGTTCATGGTATTAACATTGTTGCTCAAATTGATATCATCATGGCAAGTATAGTCAAGACATTAGCTTCCAGTTTAGTATCTTTTCCTCTTTAGCAGGCTTGCTTAAAAGTTGTTCCTACGTCACTAAATATAATATTGAACCTACACATTTTTTATCAAACAAATAATTGGGTCGACAAAGCGGAATGGGTCAAGACCAAAATCCTATAGGGGTGCACTTGGAATTGAGAAAAAAAAATCTCTATAAGGTTGCAGGTCAAGTTTAAGTGATTGTATAGGAAATCTGGGGCCTATTTAGATCTTATATGACTCTTCATAAATCTACCCCAATTGCATCCACAACGGTGGTAAAAGCATTCCCATTTCATAGTAAAACATTAACACGACACATTTACTAATGATTTCCATTATTTGTTGTTGAATCGTAAGCTATGGGTTGTTTCTGTTAGTGATTGCACCCTAAGTCAATTACTGGATATTGTCATATAAAGACATTTCTATTATATTGTTTGCATATTTACTTTATAATAGGATCCATGAATAATTTAATTATTCTAAATGTCTTGAGATGCTTATTATCATTGGAACAATAATGAATTAAACCTAGTATGAGGTTTGACTCATAATAATAGGATTTTTATTTGTATGAAGATACAAACCAAACTCATAGGTACATGTTGGAGAACTATGTATTGGACTGTACCACTTTGAGATCACTGTAAGCCTCTAGATTTTTTGGTAATATAAGAAAACCCTAAGAACCGGAAGTTAAATCGGAATCCTAAAGTTAACCTAGTTCTATGTTTAGTCTAGTGAATCTAGATCCGGTAAACCCGTGTTCTTAAACCCTAGACAACGAAATTAAGATAATTATGGAAAATGGTTAGTAATAATATAGGAAAGCTTAAAATTATCAGATTCGCAATTTTCTAATGTCTTTCGGATCCGAACGGGATCAGTTTTCAAAAACCGTGCCTTGGTGCACTGGATAGTGAAAATATTTCGAACACCCTAATAGACTCGTAAAAATATAAAGTTTTCAAAAATATCAGTTTTAGAATTTTTCGGTAGCTAAAAATAGCAGATATAGGTCGTTTACGTGTATTTTCTTTATTACTGGTATTTTAATTGTCTAGTCTACTATTCATAGTGCTTTTCTACTATTTATTACTAATTATTATCTCTACTTTTTCTTATACTCTATTCTTACACACTACAATACCTATACCTTACAATTTACCTTCCCTATACAACTTTAATCACATCACACTTTACATATTACTTCTTTTTATTACAAAACAACAAAATAAATTAATTTCCTCCCCTTTACAAAGTCAAAACCGGCGCCTCCCCTCTCTCTCTTCTATCATTTTATTTTTTTTCATTTTATTTTATTACATCTAATTTTCACTCCAAAACTCTATAAATACTCCCTTTCTCCTTCATTCTTTCACACAACTCATTTCCTACTAAAACTCTACCAAAATCACTCCATAAAATCTCTGTCTCAAATACTCTCCCAAGTTATCTTTTCTCTCCATAAAACCCTTTCATACATATTACTACAACTCATCCTTTTTCTCTTCAAACAAACACATAACCTTAGGTAAAGTTTTTTACACTTACTCATCATATTCATACAACTTAGCATGAGCTTAGTGTATATTTTTTAGACTCGTGAGAGTTAAAGAAGTAACAATATGTTCATGTTTTGTTTTTGTTGATGTTCCTATTTTACATTATGTTATTATTGTTATTATGTTGTTATTATTGTTATTATTATTTGATCTAATCTAATTTCTATATAGTATTATGTATATTATGTATATATATTTTTTTAGAACATATAAGCTCACTTGTTATTTATGTATTTCTATGCTTTGCTTTTTTTTTTATTTATTTATTTCATGCTATTATTAATACTAGTTTTTCTAGTCTTAGACTTGTCCATATCAAGTCAAAACAATTTTTTTCTTTCTTTCTTTTCTTTTCTTTTCTTTTCTTTTCTTTTGAGACTAGTCTATTCTTAGTCCCGGGATACCTTGATGAAGCTAAGGTTCCCAATACTTGACTTTACTATTATGCTCTTA
Organism: Combretum micranthum; assembly: GCA_024138025.1. Classification (NCBI taxonomy): domain Eukaryota; kingdom Viridiplantae; phylum Streptophyta; class Magnoliopsida; order Myrtales; family Combretaceae; genus Combretum; species Combretum micranthum. The sequence goes on along the minus strand of JAMXBD010001007.1, from coordinate 203,181 downwards.
TTACATTTATCCTATTATGTTGTTTCTCTCATAGTTACATATTCTCACTCATGCATGAACATGTTGATATTGTCTTCAACAACTATGAAAAGAGTTTTCTTAAGTAAAGAAAAATAATAAATCTCTTTAAAAATAGATCTTTGTCATGTAAGAAATGATTTTCCCATAAAGACACAAAGTTTTATCTTAAACAAATCTTTTCCAAAGTTAAAAAAGCTCATCACAAGTTTCTAATAATATTAGTACATGGGGTTTCATCAAAATATACATAGAGTAAAATGTCACATACTCTCTTTTTAAAACTAAAGAAATAGGAAAGTTTCTTTAAAAATTAATATTGCTAAATCATTGTTCAATAAAGGTTTTCTTAAACTCATTTATCGAAATTTTCTACCAACACTCTAAAATACTAAAGTTTAGACAAGTTTTACAAAATTATCAAAGAATAACCTTTCTAAAGATAAGCCTTACTTAGGAAATAAAAATAAATAATTTATAAGATCATCGATATTATTTATCTAAAGTGGATCTAATTTTAGAAAAACTTTAGAATACATAACCAAAAAATATTTAGAAAATTACATTTTCTGCCATTAGAAATAAAGTTGTAGGAATCTTGAAAGATTAAAATTACTTTTTTTTTTTAATTTAATTATTCTCAATAACAAAGAAATAGAATTAAAAGAAGGAAATACTCACTTATGATAATTTAAGAAATTTTTCAAACAAAACTAAATTCTTTTCAAGTCTTAGCATAATCTCACTTTAAGATACATTGTTTTACAAAAAAAAAAAAAAAAAATCATTGTTGAGATAACACCACTAAATTCATGCATATAATTTGAGTCTATATATATATATATATATATAAAGGATTTTCCAACCAAACAAATATCTATATTTTTTACAAAGATTTTTGGATGGAGAAAAATTTGAAAACTTGAGTTTTGAAATCTGAAAATTTCGTATCAAATATGTATCTCACTATTCTGAGACCCAAATGACTTATTTTGATAAAAATAACCTTATAAATAGATATATCTTTTTGAGTAGGTAGAAATCGGTATATAATATGCGAAATTCCGAGTTAAAATGAGCAAGTTATGGCCATTTATGTTGGAATTTTCATTCATACGATTTTTGACGAATTCAATAAGATAGAATTAGAGAAATTGAGTAGATCTTGGATGAAATACTCACTTCGAGCATTTCTTTTGTATAGGTGTTAAGGACCAAGATCTTCTCTTCCTGAGGATTACTTCGACTCATAGAACATCGATATGGACGAGTGAGTTTCCTTTACGTTTATGTAGTCGAGCATGTGCTTGTAGAGTAGAGCACTAGATGTTAGGAAAATGATAATATTGATATGCATATGGGATATCATGGGAATTATGTATGTGAATGGTTATGTGCGATCAATGAACGATAAGTATATCGGAACCCGATATGTGATTGATATAATTGTTTCTATGTATGTATTGCTATGTGTGCAAATTATTGCTTGATCGCTTTAAATGAATTAATGTCACATTGAAATCCCCATGTAATAAATTGCTCATGAATATCACTTAGAACATCATTTCGAAATTTTGCTGCTACTACTCCTCAGCGTGGGACTGGAAAGGTAAGCTGCCTAGCTATATCTTGAGGATTTAAGACATTCGGGGAATATGGCCTCGAGTTGTAGCCGAGCCGAATCGATCGCTTTGGGTATGGAAAGCCCAGGGACTAGTAGTACGGTTCGTTGGAACCCTAAGACGTACACGGATTTTAAGGAGGTCGTTTAGGGCCCAGTTCAAATCATTCTATAACCACCGATGGAGGGGTAAATCCATCATACATACGAAATCTGATAACCGTATGTACTGTTTGATCATATGGTTGTTGCATTTCATATGCTTGTTTAATGAACTTGATTGAATGCTTGTTATGAGTACTTTTGCGTAAGGAATATCTCACTAAGCTAGTTATGCTTATACTACTATAGACTTTTGATATTGCAGGATCATTATTTTGCACCTAAGACCATCTTGATCATCCGGGTAGAATCTGTATTTTGGGAAGCTTTTGGAGGAACTCTTTTTTGAAGTCTTAGACTAGATTTCCTTTAAAATCTTCTAGCTTTAGTTAATCTTTATAGTAAGACTATATTGCTTTGGTAATTATCAGGGGAATACCCCTTAGAAGTTGTAAAACTTTATATTTAAATGAAATATATGAAGTGTTGTTTTGTATGTTCTGCTAATATCTTAAAATGCATTACTCCATCGATCTCCCTTTAATGTGAATGTATGCCTTGTACCAATATGGAAGCTTTCGAGTGACTAAGATAGTCATTCTTACGTTTAATATTGCGTACAATGGGCTGTCACGTTTAGGGTGCCCGTTGGGAAGTGACAATCACTATATGGATTAGTATCATAAGTGATTCTCAAAATAAAATGTCATTGTAAACCCCTAATTTTTAGGGTAATATCAAGTTCAAACCCTAAACCGTTAATTCAACCGAAAACCTAAAGTCAACAAATCCCTAGAAAACCCTAGCAGTTTAGATCTGGTAACCCCGTGTTCCAAAACTAAGAAGTCGAAATATGAGTGAAGAGTATAGTTTGGTTCGTAATAATATTAAGATACTTAAAAATACCAGATTAGCAAATTTTCAACTTATCTCAAACTCAATCGGATACAGATTTTGAAAAGCGTGTCCCATGGCTCGAGATATTAGAAATATGTTATTAGTATCATTAGATTCGTAATGTCATAATATTTCCAAATATATCGGTTATAGAATTTTTCGAGTTATAAAAGTTATAATTATAACCTTTTATCGTATTTTCATTACTACCGGTATTTTAATTGTCTGTTTACTTTTTGATTTCTAATCAATTATTCATCATGTATAAATACCCATACCCTATTTCTTACATTCTTACATCCTATTTCTTACAATTTACTTTTCCAATACAATTTTACTACTTAAATTACTTATTTAATTTTGAAACTTACATAACACAATACGTATATCTCTCTCTCTCCCCATACTCCCTAAAACGACGCCCCTATGCCCTCCCCCTCTCTCCAATTTTGTTTCATTTTTTTTCTTTTATTTAACAACAAACCCTAATATACTTTTCTATAAATACCCCTTCATGCCTTCACCACTTCACTTTCTCTCTTTCTTCATTTTCACTTTTGAAAAAAATTTACAAAACTCTCTTCCTCTCCCTCTCATTTCTGTGACATACACCACACACACACACTCTCACAAGTTTCTTTTTCCTTCAAGTTTCTTACTTTACACATCTAATAGGTAATAGATCTACACCCTACTATCTTAAAAACATGTAATGGCAAGATCATTCATATGTGATTCCACTCAAAAATCCCCATGAGCTTTAAGCTAGGGATATAAAAACACTTGAACATGAGATCCTTGCCATCACATAGATCTTGTTATTTAAGTTATTTTGCTATTACTTTGTGTTATTATTGAGTTATGTTGTTATTATTAATATTTTGTGCATACATTCATTATTTAACCATATTTACATAATGATCATAGTGCTTTTGCATTTATGACTAGTATAATAAACTACATCTAGTTGTTTTGAGTTCATAAATGCCTTAGGTTTTTGTTTTATGCACATAAATAACTTGTAATAGCATGATAATAGTGGAAAATGTTAGAAGGCTTGAGATCTATTTTAGTTCCAACAAAAATAATTTTTGGAAATTTGGATCTAAAAAGAACCACATTTGAAAAAGCTATTTTTCAACGTCAAAAGGAGTATTTTGCATTGAAAAGGAAAAACTTAGGGAATATGTATCATAAATAAGTGGTTTTGATGAATAAAGCTTAGATATATTAAGGGATATTTTCAAAACAAGGGAAAGTTTACAAAATATAAGTTAGCATTATGTTTCAATCCTAATAACCTACTTGAAATTCGTAATAAGAAAAGCTTGATATGTGAAAACCCATTTTTCAATCCCAAAACAAGATTTTTATTAAAGAAATGGAAGCCTTAAGGAGTAGGTTTGATCAGGAATTACATTTAGAAAGATTAAATGAGTTTTACGAAAGAAACAATCTCAAATGAAAATTTCAAAATTCGGATTTGAAAATGACTTCTATTTAAAAACCTATTTCCTAATGCTAAAATGAGGATTTTTATGGAAAAATGGAAGTCATAGGGAATACATGTAATAAAGATCTAATTTTGACAAGGATAAATGAAATTTAATAAAGTATAATCCTAAAGCAAGGAAAGGTTTCAAAGTATAGATTAAACAATGTTTTTATTCCTTAAAAATTTTGTAAAATTCGTAACTAAGTAAACCCCCTATGAAAATATTTATTTTCTAACTCCAAAATGAAGGATTTGATTAAGATAATAAAGGTGCTAAGTATATAGGTCATCATGGTTGAGTTTTGATAAAAGCAAGTGTGATTTTGCAAGAAATAAAATTAATTTTCTTAAGTCTAGTAACTTCAAAAGTTTTGCAAAGCAAAAATTTTCTAAAAGAATTCTTGATATCATATCATTAAGGGTATACATATAGAGAGTTCATCCCATAACATTCATGACAATAGCTTGTAGGTATTGCATATACACATAATGCACTTGGTAGAAACAAAGTTAGGAAAATAATTTCTTATATATCCTATTAAGCATTATCTAAGTACATGAGGAAATAGTGTTGATTTCGCTCAAGAGATGATTTTGATGATGACAAAAAGAGTTAACTGTTTCTTACATAATTTGTTTAAGTGTGCAGCATTGAATATTAACAATATAAAACTATCTCAGAAAGTTTATCAGAAGGATGAAAGTTTTTAGTTAAGCATATTAATGCATCAGAAGGATACTCAGAAGCTTAGACATAGAGAAGTTAACTCATCAGAAAGTTACTAAGAAGGTTTCTATGAGATCTGCAGCATTGTTTTTGGTCATCAGAGGAAAGGGCAGAAGGTTCATAACTTTATAAAAATCGAGTGCTTTTCAAATCAAATTTAGATTCTGAAGACCTAGCACCAAATGTTGAGTATAAATTGGGTGTTATGCTTAATGTGTTTCACAGAGTCGGATTAAAATCCACAGGGATTAATTTTAAACTTGGTTGAAGGAACACGAATATACAGTTGAAGGAAATTAAGCTTAAATTGAATGAAGCTCAAAATTTTTTATGTTATAAAAAGTGAATTATATTTGAGAAGAAAGTTAGTGTGCATAATATGAAGTGTTTACAAAATCAGAAATTTATGGATTGTGTCCAAATTGTTTTTACGCGAAGAATATGGAAGACAGAAGATGAACAGTAATAGACGTGCAGTGATTCAATATAGGATAAATTCAAGTCTGAATTTTCAGTTTAAAGATAAGCACATCAGTTGTTGGGTATTTGAATTATCATCTGAAGCTGGATTACGAAGATAACCTCAAGAATTCAAAAATTCAAGTGAGTCAATTGAAGGATAAATGCAAACTGATATTTAGAGATCCATGAACTGATCTTTCGCACGACAAATCTGGAAAAGCTAATCTGGTTGTTCTTCTAGTCGTTGCACTTTTGAAGATAAAAAACGAGATAGCAGATCACGGAAAATTAATCAACAATTACGTGAACATCAGATCTCAAAAAGTTCAAGCTCCCATTCGAAAACTGTCATATTTTTTTTGTTACTGTTCATTAAGCAAATAGTTGAGGAAATTCAATTTTTATATTCCTCGTGATCTGATTTTATTGTTTATGAGTTGAGAGTTACAAGTAGGCTTAGTTGATTGATTGTTTGAGAGAATCAAGCTAAGTGAATTGTAGCTAAAGGATTGGCAAGAACTTCTTGTAACTTTTTCTCTTGATTGGATAGTAGAACACAACCGGTGAGGAGTACCAGGACCCTGGCTTGGAGCTGGAAGAGAGGATTGACGTACGAGGCGGAACCTCTATACATCGATTTGCAATTTCTTCTCCTTATCTCTCTTTAATTTCGTGTTTAATTATTTATGTTTTATATGTGTGATATATGCTAAGTAGGTTAATTAAAAAGTTTATTGCATATAGTTTCTTACTCAAAAGGTTAATCAGAGAGTAAATTTTTCACATTTTTCTTACTCAGAGAGTTAAGCAGAAGGTTTCTAAGTTTGAAAGTATTGTTTCATTTTGATCCGAATTTTTTATTAAAGCTTTTATTTGATAAGTTTATTATTCCAAGAAAGTTTTAAAGCCATTTTAATAGAATAACCAAGTGGTGTGCAATTTGTTTAAATTTTGAAAAATAAGTTTTATAACCAATTAACCCCCCCCCCCCCCCCCCCCCCCCCCCCTCTAGTTATCTTTTCGAGACCAAAAAATAGATTTACCAACACCCATGAATTATGCGTGATATTGAGTTATATATGTATATAATAGAGTTTTTCAAGATATAATGATAGATAAGTATCTATCAAAGCTTTGGAATGATGTTTGGTTTGAAATTAGGAGTTGACTTGTGGGATGGGAATTTCGTATAGCATTATGTACCCTACTGTTCATGGACCAAACAGCCTTGTTTGATGGAAATAACTCTAGAAAGAGATAGCTCTCGTTGAATAGATAGAAATCGATATATAATATGCGAAATTACGAGTTAAAATGATCAAGTTATGGTCGTTTTAAGTTGGAATTTCGTCTTAGGTGAACTTTGACGAACTTGTTAGAATAGAATTTATAAGTTCACTTAAACTTCATAGAAATACTCATTGGAGTTATTTTTTTTTTATTAGGAGACTTCTGAGACGGACTAGAACTTCCCAAAGACTATTACGATTAAGTGGATTTTCGCGCCATGGCAAAGTGAGCTCACTATCTTTAAATTATTTGCTTATGATTGTGCTTGTAATGATAGTGGCATTAGCTTTAGGGCAAGATAAAATTGGAATGTGCATGTGCATTCTATTTGATTGAATTGATGATAAGAATATCGAAATGGAATTGTTGTATATATTTGTATGACTTAGTATGAATTGAAGTGTCTGCAATATCTATTCACCTATAAATCGTTAATTAATATGCCATGATCTTATAATCAAATTGACCATGCATGCCATATGTTGAGTCACATTACATTTGTTATTATACCTTTTAAGAAGAATGCATAACAGCTGGGCAACGAGGGGCCTGTAAACTCAAATGTTAGTGTAATGGCCGGAATTGAAATGGTAGTGGTGTAGGCACTTGTATCAACTATAAAATTGTGAGTGGGTAGGCACCTGAATCAACCACAATGTAAATGAGAAAAAAAAATTTATGGTCGTATAGGCCTCAAACACCTAACCCTAAATGGAGAGCATAAATCCATTTAATATAAGACTCCTGGAAAGTCTTGTGTATTGTATGCTTACGTACTTGTGCGTTTCATATCATTAATAATATAACTTGTTTGCCTTATTGTATGATGAAGAATTTAATTTGGAAGTGAAACTCACTAAGCTCGCCTCTATAGTTTCCTATTGCAGTATAATTATTTATGGCTATCTTCGAGAGGCCAGTTTCCTCAGGTACAGCTTTTGGAATTTAAGGAGCTTTTTGAAAAAGTCGGGACCTAGATATTAAATATAGACTTCTAATAGAATCTCCTTAATCTTATATATATATATATATATATATATGTTGTTGTAAGTGACTTGTGTGGACCTAAGAACTCTTAATATTTTGATGAGGGTATGCCCCTTAAATCATGTAATAGATTAATCTGGTTATAACTGTTATGATTTACATTCTTATCGCTATATATGTCTTCTTAAGCTATTTCAATTCAAAGTATGGTTCCCTATATGTTGAACGTGAGCCTTACACTCGGTGTTTAAACTCATGAAGTGATTAAGGTTGTCATACTTGATTTTAGAAATTGAGTGTGGTGGACTGTCGCATTTAGGATACCCTTTGGGGCGTGATAACCATTGTATCCTCATACCTAAAATCACCATGGATTCCAACATAATGAATATTATGTTTTAACTCAATCAAATGTTGTCTTTAACCGAATAATTATAAAGGTTGAGATTGGGCATCATATAAATCATGTAGAGGAAATTGAGTGATTAAAATGGGATTTGTCCCTCTCATTTTGAGAGATATATCTCTGGGCCTCTCATTGAGTGGGACCGAGAAATGCATGGTCATGCTCAAATGAATTGATAGTGTGATCAATTTCATTTGTTTTTATCAGTTCACTTAGAAATCGAGAAATGATAAGATTGAACGATGTAAGGATAACACTATTTATGTCTTATGTTCAATCTATATATCATGTGACAATAGAATAATGACATAAGTTATGAATTAGATAAAAATTGGATCACCGATCTTTACTTAATTTGGGTAAACATAATATCTTGCTAGAGGCCGCTTATGTTTTGTTAACTAAAATTGTTTTAGGTCAACTGTCAACATTAAGTGAACCTACAAGGTCACACACAAAAAAACGAGCCAAAAGGATCATGGACTAAATTTAACGTATCATAGGAATAATAATTTATTACTATTAAGAATAATAATCAATTAAAGGATCATGGACTAAATTTAATGGCTTATGGGAGTAGTAATTTATTATCATTAAGAATAATAATAAATTAAAGGATCATGGACTAAATTTACTGTCTTTGTGGGTGTAAACCCTTGAAATTTTTAGATTTGAATTAAAGCTTAAACCCTAATTGAAAGTCAATCGGATTTCCAGAGTCAACAAAACCCTAGTTTGCCGTAACCGCTTAAGTCCGGCATTGCCGTTTTCTTTAGCTCTAGAAAACGAAGTTGGAATAATTAGCTGTAATAGTTCGTAATAGCTATAGGTTATATAAAAATATCATATTTGCGAAATTCGAGTGTCTTTTGAACCCGATCGAACACAGCTCTTGAAAAACGTGTCTCGGAGCCCGAAATAGGAAAAATATCCCGAATATAACGTTAGACTCGTAAAAATATAAGATTTTCAAAAATATCAATTTCATAATTTTTCGATAGCTAAAAAAATCAGATATCGTATTTATACGCGTATTTTCTTACTACCGGTATTTAATTGTCATGTCTACTTTACATTACACTATTTTCTACTATTCTACACTATTCATCTATCTCTACTTTTTCTTACAATCTACTCTTACAACCCATACACCTATTTCTTACACATTTTCATTTCCAATACAATTTCACATTTTTTCATTTCTTACTTTTAATTAATCAAAAGACAAAAAAAAAAATTAATTTTCCTCTTTATTTCTCCATTTTTGCGCCGGCCACCCCTCTCCTATGCCCAATATGTTTTATTTTTACTTTATTTAATTAACACAAGTTATCTCCCACATTTTCCTATAAATACCCCCTCATACTTCCACTTCTTTCACACCACTTCTATACTAAAGTTACTATACTCAAATCTCTCTCAAAATTTCTCCAAGAAGTCTCTTACAAGAAGTTCTCTTCTTCTTCTTTCTTTTAGGTTATATGCCTTCAAGAATTTCCTATGTTCATCTACTTAGTATGAACTTAGTGTGTGTTTTCTAAAACCATTAAGATTAAGAAAGCAACAATAAGTTCATACTTTGTTTTTGTTCATAATCTAAACTCCTTTATGTTTCTTTTATATTTATAACTATCTAATATATCTATATAACTATATATATTATTTAGAGCATATAAGCTCATTGTCTTGCAATTTATTTACTTTTCTTGCAATTTACTTACTTCCTTACAATTTATTTAATTTCAAGTTATTTTTAAGACTAGTCTTTCTAGTCTTAAACCTGTCCTCATCAAGTCAAAATATTTTCTTTTTCTTTTGGGACTAGTCATTTTTTAGTCCCGGGGTACCTTGATGAAGCTAAGGTCCCAATACTTGATTTATTTTCTTATTAGCTTATTCTTCTAAATTATTATGTTTCTTTATGTTTTCATAGCTTTGTGATTCATATTCATGCATGAACATAATAGTTTTGTCTCAACAAAATAAATGAGGAAATGTTTTCTTAAAAATAAAGATTCTTTTTCTAAAAAATAGAAGTAGGAAACTAATGTTTTCTAAAAATTAAGAAGTTATCTTAAACAAAACTTAGAGGAGTTCATAAGGAATTTTATAAAACACTAAAAGAACTTTTTTAAGTAAATAAAGATTTTTCATACAACCTCACCTTTCTTCAAATGATTGAAATTCCTTTTCATTAAGATAAGATGATCTCAGGAAGTCAAGAAATTATTTTTCTAAATATAAAAAAAAATGATAATACTTTCCAAAAAGTGTTAGAAGCTAAGTTTAGAAAATAAGAATCATTCCTTAAGAATTCAAGAAGATTATGAAAATAAGATTTAGGAAAAGAAAAGAAATACTCATTATAAACAACTTAAGATAATTTTAAAAGAAATTACAAGCAATTAAATTTAGAGATAGAAATACTCATTTCAAATAACTCAAAATCTTTTCAAAGTAAAATAGACACTTCAAAAAAAATTCTTAAGTTCAAAATCTTTCAAAACTTTACTTTTTCATAAATTGAGACAACTTCATTTAATTCATACATTTGTTATGAGTCATCACATATATGTTTATACCTTTCAAAAAGCTTACAAAAATATTTGGAAATTTTATCTCTTCAAGTGAGCTTTTGATAAGAGGAAGAAAACAAGTTTTTGTAAATTCATGGTAAATCTGGTCGCTGCCTTTTCGGGACCCAAACGACTTAGTTTTATGAAAATAAGTTTATAAATGTGTAGATCTTTTCGAGTAGATAGAAAACGGTATATTATATGTGAAATTCCGAGTTAAAATGAGCAAGTTATGGCCATTTTAAGTTGGAATATTTTACCGCGATTTTAAGAAAAGTTTAAGATCTTTAAGAATAGAAACTTCATGAAAGACTCATTTTGGGTATTTCATTTTGTTTAGGTGAAGAAGGACTCGAGATCATTTTTCCGGAGGATTACTTCGATTAAGATCTATCGACATGGAGTGAGTTATTCCTTTTACTAAGTTACATTTCCTTGTTTTGTGCTTGTACTTATTAGCACTAGTAATTAAAAAAAAGATAAAATGGATAATTGTTGTGTGACTTGGTATTATGAATGATTTAATACAAGTTAAGAATATCGGAAGTTGGTTTGATAAATAAATTGTGATTCTTGTATTGGTATGATGAAAATTGTGTTGATCGCCTTTAACTTGAACTAAACATCTTTGGTTAAATTATATTAAAGTCACTTCATGCATATCATACACATGAGTCACATTTGTTTCACTACTATTCCTTGTGTGGGGAAACGAGGAAATGGCAGTGGTGGCTAGTAGGAGTCGGAAAGTCTACATGGTGGCTAGTAGAAGCCAGAAAGTCTACAAGGCAAGCAGAAGCCGATAAATCTGCAATATTGATGGTCGTATGGGCCTGTAACCTCCCAACCCTTGTCATGGAGGGCGTTAAATCCATGCTACACTTGATTTCCGGTTAATCATGGGTATCTTGTTTGTTCATATGATTGGTGCATTTTCATATGTCTTAATTAAAATATTTGTATGAATTATGGAAATGTCTTATTGATGGAATTATCTCACTAAGCTAGTTTTGCTTACATCCTTATAGCTTTTTGTTACAGTACGATTACCTTTGGTTGGCCCCAAGGAGCCTCGTATGCCAGGTACGAGTATAAGCTATTAGGAGTTTTTAGGAGAAGCTTTTATGTATTTAAGTTTTGAACATAGGCTTCTAGGAAAATCTCTATAGTAAGCTGATGTTGTAAGTTGTTATAATTTTGGAAGACTATTGAAGCGGGGGAATGCCCCTAAGATGATGTAAGGATATTATTTATGGAATCTTATGTTTATTTATATAAGTTCTTGCTTGCTTTTATTATCTACTTAAATGTAATACCCCTGTGAGTCTCCTACTATCTTGGAAGCACGCCTTGCATGTGATATTGAAGCTCCTGCATGACTAAGGTTGTCATTCATTAGCTTTAATATTATATGTGGCGGACTGCCACGTTTAGGGTACCCTCCAGGGCGTGACAATGGGAATAATAATTTATTATTATTAAGAATAATGATAAATTATTACATTGTTATGTGTAAGAATTATATTTTAAGAAATATTATCCCTAATTAGATTAAGGGACACTAATGTCATTACTTATGTGAGAATAGCATTAGTATAAAAGGTGCATAAAAGGATCTCTTTAGGGTCTTATCTGTCGACATTAGATTGGTAGAGAAAATATACAAAACCCTAAAGAGTGAAACACGAAGAGTCATGTGTAAAAATTCCCAATATCATCTAGAAAAGTTCTAGATCGCACTAGCGCATAAAAGGATCTTTTGAGGACGTACACATTCGTGTGGATATTGTAGAGGGTATTGTGAATTCGCGGTACCTACAAATCCGATCTGCCAATTGATTTTAAGCTTTTAAAGGTATGAATTCAAACCTTTTTGTTTTGTTTTAATCTAATCAATACACATGAATACTGATTTAGGGTTTTCTTTTGAATTCCGCTATAAAAGATTTGATCTTTATAAATTTTAAAACCCTATGAAAACCTAACAGTTTTTTCTCCTACTTTCGTCTCGTCAAATCCTGTTGTACAGTTTTTGTTCTTTGAAGTTTTGTTGTATTGCATGATTTAATCATTGGTAAGAAGTCTTTTTGATTGATTTTATTGCAATTCTTTTGATCAGTTCGAGCTTAATGGTATTTAAGGGTTTGTGGCATGGTGGAATTGCTTATAAGGTGAAGGTAAATTGTTGATTTCATTACGAGAATTCTATTTGATTTTGGAGAGGTGTGTTTTTTTTATTGAAAATAAATTGTGTTTATGGGGATGATGATACACATTTATATATACACACACACACACACACATAATCTAATGGATTATTATTTTATATTCTTTTCATTTTATATAGAGAGGTGATTCACAAGGTCCTATTGATGAACTTAGAAACGAGGCAGGTAAAAGGGCAAAAAAGTTCAACATAAATTTTTAAGTTGTCTATACCATTTTGTTGTTGTTTCTCTTTTTTTCAAAACTTAATCTTTAATGGCCCTTATGAAGGGGAGTAATGGGCACTATCTTGACTTAGTTTTGATAACTTAAGTTTTGGAATGAAATAAAGAAAAGAAATGAAAAGAAATATAGGTCTTCAAATAATACGCTTATATTATGTTTGATTCACTAGAATAAAATAACTTATAGTTCTTTATTTATTCCATAAGTTATTAAATAAAATAATATATTTTTCTTACAAATATAATAAAAATATAATTATTTTATAATAACAAAAGTATAATACATAGTACAATTTGTAAGTGCATGCCATCCAACCTTTTTACCATTTATACACAAGCAAGAAGAGTTATAATTGTGAAAGAATATTAGAAAAAAAAATTTATGAAGAATAAGACAAAAAAAACTTATAGTTCCTATTTTATAGTAAAGCATTAATACGACAGGTCTGCTAACAATTGATATTAGTTATTGTTGAATCATGAGCTATGGATTGTTTGTTCTCCTGCTTTCATCCTCATACTATTTCATCATCACGGTCTTTATTCTTTAGAATTTTGTTGTATTCTATAGTTTAATTGCAAATGAAAACTCTTTTTGATTGATTTTATTGTAATTCTTTTTATTGATTCGGTTTTCATAGTGTCTAAGAGTCCATGCCATCACAAAACTGCTTTTTGACTAAAGCGAAATTGTCAATTTGATTTAGAAAATTTAATGTAATTTTGAAGAAATTGTTTTCACGTTGACGATATACATTTAATGCATAAGTGAAGCTATTTGGTGTACATAATCTAATGGAGTATGGTATTCTACTCTTTTCATTTTCTATAGAGAGATGACTCGCAAGAGTCATCCAAAAAACTTAGAAATGAGCTAGGTGTGAAATGTATACTTGAAAATGTAGATAGTGATAGGGGAAGGCGCATGCATGAAATCTCCTTCTTCATAATGAATTAATGGAACAACTTAATAATATTAACTATGCACATATTATATATGTCAATTATGGTTTTTATTTTTAGTGATTTATAAAAGGTGGAAACAAACAAAAAAAGAAATACAAGGATTTAAGTTTTTTATTATCATTTCCTTTTAGAGCTTATTCCTCTATATTTTTATTACATGTCAATATTTAATCTTTAATGGCACTTATAAAGGAGAGTAATGGGCATTATTTTCACTCAGTTTCCACTGAAATGAAAAAAAAAAAAGAAAAGAAAAGAAAAGAAATATAAGTCTTCTTTTTTTTTTTTGGGGGCCTAAAGAAATACAGGTCTTCAAATGACACATTTATGTCATGTTTGATTCATTAGAATAAAATAAGTTAAAATGAATAATAAATACTCTAATATTGTTTTATTTTATAGTTTTAGAATAGAATAAAAGTTACACTATATTAACAAAAAAAAAAAAAAAAGCAATTCCCTTGATGAATAGAGAAAGTAATAGTTCTTCATGTATTTCACATTATAAGAAATAAAATAGGATTTTTTTTTACAAATTAAATAAAATATAATTATTTTATAGTAAAAAAATACAATGCAAAGCACGATTTGTAAGTAGTTGTTGATAAGTCATTTATACTTTATTCAAATTATAGGAATTCATGCTTGATTTGATCATTTGTTGGATAAATTCCTAAAATTTGTGCCATTATTGTTTAATTGTTGTTTTTCTGCTCCTAAGATCATTAAAAGAAAGAATAAATTGATTTGAGTAAGAATCGAAGCAAAACAACAGGCATTTGAAGATAGAATTCAATTGTGCCTCCAAGGAATGAATCAAGGGAAAGAATAGAAGACAAAACTCCAGACCACACCTTATGTCGCGCCTGTGGTTTCTAACTGTGATACAAGCTGAGATAAACCATGCTTCACATATCTTAGACATAGCTTCTACCGTGGCCATCATTCAGGCCGTGATTTTACCTGCAAAAAGTCACCCTATCATGTATGTATGAAAATTTGTACAAAGCTTGTTAAAAAGAATTTACTACATCAGTAAATAAAATCATCATGATTTCTTTGTTTGACGCATGTATATAAACACGATTGGGTGTTATAATAGTAGTGTACCATATGTCACAAATTTCTAACATAGAATAGGTGTGAATAGTAGAGAGAGAATTACTAGTGAGAGAAAGTGTTTTTTGTTAGGAATTTGAATTTTCTAGGTAAATTTGAATTAATTTGATGTTTGCTTTTATAAGACTTTGTACTTAATAGATAATATTTGCCTTTGTTTAATCTTATTTCTTCTAAACTTGTTGTTAACGTTCATATCCATAGAGAAATAATCATTTTATCTTAGGATTTGTGAATCCAAGACATGATTCATGTGATTTCAACGTGTTTTCAATTGAATATTATTGGGTACTTATAATTAGTAGCTTAAACTTTCATTCATAGATTTTATGTGTGTTCATCATGTAGATCCATGTTTGATTTTAACTAAATAGATTGAGAAATCATTCTTTTGAATAAATCTAGACTATTAATAGAGTTGCTCATAACTATCTAGAGACAGGGTTAGTGAAACTTTTTATCACTTGATTTTAAATTCATTAAAATATTTTTTAATTAAATGATTCTTGATCTTTATGCAGATATAGGTTGCTAGTATCTTGTGAAGAGATTCCGATGGTCTAATCTAGATTTCAAGTTCTTAACACTCAAGAGAGGCATTAACTTACGTTCATGAGTCTAACAGTATAAGTATACTTAGCAGATAACTCATTGAATTTGTTAATAAATCACATGATAAGGGCTTGGTGAAGCAAATCCTAAGTTTAATCTTGCATTAACAAGCCTATCTTATAAAGTTTGCCTTGAAAACGTGGATATAAGTAGAATTAACCTTAACTTATTTTGTAATTCTCTTTATATCATGTTTTGCTAAATTTTCTTTGGCTAGATAATAGATTATAAGTGAATACGGTCAATACTAATAATCCCAAAGAAATACGACCTAATATTTTTTATGCTACTTCAGTAGGCACGCTTGCCTAAATGGTAGTTGTGTGATAGAAGTTGAATAGAACATATTAGCAATTTTTATAAATTTTTAAAGCTTCACTTTGTGTTTGTAAACCCCCAAAAACTTTCATAATTCTTAGAAAATAATCCTAGAAGTCTAAGTATCAAAATTTAAATCCCGAAAATCGACTCAAGATAAAAACCAAATTCTAGGCCGAGTCAAAACACTGGAAACGAAACCCTAAAAATCGAATCAAGTTAAAACTTAATTCCAAATAAGATCAAAAACGAGTTTTCTGAATCTTGAGAAAACGAAAACCCTTGAAACAAAATATAAAGTCCAACTACAGGTATAATCAACGTCCGTACGCCAATTAAATCATCTACTCAATTCCTAAAATGCGAATCAAAATGATAGATCTAAATACCGCTTAACAACGTAATGATAAAATCTAAAATCCTTCGGTAAAATTTTAGAATCACAATTTTCAATTTTCACCAAAGTCAAACTGAGTCAACTCATAACCCTAGACTCGGTTAAACGATCTCGAGAACTAAAAACTATTAAATAATCACAAATAAAATAAGATAAAATGTAGATGTCGAGCTAAAAATATAAAATGATCAAAACTCGAAAATTATACGATTTTACGAATATCTCGACGAAACCGGAAGTCAAACTGGAACCCTAAAATCAACAAAGCCTATAACGAACCCTAGTGTTTAAGATCCGGCAATCCCGTGTTTTCAAATCCTAGAAAATGAAATTAAGCCAATAGCTTAAAATAGTTCATAATAATATAGGGTAACATAAAAATATCATATTCGTGAATTTTGAGTGTCCTTCGGACTCAAACTGGATCAGTGCTCGAAAAGCATGTCCCAGAGCTCGAAATATTAAAAATATTCCGTTTATACCAATAGACTCGTAAAAATATAAGGATTCCAAAAATATCAGTTTTAGAATTTTTCGGTAGCTAAAAATTATAGATATCGCATTATTACGCGTATTTTTATTACTACTGGTACTTTAATTGTCTAGTCTACTATTCATAGTACTTTTCTACTATTCATTACTATTTCACTATCTCTGCTTTTTCTTACACCTATTTCTTACTACATACATATCTATTTTCTTACTTTTTATATTTACAATACATCTTATATCAAATCATACCTTACATATTAATTATTTTCTTACAAAATTCACTCAAAAATCAACTCACTCCCCCTCTACACCCCTATGGTCGGTGCCCCCTCTCTCTCTTCCAACAAATTATTTTTTTCTTTTTCAATTTATTTAATTACATCAAAAATTCACTCTAAAAATTCTATAAATACCCCTCTTCCTCTTTCATTCTTTCACACAATTCATTTCACTACCAAAACTCTCTCAAAATCTCTCCACAAATCTTTTCTTCAAGAATTCTCTCTACCAAAACTCTCTTGAACCAATTCCTCACAAAAACCATTCCTTATACATAAACTATCTACCACATATCACTACTCCCATAATACCCATTTCATCTACCATATTCATACCACTTACATACTTTTGGTAAATAGTTATTCCAACTATTATTCACTCAAGTCATGTAACTTAATATGACTATGGTGTTGTTTTGAAACTCATATGAGTAGTAAAAGCAACAACATGTTCATGTTTTCTTCTTGTACATAAGCTTCCTATTTTATTATGTTATTATTATTGTTATTATTTGCTTCTAATCTAACTTATATATGGTATTATGTATATTATGTATATATATTTATTTAGAGCATATAAGCTTATTTGTTATTTATTTATTTACTTTCAAGTTATGTAATTTATTTATTTCATGTTATTATTAAGACTAGTCTTAGACTTGTCTATATCAAGTCGAAACAATCTTTTATTTATTTTCTTTAAATCTTGCGGGACTAGTCCATTCTTAGTCCCGGGATGCCTTGATGAAGTTAAGGCTCCAATACTTGACTGGGATACCTTGATGAAGCTAAGGTTCCCAATACTTGATATTTTATTTTCTTGCTTATTATTTGTTTCTAGTATTTTCTTATGTTCTTATTATTTTATATGCTCATGATATTTGCATCTACATAATGTTAATGTCTTAACTAATCTAAAAGTAGAATTTCATTTTATTAAAGGAACTCAAAACTAGATTTTCGATTATGTAATTTATCATAAAATCATGGAGTTACTATCAACAACATAAAAATAGAGTTTTCTCAACGTTTTCATAATAACAAAGATAGATTACCAAGGAAACATAAGAAATAAATATTTTCTTGTATATTATGGTAACCTAAGTTTAAGTAAAATAGTTTGTTAATATTAAAGGCTTTACAAAAGCTTAAGATTTAAACTCTTTTAACTTCATAGCAAAACTAAGGAAACAAACTAGTTTTCAAAGTTAAGATAAAAATCAACCCATAAAGTTAAAATCCACTTAGGAAAACAATGATTTTCAAGTTCCTAAAAGAGAAACTATTTTCAAAGAATATAAATAAAAATTAGAAACAAACAATTTTATCAAATAAAGATGACTCTTTTCAAAAGAAATAAAAGAACAAGTTTTAGAAAGCAAAAATTTATATTTTAGAAATAAATATACGAAGACAAGATTCATTTTCTAAAACCATCATAAATACAAAATTATGAAAAGGTTTTCATCAACTTAATATACTTTTGATAAGTTTGATCTTTAATCACTGGGAGTAAAACTTATGCAAGACTAAAGGTTAAAGGAAAATTTAACTTGTTTTGGAAAAAGGAATGAAGAAAATAAACTAAGAATATACTCAAATTATAACAACCTATGAAAATATAAAGTTTCTTCAAAAGACTTGAAACAAAATTGTCGAAGCTAAAGTTTTAATAAATCAAATTGAATTGTTTTATGAAATAAATTGTTGAGACACTACCATTAGAAATCTTGCATATAAAGTGAACTTATCTATATACTCAAAGGATTTATCAAATTATATATACATATATATTTATATCTATATGTTTACTAAAGGATTTTTTTTAATGAAGTTAAGTTAGAAAATGGATTTGCAAAAGTTTAGAAAAATTCGTTTTAAATCTGTACCCAATGTTTTTGGAACCCAAATGACCTTATATGACAAAGATAACCTTAGAAATGGATAGATCTTTTCGGATAGGTAGAGAACGGTATATTACATGAGAAATTCTGAGTTAAAATGAGCAAGTTATGGTCATTTTAAGTTGGAATTTCCTCTTATACGATTTTACCGCGATTTTAAGAAAATTTTAGAACTCCAAGAATAGAAATTTCATGAAAGACTTATCCCGGGTATTTCTTTTGTCTAGGTGACGAAAAATACGAGATTTTCCTACCCGAAGATTACTACGACTAAGAAGATTGCAAAATGAACGAGTGAGTTATTCCTCCTAATTTCGTTACCTTGCTTATGCTTGTAAAGTAGTAGCATTAGTATACTAAGAAAAGATAAAAATGGATATATATTTGAGGAATTCGGGATTATGTGTATATACGTGATTCTATGTTTAGGCGTGAAATGAGAATTAAGAATATCGCAACTTCGAGCTGTTTGTTTAAATAATTTTGTTTACTTACTTGTATGCCTGTTTATTGTTTGCTAAATTGATTGATCGCCCCTAATAAACCTTAATAAGGTTTGGCTTAAGAAAAATAAAACGCTCACACATAGCATCCATCGAGTCACATCTATTTCGAAAGGCTACTACTCCTACGCGTAGAGTTGGATTGGCTATGATCGTGCAGTGCCACGGGCCATGTTCCTTCCTGGAGAATCCAAATCGCTCGGGGAAAGTGACTCTAGGTTCGGAGCCGAAGCCAACCGAATGCTGTGGGTGAGGACCTGGGGACTAGCAGTAGAAGGTCGATGACCTTCAACCCCGATTCCTTAACCTTTGACACGGAGGGGTAAATCTGTTCTATATATGGTTTCCGGATAACTATATATATTTGTGTAATCATGTGATTGTTGCATTGTATGCATAGCATATGTGTGAAAATATAAATAAACTTGGTTGAATATACGGTGTGAATGAAAAGGAATATCTCACTAAGCTAGTTGTAGCTTATACCCCTATAGATTTTGTTGAAACAGGTATACCCGTGGCTCAAATTGAGGATCATGACATTAAGGAAGTCATGGAAGGAAGATTAAGCTTTTATGAAGGAAATGGAATCATAAGATGAAGTAATTTTGTAAGGTTCTTTATATGTAATGACCTATATGATTAGTGATATATATTTATTTGAAGATAATAGAGGGATATGCTCCTAAGAATTGAAATGCAATATGCATGTTTTATGATAAGTATTCTCTTTGCCTTGTTACTTATTTATTATCAATATAAATTGTGCTACTCCGATGCGTTCCCTTGGTTGTGATGTACGCCTTGTACATGATATGGAAGTCTTTGCATGACTAAGGTAGTCATTCCTAGGCTTTAGTATTGTGTACGGCGGACTGCCACGTTTATGATACCCCTCGGGGCGTGACAGTGTTTTACACATAAAACCAACTGATAACAAGTTTTCTAGCACTGTTGCTGGGGAATCGCCATTGAATTCATGTAACGAAGCTCAATGAAGCACTACTTACAAGCTTTAGATCTATTAGTCCAGTTGCTAACCCTGTAAATAGTGCGAATAGTGACTATTTGCATTTTTGTCTGTAAATATTTGTACATAGTTGATCCTTTGTATATATTCTTACCTTTTTTTTGTATATATTTTTGTTTAGTTGTGTTTTGTTTGTTTGTTTTTTTTTTTGGTAAATATCTCTTTTATAAATAGCATTGACATGTAGTTTATTTGTTTATAAATATGTAAATATTTGTATATAATTTACCCTATCAATAGTTTTTATCTTGTTTTTGTAAATAATCCTGTCTATTTTGTAAATATGTCTAGGTATTTTTGTAAATATGTTTTGTTATATGATTGTATAGTTTTAGTTGTTGTAAATATTGGTGTTAGTATGTAGCTTAATTGTTTAATTCTCTAACACGTTGTTGTATATCTTGTTGTAAGATTTGTTGTTTGCTACATAGTTTTATTTGTTGCTTAATGTTTTGTTGTAGTTTAGGTTTGTTTTTTGTAGACTAAATTTTAGCTTGAAATAAAATCGTGTAGGATTATGAATAGGAGTCACCATCTAAATTTGTTTCCCTTCAATCTAGAACCCTAGTGCATATGAAGGTTGCTTAGAAAAGTATCTAAGGAGGAGAAGAGAATTGTCATAGATGAGGAAATGTCTCATAGAAATAAGCAATTGAATCCTGAAGATGGTGTCCCAAAAGTGAATGAGGAGAATCTAGGTAATAATGATCTTGTTAGGCAGAATCCACTTAAGACAATGCTAGATTTTTGTAGATCCCACTTAAATGGAGCAAACATGAGTATAGTAAGACCTAAGATGGCAACTAATAATTTTGAAATTGAGCTTAATGTCATTTAGATGGTCCAACAATATGTGCAGTTTGATAGGTTGCAAGATGAGGAAAGCTACCTCCAAAAGATCTTAGAAATTTATGACACCTTCAAGATCAATAGAGCCTCTGATGATGCTATATGTCTGAGACTATTTCCTTTTTCTCTTAGGGATAATGCTAAAAAGTGGCTCAATATTCTGCTCAGACAATCCATAAAACTTGGCCACAGATGACTGAACAATTCATGAGGAAGTAGTTTCCACCCTTTAGGCAACAAAATTGAGAGATGACATAGCTTCTTTCCACTAGTTGAAATTTGAAAACCTACATAAGGCTTTTGAGAGGTGGAAGGAGTTATTAAGAAAATGGCCACACCATGGATTGCCAGAGTGGATCAAAGTGCAAACATTTTATAATGGATTGAATTATGGTACTATGTAGTTAATTGATGCAGTAGCAGGAGGTAGTTTGAACAATAAAGCCCCTGAAGAGTGTTTACAATTGTTTGAAGACATGGCTAATAACCATTATCAATGGTCATCTGGTAGGGTTAAGAAGGAAGTATTTTTGAGCTTGATGTAGTAACATGTTTGACTTCTAAAGTAGAGGCCTTAGTTAAGAAAATTAATGGATTGACTATGAAGGCTAAGCATGTGAATATAGTGGATGGAAATTGATTGCAAGGTGCTGATCAAGTGATTGAAAATGTGGAGTATATAGGAAATTTCAATAGTCCCAAGAATGACCCTTATAGCATGCCTATAACCTTAGATGGAAGAACCACCTAAACTTTAGGTGAAGCAATAATAACAATTTCCAAAACTCGACTTTTCCTCCACCCAATTTTCAAAAGCAACAAGGGTAAGGGTTGAATGTTTCCTAAGGAAAGCAAGTTTCATTAGAGAAGTTAATTCCTCTATTTGTTAAAGCTTCTAAAAGTAAGCGGGAGGGAATTGATACCACTTTAAGGAACTATTCAATTGTCATTCACAACCTAGAAACACAATTGGGACAAATCTCTAAGCTCGTTTCTAATAGGCAACAATGGACATTACAAGCAATCACTAAGGCCAGCCTAAAAGACTAAGCCAAGAGCTTAAGTTGAAAGAAAAAACTCTTAAAATGATTGATCTTACATTTTTTATTTGTTTTTTTGTTCTGTTTAGAGTTTTGTAATTTAGAATGTTTTGAGATTTTTGGGAAGCTTGATTGATGAATGCTTAATAGTTTTAAGATGTTTATGTTTTTTTATGGTTGATGGTATTTTGTAAGGCTTAAAGACAGGTTTTCTTGTGAATGTTTGATCGAGGAATGTAAATTTTGATGATGTTTTTCAACTCTCAAATGGAGTTTGAATTTTGTTTTTAATTGAAATTTTGTTAAAGTATGAATAATAGGGATGCAATCATATCCAAGGTTTAACTCTCACTTTATTATCTGTCTTGATGTATTTTAGCAAGGAAGGAACCCCTTTGAGAATTTTACCCACGAGTCAACCTGCATTTAAAGAAAGGGAATAAAATTTTGGTCACAGTCTCTATCGCGGCTAGATTGTTATCATGGCTAGATTCAAGCTTGCGATTGTGACATTGGTTTCTTTTCTCTTTTGTATTATTCTTTGTAGCTTAAACCATACCTTAATTCTAGGCCTCGATTCGTTCATTCTTTTTAAATAAAAAAAAACTACGTTCAAAATCATGCCAATGGTTATATCCGCGATATGAATAATATATAAACCTCGGGTACTGTTTGTTCCCTCTCATTTACATTTCATTAAACATTAACAAACATGATAACTCTTGAACTAAAACCCTCAAAACATCCCTTTTTTTAAAAAATCAATAAAATTCAATTTTTTTTCAACCATTATTGCTATCAAACTGATAAGGTAAGCATGTTTCTTTACTCCAATCTTATTTTTTCGGTTGATTTTTGAAGTGGTTGATTGATTGCAATTACTTAAATTAAATTAAAACCCTATATATTCTACGATTAATCCCAAGTAAGCATACCTATCGATTATAGTATAGATTAACACAGGGATCATTCCACTAGGACCTATAACTACTAGTACTCATCCTAAGTCTACTATTGGCTAGTTTAAATCGAATGATAGTAATAAGAAATAATAAATAATTAATGAATTTACTCTAAAACAAAGAATACCCCACTCCTATAAGATATTTCAATTACAAAACACAACCCTAATCTTGATTCGCCACTAACTCTCGTTCTAATTCCTTACAAAACATTCATTAATGGGTTGTTAAAGTTCATGAACTACATGAATCTCTAATTTCATCAATCTCTCTTTCAAGATAATTGAATTTTAACCTTATATATCTAATGGAAATCTTTCATCATTAGATGCATATAATATTGCATTAGAGTTCATGATTCCTTAGAAAGATTAAATCTTTATGCGGAAAGTTCATTCGATATGTGTCTAGAGTCACATTGAAACTTCTCTATTCATGCTACATCTATCTTATCAATCAATCTGTTGATCAAATTGACAACAATCAAATAATGATCTAATCCTGCACACATATTAAATCAAAGAACACATGAATAGATTCAAGCATACAAAACTTCCATTAACAAAATGATTTTGTCTTTACATTAAGTTTAAGGTTCCTTAAGAACTAAGGTATAATGATCTATTTTTCCATAAATAGATAATTACAATCAACGAACAAAGACAAATAGCAAGGAGTCATGATTACAACCCTTAAAAATAACATCTTGTAATCTTCAATAATCTCCAGTGTTTTTCCACTTTAAAGCACTTATTTTTCTCTCAAGGGTTTGAAGGAATAAAGTAATGTCTATTAAAAGACGAGTAAAAACCGTTATTTATAGGAAAAGGCAAAATATTTTCTACATGGTCGTGTAAGATTAAAATTGGCGAAACAATGGAAAATCAAGTCTGCATAACCCTACGCATAACACGTGCAGGGAGGTCGTGTATAATGCAAAATGCTTCTAATCATTCTCCAGCTTTTACGTAAGCATGCTGCATAGCTTCCTTGTATAATTTGAAATTGCTTGCTAGTCATTTTTCACCTTCTACACTAATGTTCTGCACAGCTTGTGTAGAAATCTTATGTATACTATAAATGTCCCATTTATCTATTTCTTCATTAAAATCTCTATTAACTCATCCAATTGTCTTTATTGAGCTTGATATCTTTCTTTATTCCTAAAATTGACATTTTAACCGAATAAGTATCATTTTCTTTAATAATTCACATAAAATCAATATAATATCATATGAAAGTAATGTGAATAATAAGAGTCTTCTAACACTTATCAATTTTTGGTATATACTTGTTAAATCTTGTTGGTTTTAGGATTTTAAAAAATAGGTATTTTTTATCATCCGATTTGATTGACGCTAAATAGCTATTTTGATCATTAGAATAAGTTGAACTATCTGATAATCACCATATTTGTTAGAATAATAGGGGTTAACTGGAGCAATTATTGATAAACCCTTATCGTGACTGTTAAGTTTCCAAGAGACTATAAAACGGACTTAAGTGGTTTAGAGTTGTTTTAAAAAATGATTCCTTGTGAAATAATGATGCTATGAACTTTGGAAATGAAAATTTTAGCTAGAAATAGTTTGCATTTGTTTAAGATAAAATGAGAATAAATATGCCCCAAATCTTTACTCAATAAACATAAATGACCAAGATTTAGATTTTAATTGAAATTAAGGCAATGTAGGATTCTATTATTCTTGAATTCTATGTTTGAATAAGAAAATTGAATTATTTGTGTTTGTTTTGCATAAATGGCACCAAGGAGATCATCAAACACACAACTCTACAAGAAACAACTCAAAAAACGCTACAACTAATTCTAAGCCTTCTCCATCATAAGTAAGTACATCCTTACAACCACTTGTAGGTTTGATTATTGAGCATAAGGAAAATTTTAGGGTCTATTTGAAAAAGAAAACAATAATACCTAATTTTGTAATAGATTGGGATGTGGTAAAGTATTATGGGATGCAAAATTCCTTTAGAAAATATTTTGAGGATAAAGCTTGGGATACATTATTTGAAGCAAGGGAGGATGTATATGAAGGTGTTACTTTAGTTTTCATGGCTAGTTTTCAAGCAGGACATCAAGTGCCGTTTGTTAGAAGACACTATAAGTTTTTATGCCTTTGGACAGTGTGGGAATGTATCCATAAGGCAACTCATTGCTACCTTTAGATTATACGAAAACAATGATGAAGTTTATGGGGAAGAATTTAGAGATTTACCTATTAATATTCTTGATGAAGATGAAAAGAATTTTATAGCACAGTTGATGGATGGTACCTTCTCACCTTCTAACACTAAGGCATCAACTTTTAAAAGAAAGGTGTTAGAATTTTGCATTATATGTTGGTGAGAAATATGTTTTCCAAGCTGGAAAGTGCTAGTACAATGGCTAAGCTAAGTTGTTTCCCCTATACAGCATGATAAGGGGGTATAGGATGAATGTTGGATTATTAGTAGTATGGGGTATCAAGCAACAGGCTAAAATGCGATGCAAAGGTGTATTTTTTGGTGGTATGATAACATAAGTATTGAAGAATTTGGGATTTTGCCCAAGACAAGGGCCAACTAACAAAATGTGCAGTTTCAAGGAGTGAAATAAGGGAGCCTTTAAAGCTTGGGGTCTTAACGAAGTTCAAGATCTTAATATTGATACTAAAGTTGAAGGTGTGGAAGTCGATGCACCTGAAGCACCAACTCAATATTTAGTGGCCCAATTTCATAAACTAGAGAGGGAAGTGAAGGAGCAGAAGACAAGGCTAAATGCCTTTGAATAGCAATATGATAGAAACATGGGTGATATGAAAAATAGCATAAAAGAGTTTATTGACATGATCACCAAAGCTCCTTTACAACCCTAACAGACAAAGAAGCCCACATCTGAATAAGCAATGGTTAAGTCACATGATGATAATGAAGACAATGATGATAATGATAACATTCCTAACCCCACCCCTCGTTTCCCATGTGCCTCACTACCACAAACCCAAAGACAAACTCCACTTTCCCCATACAATCAACCGAAGCAATTCCCACATGTCTAAACATAGACATCACTTGTTCCCCATCCAAACTCCCCTCAACCCAAGAAAACACCTTTACCTCAAACATGATCCTCCAAGTCTTTTTGTCTTGAACCTCAACCAAGATCAATTTTAGCCTCTCTCCCTCAAACACAAACACTTGAGACACCAGTGAAACCTCTACCCAAAACTTACAAAAGAAGCAAGGTTTTAGCCAAAAAGAAAAGTAAAAGGCTAATCATTCAAAATGAATCATTTGATGAGGAATACAATCCTATTTTGATAGATAAACTAGTGCAAAAGATAGCTTTTGACATGGGTAGTAGGTAAGCTGAAGTCAATATAAGTGTCAATGATAGTGTAAATGATGCTCCTAGTGTAGGGATAAAAATTGATTCAAATCTCAATGTTGATGAAGTCAAAGAAAAGAGAGACGATGTCATAATCCCTAGTGGCATTGATCTAAATATTGTAGTTGCTGAGATATTGGAAGAAGAAGAGAGCAATAAGAATAATGAAGCTGAGCTAAAAAAGGAAATGGATATGGAGAAATTAATTTTTGAAACTCTTTTCATTGATATATCCAAAATTGTTATAGAAGGAGCAACAATGGTTTTAAAAAATTTCTCATAAAGAGAGCCCCCAAATGAAGAATTTTATGAAATCAATGGAATGTCAGTCCCTCAAAAGTTCCATGAAGAGTAGAAGATAATTCCTTATTTTCAAGGATCTCAACTTCAAACACGACTAGTGCAAACACAAAATATAATAATCAACAATGTGAAAAGGTAGCCAGTGTTGAAGACAGGGAGGACTAACAAAAATATGATGATAAGTTCTTAGAACAAGCCTTAAAAGAAGAAGTGGATGATGCTAACTATGATGACAACATTCCTGCAGACAATGATGAGGAGAAAAGAAAGAAGAAAATGAAGTGAAAAGAAAGCAAATTAGAATTTTGGTAGAAAGAGGCTGAAGAAATTCTAAGCTACATCCATAACACAATGGCATGATTGATCAAGAAAGAGATGACTACCTTTATGCCCTACAACTTGAAAAACTATTAGAAGAGGAATATGTCTGAACTAAAAAGAATAGAAGAGGAAGAAAGAAAGAAGGGGCTAGCACATTTGGGGAGGTTAAACTAAGATGTAAGGGTAGAAAGGGGAAAAAGTCATCAAAGTAATAGAAGAGGCTGAAGAGGAAGAGAAGGAGGTCGGAGAGAAAACTGAGGTGGTTAAGCACTTGTAGGAAGAAGAGAAGGAAGTAGAAGTTAGATATTTTAGCTAGGATTAGAACCACATTAAAAACTCTTGACTTCAATCTATTTGTATAGTTATTCAAACTTTAATTGCAATTCTTTGAATGATACCCTTTTCATTAATTTTGGATTGTACATCTCATTCATTGTCACTTGGGATTTTTTTCCCTAACATAAATACATTCTTTACTTTAAGTCTAGTTTAGTTCATCACATATCAGTTAAAATCCTTTGTCCTTTATTCCTTATTCTTTATTCTTTAATTCTTTAATTCTTTATAAAATAACAAAATTCTTTGTGGCAAGATCAACTTATTTAGTATAGGGGAATTATAAATATAATAAGCTAAGTGTTGCTAACAACACTAAATCGTACCTTAGGTATTTTTCTTAAAACTCGTTGTTTACTTAAATCCTTTTAATAGATATAATCTAGGTTGTGGTATACACAAATAACTTTGATAACTTTATCACATCTTTAACCATGGATCTAATCGAGAATGCGGTTTGTACTAATAACAATTTTCATGTCTGACTTTAGTTAATGACAAGGTTTAGACGTGAAGCCACGGTTCACCATAAACTCAACTCGCGAATTGAAAAAAAGAATTTTTCTAAACTTCTATTCTTGAATCTTGCTTTGCACTTTAATTTGGTAATTTTCCCTGCTTGTTTCATCATGTTTAAACATTGAGGACAATATTTGGTTCAAGTGTAAGGGAAGGGATTAAGTAAAATAAAATAAAGATGGAGTGAAGTGTTGACGAAAAATTAAGAATAGATTAAATGTGTTTCATTGATAAATTTTTCTTTCCACAGCTACAGGAAAATGATGAAATGGCAAAAATTTAACCAAAATTTCAACTTTCAAGATGAAATCACCAATCAACTCAAGTAAGCTTAGTATTGAACATCATCATCTTGCTTCTGAGTTAATTTTACCTTGTTAAAATCACTTTATAATGACCATGTGGAGTGGTTTTTCTTGTTATTTAATTCAAGAATCTAAAGCTAGGATTGACTCAAGGTCCCTAATAAGATTACTCAATTAATTATTAAAAGCTTAAATGATTCGTATGCTTTCCAATTAGTCGTTTTGAGAGCTCTATAGTCTCTAGTGAAGGTTCAAATGAGGCTTTTCACTTGATGATTTTTCCTTATACTATATCTAAATTAAAATGAAATGAAAAGGATCATGAGCTTAGGATTGATGTGGGAAGGGGTTGGTCCTTTAGGAGAGCAATTTTTGACCCCTCTATTAATTTTAAATAAGCCATGAATGAGAAATCATTCTCAGTTAATATGAGCAAGGCTTGGTCCCTTAAAAGAGCAAGGCTCGACTCCTCTATTAATTGAATCATGAAGAAAATGCAAAGCAAGTTGTTAGTATGAGCAAGACTTGGTCCCTCAAAAGAGTAAGGCTTAACTCCTCTACTAATAACTAATCAAATCAAATGAAATTGAAAAGTGCTTAAAAAGACTACATATGGGTGCGTCTTGGTCCCTCTGAAGTGCAATGATTCATCCCCTTTGTCAACCAAGCTAAATAAAAAAAAAAAAAAGAAATGAACAATAATCGAAAATACAAATAAGGAGAGAGATTCAGAGAATGAGCAAATATATATGCCTTCACTTTTGAGTGTAATGCTTAGAGATATGATAAAGGACTGCATACTTATAAATATAAGGGGATAAAATTAATTAAGTCTTTCTTACTTTTTTCGATTTTTTGAATAATTTTTGCTTTAGATTTTAATTTAAACAATAAGGGTAAAGACTAATCCGCTTATATAAATTTAGTGATTTTTACAAAACTAACTTTAACACATTATTTGATGGGATTGAATGGAGTTGTATGTGCAATAGAATGCTGAGGTTGCTATGTGATTGAGCTAAATTGAATGATAACTTTAAGCTTGATTTGATCAGATTCCATTTATGATTTATTTTTCCTATTTTACAAGCTGTGATTTTTGGTTTTCACATGATGATTTGCTTGAGGATAAGCAAATGCTTAAGTATGGGGGAATTTGAAAGTTCATTTATGCTCTATTCAAATTATATAAATTCATGCTTAATTCGATATTTTATTGGATAAATTCCTATAAATTTGTACTATTATTTTCTAATTATTGTTTTCCAGCTCTTAAGATCATTAAAAGAAAGAATAAATTTATTTGAGCAAGAATCGAACAAAACAACAAAGACATTTAAAGATATAATTCAACCATACCTCCAAGGAATAAATCAAAGGTAATAATATCATCATGCCCCAAAGGGTACCCTAAATATGAAAGTTTACTGCACAAATATTAAAGCTTAAGAATGACTACTTTAGTCAATTAAAAGCTTTGATATCATGTGCAAGACATGGTTTCATGACAATAGAAGACATCGGTGGAGTTATGCAAGATAAGAAGATAACAATAAATAGTTTTCAAGAATATCTAAACATAAACTTCATAGCTTCAAGGATTAAAGTTTTACAACTCATAAGACCATACCCTTGTCAAATCTTAAAGAAATACAAACCATTGAGTCTTTTCAAAAGTATAAGTTTTATCTCAAATATCCAAATACCACATAAGGAGATTTCTATAGAAGTCTATGCAAAAATCTTCCTCTAAACTTCTTCTAAAAAATCCCCATACTCCTCAGTCATTACCGATAGAAAGATTTCCCTTAGGTATAGCCACAAGTATTCCTATTGCGGAAAAAAAATCTATGGAGCATCATCCGTATGAACAACAAATGCATATGATCAATCAAGTTGTTAGTCAAATACACCCATATGAACAACAAATACAACTTGTGTCATGCCCCGAAGGGTACCCTAAACGTGGTAGTCCACCATATATAATATCAAGACCTAAGAATGACTACCTTAGTCATGCGAAAGTCTCGGTATTACATGTAAGGCATCTAACATGATAATAGGAGACGCTTTTGGGAAGTGTGGTCTAAGTAAGTAATAATGAGCATACAAGAATCTAGAAATAAAATGGATCATAATAATAACAATTAAAGGTCTATTACATGATTCTTAGGGGCATACTCCCACTAAACTCCAAGGATAAAAAAAAAAACTAATAGTTCTTACGATAATTTAAATATTACATCAAAAGATTTTAAAGGAATTCTAGTCTAACCTTTCAAGTAGATTTCCTTCAAAAGCTCCTAAAAGAAAACTTACGCAGATAAGAGGAGACCTCGAGTACAAAAACAGGTGTTTCTGTGAATATAAATATCTATAGGGGAGTAAGCTTACGGGCTTAGTGAGTATAATCCCAGTAATCATACTTGAAACAAAATAACAACCAAGTTTATTGGACGAGCAAATGTAATGCAACAAGTACGTGGGCATACAAGACATATGATTTTTCAGGAATCATATGTTGAATGAATTACGCCATTTATTCAAGGTTAGGTATTCCGGCCCATCACGACCATTACTTCTTTTAAAAACCATTTCTATAGATCTTACTAGCTCCTATTCGCCATCAAAAACATGTACTTATTAACGGCTCCTACTACCCATCAATTTATGTAGTTTTTACCGACTCCTACTCGCTACATATATAATACACCGGTTATGCCTACCACAACTATCATAGCGAATGTAATGTGACTCAACATATGAAGTACATGTATCAACTTTTATTTAGAGCCTAGTCATTATATTTCAATTTCTTGCAAGTGATCAACCAACTTCAAACACTTCAACGTGTTAGTAAACATACAATTTATTGCAAGCATTTCGTGCCTCGATATGTTTAATATTCTTTCAATATGTTATCAATACATACATTTTCAATTTTATATTTCCTTAAGCCTAGTGCAACTAATTTTACAAGAATAAATATAAGCATGAAAAATAAGGAAAGTAGACTCACTCGGCCGTGACGATACTCCCTCAGTCGAAGTAGTCCTTAGGGTAGTATACGTCCTCCTCCTCAGTTCCTGAACAAAAGAAATACCCAAAATAAGTATTTCATGGAATTTCTAGTTAAAACTTTTAACTCTATTTTCATGTTGTAGTAAAATTCGTATAGATGGAAATTCCAACTTAAAATGGCCATAACTTGCTCATTTTAACTCGGATTTTCGCATATAATATACCGTTTTCTACCTATTCGAAAAGATATATCCGTTTCTAAGGTTGTCCTTATCATAAAAAGTCATTTGGGTCCCAAAACCATAAGATAAAGATCCACTACGAAAATTCTAGTTTTCAAAACTTAATTTTGTAAACTTTTCTTTATCTAAAAAAATACTTGTACCAAAATATAGATATTATTATGGTTAGAAAAACCTTTAAAATGTATATATATTGACTCATATCATTTACATGAATGTAATGAAGTTGTCTCAATCATGATTTTTTGTAAAAGCGATGTTTTCTAGAAATTTGGAATACTTTGAAAATTTCCACTCAGTTTGTTGAAAAAATTTCTTAGATTATTTTAAGCGAGTATTTTCCCCTTTTTAATTCTCTTTCCTTAGTCTCTCAATTTTCAAAAGAATGATTTTGTCTTTCTAAGTTTCTTATAACTTAATTGCTAGAGATTGGGAGAGTAGTTTCTAAATACTATTTGAGAGTAGTCAAAATCTATCAAACTTTACATTTTCTTAACCTTTTCTAAAGTTTATCTCATTTACATAAAATGATTTCCTAAGTTGTTTACTAACTTTATTCCTTAAGATCATTTTTTCCTTATGAAAGAAACTTTCTTGGTGTTTTGTCAAACTAGTCTATTCCTTCATATTCTAGTATATTGGTGAAACTTTCTTAATGAAGTTTAGTAAAACTTTTGTTAAACAAGAATATGAAATTTTAATTTTAAAGAAAACTTTTCCATTTTATAGTTTTGTAAAGTGTATGTTTGATATATCTACTTTATGTATTATCTAAAAATTCCTATGTTCTTTGGCTACTAAAAACTTATGATGACTCCTCTAGATTTTTGGAAGAGACTTGCTAAGATAAATTCTTAAGTCTTTTATGAAAAATCATTCTTATATGACAAAATTTATTTTGGAAAAGAACTTCTATCTTTTTATTTAAGCAAACATTTCCTTCTTTATCTTGTTAAGACAAAAATCAATATGTTCATGCATGATCATGAATATAAAATCATTAAAATATGAAAACATAAGAAAGACATAATAAGTAATATAATAAGCAAGTTAATAGAAATATCAAGTATTGGGAACCTTAGCTTTATCAAGGTATTAAGGGACAAAGAATAGACTAGTCCCAAAAAGAATAAAGAAAAGAAAGAAAATGTTGTTTTGACTTGATAAGGACAAGTCTAAGACTAGAGGCTAGTCTTAAAACAACATGAAATAAGTAAATAAATAAATTGCAGAACTTGATAGTAAATAAATAACAAATGTGCTTATATGCTCTAAAAATTATATATAAGCACATAATTATATTTAGCTAGATATACATAAGAAGTTAGCATAAATATCAACAAAAAGATATAAAATCAACATAATATATATATATATATATATATATAAATATGGAAGTTCATGAACAAGAACAATACATGAATATAGTGTAGCTTCGATAACAATTAGTTTAGGAAACTCACACCATGGTTATGTAAAGTTACATGACATGGTAAGAGAGATTGGAGAAGATTTCTTACCTAAAGTAAGAGTGGTAGTAGTGTTGGTATGAGTAGAGAAGAGTTTTGAGAAGAAATTTTGGGAGAGTTTTGGGAAAGTGTTTGAGAGATAATTTTGAGAGAGTTTTGATAGTGAATTTGTGGGTAGTAAATGTGTGAATGAAGTGAAAGAGGATAGGGGTATTTATAGGAAAATAAGGAGTGAGTTTTGAGTGATTTAATTAAAAAAATTGAAAAAAAATTAAAAGGGGGGGGGGGGGGGGGGGGGGGGGGGGGAGAGTTGACGCCCGCCACTTGAAAAAAGAGAGAGGAAGAGATTTATTTTTTTATAATTTTGTGTTTAAGAG
This sequence comes from Combretum micranthum, assembly GCA_024138025.1. NCBI lineage: Eukaryota > Viridiplantae > Streptophyta > Magnoliopsida > Myrtales > Combretaceae > Combretum > Combretum micranthum. The sequence goes on along the minus strand of JAMXBD010001007.1, from coordinate 169,399 downwards.
AATAATATGTAAGATAGATGTGATATAAAGTTATGAAAAATAAAAAAATAAAGATAATAGGTATATAGAATGTAATAGTAGGTGTTAGAAAAAGTAGAGTTAAATAAATAGTATAGAATAGTAATGAATAGTGTATTGTAAAGTAGATGTGACTAGTAAAATACTGGTAGTAAGAAAACACGCCTATAATTGAGATATCTGTTATTTTTAGTTACTGAAAAAATTGAGAAACTAATATATTTTTGAAATCCTTGTATTATTTCGGTTCTAACGATGTTATCGAAATGTTTTTACTATTCTGAGCCCTGAGACACACTTGTCAAGAGCTGATCCCGTTTGGGTCCGAACGACGCTTAAAATTCACGAATCTGATATTTTTACGTTTCCTTATATTAATACGAACTATTATTACTAATTATTTCAACTTTGTTTTCTAGGACTAAGGAATACGGGAATGCTGGATCTAAATTCTAGGGTTTGTACTAGTCTTTGTGACCTTTAGGGTTTTCGGTTGACTTTTAATTCTAAGATTAAGCTTAAAAATTAACAGAAATTTCAAGGGTTTATAACTTTCTTAGCAAGTAAATTCCCATGATAATGTACCCATATAATGAATATAATCAATCAAGTTGATAGTCAAACATATGTGATGCATCATCCATATGAACAACAAATACATATGATCAATTAGAAATCATATATAGAATGGATTTAAGCCTTCCATTAGGGACAGTTATAGGCCCATATGAGCACAAAATTTTGGTAGACTTCCAGGTTCCTACAAAACACCAATTTTAGTAGACTTTCTAGCTCCTACCAGCCACCACAACTAATCTCCAATCCCACACGAGAGATTAGTAGCCAAAAATATGCGACTCAACTTCATGCCATGGATGAGAAAATTATTAATTTAATTCCCAATTGAGCTATTATCCATTTTAGGGGTAACCATCAGAATTCACACAAACATTTCAATATGATATCAAAACAAAAGCATTAATCAACAATTCAAGTTCCAATATTCTTATCTTTCATTTATCAAGCACCAAGAAACACAAACATAACCTATGATGATCCCACATGCAATTTTATTTCTATCTTTTCCCTATCTTTTAGTGCTTTTATTCTACAAGCACGTACAAGAATACGTAAAGTAAGGAAATAGACTCACTTGGCTATTGGAATCTTCTTAGTAATAATACTCCATAAACAGGGCTTCGTATTCCTCATCATCTAGATAAAAGAAAGACCCAAAATGAGTATTTTGTATTAGTCTTACTCAATTTTCTAGCTTTATCAATTCTATTCGTGGTAAATTTCCTGATTACTAAATTTGGACCCTAAAATAATCATATCTAACTCATTTTAACTTTGATTTTCACGTATAAGTAGTCGATTTCTACCTACTTTGAATGCTCTATCCATTTCTAAGGTTATCACAAGCACTTATGGTTATTTAGGTCTTAGAATCAAAGGGGTCCAATTGTGCCCCAATTTATATTTAAGGTCAGTTTGACACTTTTTGCAAGTTTTATCTCATGTAGACTTTCTAAGACAAGTATATAAATTATCCCTATACTCAAACATATTATGGACTCAGCCAAAGCAAAGAAAAGGCTGGATCAAGAAAAGGGGGTACTACGGAGAGCAGATTGGGGCTTTGAAGAAAAACAAAGGCGAAGCTGAGGAACGAAGTAGCTCACCTAAAAGAGAGGAACGAAGCTTCGTGTTCACTTCTTTTTCGCCAGGTTAAAGTTCTATTTTGTCAATGAATTGCGTCAATTGATGCAATTCGTGCTTCCAGGCATCACGATCTCTATTCTCATGTAGACTTTCTAAGACAAGTATATAACTTATCTCTATACTCAAACATATTACGGACTTAGAAGTAGTTCATAACACATGCATGATCTTAGTAATGTTGCTTAAAGAAAAAATTCTTCATCGAATAGTCCTTATGACAATTTGAAAAAACTTAAGTTTACAAAAACTAAACTTTGAAAACTTGTGGTGAACTTTTGTTACTTAGTACTTACAAATAGATGATTTGAGCTTAAAATTAAGTGTCATACTTTATTTTATCCCTTGTAATCCTTGTTTGAGTTTTTTATTGAAAACTCATTGTCAAAACATTGCTTCTCATTTGTTTTTAAGAAAAGAATTTCAAGTCGTAAAGATTTCAAAATATTACACTTAGGTCTTAGCATTCTTGAGAAAATTAGGAGATTGATTTTGTTTTCAAATTTTCCTTTTGTACAAAGGATCTCCTAGACATTGAAAATAAGTTTTAGAAAATATTTTTTATAATAAGGAATTGTCAACAATAAAGTTTGAGAATTCATTTTAACATTATGACAATATTACCAGGAGAACTTATGTACATGAACATAAAACTAAACTCATGCATATTTTACTAACAAAGTGATCTTAAAATAAAAAGTTGACAAGGTCAAACATCAAAAATAATAATACAAATACAATAAAAAATAGAAATATATGAGTCTTAGCTTATGATCAAGGCTCCCCAGGACTTGAAATAATCCAATTACCATGCATAATAAAAAAAATCAAAACAAGATTGAATGACATAAAGTGGGAGTCTTAGATTTTAGTCAGGGCTCCCTAAGGCTTGAAATGATGCATTCTCATTCGAACTTAATTAGATTAAGGAGAAACAGGCTTTAAAGAATATATAAATACTATATATATATATATATATATATACTTATACAAAAGTTAGATTAGTTAACAAGAACATAAAGTGAAGCATATAATATCACAAATATAAACATGAACATGGCAGGAAACGTAATATGAAGTCTTGTGTTTTTACACTCCTAGCTTAATACATTATGGGGATATTTTATGGAAATCAAATCAAGACTAACATACATGTTACATGTCATAATATAGGGAGATGGGTTATTGTATTTACCTAAAGAAGGAAATGAAAGTGTGTGTGTGTGTGTGTGTGTGGTTGAGGGGGGGGGGGGAAGAGGGTTGGGGGAGGGGGGGAGGGTGTTGTTATGGCATCGGCAAGAGAGGAGAAAGGAGAGGGAAATTTTTTAGAGAAACATTTAAGAGAGTTTAAGTAATAAGAGGGATGTAAAGTGTGGAAAAGTGAGAGAAGTGGTGAGTATTTATAGAGGAAAATGAAGGAATTAAAGTATGAAATATAAATGAAAAAGAAAATAAAATTGAGAGAAAGAGGGGAAGGAGGTCAGCGGTCATGGAGAGGAAAGAGAGAGAGAGAGAGAGAGAGAGAGAGAGAGGTAAGAAAAAAAAAAGAGTAGGTGTGTACGAATGTAAAAAAAGTTGATTGATGTGAATAGGAATGAATTATAGAAAAGACAAATTGTTAATTGTTAGAAAAAAAAATGCGCGTATAAGTTACTATAACTAACATTTTTATAAACTGATAAAATTTTATCTGATTTATAAAGATAGATTACTATTGTTTTATTATTAATTGTTTGTTGGATTATTGGGCTTTGATTTACATGTCGGTGATCGGATATGAAAATTGATATTGTAAAGGTCCAGGAAGGTTAGGATTCTAGAAACTCCGACCATCTTAGAGTATAGACTTTATTCCCGTATTATTCTTAAAGTTTCTGTCACGCCCTAGAGAGTATCCTAAACATAGCAGTCTGCCACACATAATATTAAAGCTAATGAATGACTATATTAGTCACACAAGAGCTTCAATATCATGTGCAAGGCATGCTTCTAGGATAGTAGAAGACTCCAAAGGGCTATCACGTTTAAGCAGATAAATAAAGCATGCAAGAGTGTATAAATATAACATGTGATATTCATTAAGTTCAAATTGTTACAACTCTTAGGGGCATTCCCCCACATTTAAAGTCCTACTCACCTAAGCTAACAAAATAACATATATGTTTGTAACAAAAATCTACTATAGAAATTTTTCTTAGAAGTCTACACCAAAAACTAAAATATGCAAACTTCTTCCAAAAGCTCCTGGTTGCTTTGGCTCATACCTGGCTAATAGGGCTTCTCGGTGCCAACCATAAGTAATCAAACTAAAACAAAAAGCTATAAGAGTATAAACAAAACTAGCTTAGTGATATAATTCCTTTCTTTAAAACGTTTCCATAAATCATACAAGTAATCAGGCAAGCATATGAATATGCAACAATTATATGAGCAAATGAATACACACGATTAATCGGAAACCATGTATAGCATGGATTTACGCTCTTCATGTCAGGGATTGGGTGGTTACTAGCCCATACGACCATCATATTTTGTAGACTTTCCAGCTCCTACTTGCAAATGCAGACTTCTCGGCTACTATTGGCCACTACTACAACTCCTCGTTTCCCCACAAAAGAATAGTAGCGAAATATGTAATGTGACTCACATCGTGTTATGCATGAATCATTTTTAAATATTGATTTTCCCAAATTTTGTTAATTTCAAGTTAAGGGTGACCAAACAATATTCATCATACAATTACAAGAGATCATATAAATTATTCATCAATTCTCCTTTTGATATGCTTATCTTTTATTCAGCAAACACGACATACCACATACATTTAATTCACACGATATTTTATTTTTATCTTTCGTTAATTTCTAATGCTAATGCTTACAAGCACATACAAGGAAAAGTAAATAGTAAGGAAATAACTCACTCCATGGCGATCGCTCCTAATCAAAGTAGTCCTCTAGAAAAGCGATATTGGCTCCTCCTTCACCTATAAAAGAAGAAATACTCGAAAATGTGCCTTTCATAGAATTTCTACTTAAATTTTCTAAATCTATCTCCTATTTGCGATAAAAATCGGATTTGTGGAAATTTCAACTTAAATGGCCATAACTTGCTCATTTTAACTCGGAATTTCATATTATTTGTTGTTTTCTACCTACTTGAAAGATCTATCTATTTATAGGGTTATTTTTATCATAAAAAGTCATTTAGGTACCGGAACTGTAGGGTACAGAGTCACTACGAATTTCCTAGCCCTTAAAAATATAATCTTCCAAACTTTTCTTCATCCAAAAATTTCTAAACAAAAGTATATGTTTGCGGAATTCCTTTTTGATATATAAGTAGACTCATATTTTATGTATGATTCTATTGTTGTTGTCTCAATAATTATTTTTCATAAAACAGCTTATCTTATGGGTTTGAAAAATTTAGACTTTGAAAATTTTCTCTTCAAATGTTTTAAAAGAAGACTATAAATTCTCGGTTTATTATAAATAAGTGTTTTCTTCTCATATTATTACTTCCTGACTCTTCAAAGGAAATTTAATTTAGAATAAAATTTGGTCCTTTAAGTCATCCACCAATTTTATTTCTTAGTGATTAAAAATAGAGTTTTAAAAAATTTTCTCAAGTTGTTAGTATTATCTAATGTTTTTTAGATGTGTTGTTGGTATATTTCCTCATCATATTTATATTATTCTATTTCTTAGAAATGAGTTTACCATTTAAAAACTTATTTTCTCAGGTTATTGGCAAATTTTTTTTTCCTCTAAGTGGCTTTCTAAACTGGTGAGTTGATTTTACATTGTCTTGAAAATTTGTCTAGTTCTTAGCTTATCATGAAGTTGGTAAAATCTTATAAATAAATTTTTAAGAAACATTGGCATAATAATGAATTATCAATGTTAAAGAGAGTGATGAGTTGCTTAGTTAAACTTTGAAGAGTTTTGCATAATATCAATGCTAAAATTTATGATGACTTGTCTAAATTTTTTTAGAGGATTTATAACAAAACTTTTTAAGTCTTTGAGGAAAAGTCTTTCCTAAGTGATAAATTTTATTTAAGGAGAGTTTAGCCTCATTTCAAAGAAAGAACCTCTTTTCAAGACAACAAAAACATGGTAATGTATGAATATTATTATGTAGTTATATGAAAAATGAAAATAATTTATGTAAAAGAAGATAGAGATATAAGAAGCAAATAAACATATATATAAGGTCAAGCATTGAGAGCCTTAGTTGTATTAAGGCTTTCCGGAACTAAGAATAAACTAGTTCAAAAAAAAAATGAAAGAAAAGAAAAGGCATGATAATAAGAGCAATAATAATAAGGTCATAATAATAATAAAAGCACAATAACAAAAGCATAATGAATGTAATAATAGTGGAACTTATATATGAACAAGAACAAAATATGAACATATTACTGCTTTCTTAACTCCCATGGGTTTAGAAAGCACATATTATGATCATGTTAAGTTACATGAACATAAGAAACAATCTAATAACAATATTATAGCATCAAACTTATGTATGAACAAGAACAAAGTATAAACATATTGTTGCTTTCTTAAGTCCCATTGGTTTAGAAAACGTATACTATGTTCATGCTAAGTTACATGAACATGAAGAAAAGCTTGAAATTTTTACCTATTGGTTATGGAAGAAGGAGAAGAAAGTTGTAAAGAGAACTTTGTGGAGAGAATTTTGGAGAGATTTTGGGAGAATTTTAATAGTGAATAAAAGTGTGAAAAAAATGGAGGGAGATGGGGTATTTATAGGAAAAAGTGGATGGTAATTAGTGGTAATTAAAATAAATTAAAAAAATTATAGGGATGGAGGGGGTGGCCGGTGCTATTTTGGAGGGGAAAAGAGAGAAAACTTTATTTTTCTTATATTTTTGTTAATGAAAAGTAAGATATGAAATATGTGAATTTGTATTGGAAATGAAAATTATAAGAAAATAGGTGTATAGATTATAAGAGTAGGTAGTAAGGAAAAGTAAATATAGATGAATAGTAATAAATAGTAAACAAGATATTTAAATTACTGATAGTAAGAAAAATATGAGTAAAAAGGCTATATATGATATTTTTAATTATTGAAAAATTATAAAATTGTTATTTTATGAATCCTTATATTATTACTAGTCTAATGGTGTTATTGAAATATTTTTACCATTTTGTGTATCCGGACCCTGATTTCGAAAACTGATCCCGTTTAGTTCCGAAACAAACTTAATTTTGGCGAATCTGATCTTTTTATGTTACGCTATATTATTACGGACTATAAACTATGATTATCTCAAATTATTCTAGGGCTAAGGGCGCGAGATTGCTGGATCTAATTCTTCTATAACACATTGTTCTAATTTGGATGGTTATTAGGTTTTTTTTTTTATTTGATTCCCAGCCTTTGAAAATTTAATAAAACTATTGAAAAATCTAAGAGCTTACAATTTCAATCACTGAACTAACTTGTCTAATATTTTAAGGATCTAGAACTTTATATGATTAGGTTTAGAGTTGACTTGGTTTGACTTTAGAGTTTCGATTCTAATATTGACCCTATGGTTTTCCTATAAGTTATCGTAAAATCTAAGGTTTTACAAATACAAGAAAAAAATCTAGACTGCACCTTAGATCGTGCTCGTGGTTTCTAATCACGATACAAGCTAAGATAAACTGCGCTTCACATCATTTAGACACGGTTTCTACTGTGGCCATCATTCAAAGTTGCGATTCTACTTGTGAAAATCACCCTGTCATGTACATGAAGATTTGTACAAAGTTTGATAAAAAGAATCGGCCATGTCAGCAAATGAAATCATCACAATATCTATGTCTGGTGCATATAAATAAACATGCACAGACATTATCACAGTATTGTACCATATGTAATAAATTTTTACATGGACAAGGTGTGAATAGTAGAGAGAGAATTGCTAGTCAGAGAAAGTGCTCTTTTGCTTGAAATTCGAATTTTCTAGGTAAATTTGCATTAATTTGATGTTTGTTTCGGTAAGACTTTGTACTTAATAGATAGTACTTTTCTTTTTTTTATATTATTTCTCCTGAATTTGTGTTTAATGGTCATATTTATGGATAGATAATCGTTTTATTTTAGGGTTTGTAATTCCAATACCTGATTCATGTGATTTCAATGTGTTTTTAATTGAATATTTTTGGGTGCTTGTAATTAGTAGCTTAAACTTTAATGCATGGGTTTATGTACGTGACCATGTAGATCAATGTTTGATTCCAACTGAATAAATTTAGAAATCATTCTTTTGAATAAATCTAGATTGCTAATGGAGTTGCTTATAACCACCCAAGATAGGGGTAATGAAACTTTCTGTCACTTGATTTTAAATTCATTAAAATGGGTTTTAATCGAAGGGTTCTTGATTTTTATACAGATCTAGATTACTAATAACTTGTGAAGAGATTTCGATGGTCTAATCTAGATCTAGAGTTATTAACACTTGAGAGAGGCATTAACTTACCTTGGTGAGTCCGATAGTACAAGTATACCCAACAAATAACTCATTATATTTGTTAAGAAATCATATGATAAGAGCTTCGTGAAGCAAATCCTAAGTTTAATCTTACATTAAAACTATCTTATAAAGTTTGTGTCACACCCCCGAAGGGTACCCTAAACGTGGCAGTCCGCCACATACGATATTAAAACTTAAGAATGACTTCCCAAAGTCACGTGAAAGTTTTCAACATCATATGTAAGTCGTCTATCACAACAATAGGAGACATCGGTGGGATGCATAGTTTGAGATAGTAAGTACAACATACGAAAATCTAAATAATCGTTCAATTTGTCATTAATAGAGTATAATCCTTACATCATCATAGGGGTCTTCCCCTATAATTCTCCAATCATTCACAATATCAACTTAATCTTTCTCACAACAAAGTAATACAAACATCAAGAATTATTAAAGGATAATTAACCTATGATCTTCAAAAGATTTCCAAAAGCTTTTCCAACACATAATCCCATTTGAGTATATGTAATCTTCAAGCATAAAAGATATTGGACCTGATACAACAAAGGTCTATCGGAGTATAAGCATAACTAGCTTAGTGAGAATATTCCTAAATCAATGTACTTGTATAAATAATTTCAAGCAAGTTATTAATCAAGCATATGAATGCATCAAACAAATCATCAAGCAATACATATGATCTACCGGAAATTATATGTTTGAATGGATTTACCCCTCCATTCAGGGTTAGGTGTTCCAGGCTCTTTAAAATCCAACTTAAAATCCAACTCATGTAGTTTATTTCAGGCTCCTACTAGCACATTATAAAATATTTCTTTCAGGCTCCTATTGCCCATCTCAAAATAGTTCTTTCAGGCTTCTATTGCCCATCTTGCAGATTTCTGGCTACTGCACACCCGGCTACTAAACTCTTGTCTCATCAAGATTAGCAGCTCATGCAATGAAACTAACTATGTGATTTGCATGAATCAATTTATATAATATATCGTTTTCTACTTAAAATGGCCATAACTTGGTCATTTTAACTCAGAATCGCGCAAATAATATATCATTTTCTACTTACTCGAAACGATATATCCATTTCTAAGGTTATTTTTGTCATAAAAAGCCATTTGGGTTGCAAACTAACACGGTACATAATAGTTACGAATTTATAGTTCTCAAAATATGATTTTTCCAAACTTTTACTTTACTCAAAATTTCTTAAGAAAAATATATGGATATATATATATATTGAAAAATCCCTTGGACATATATTTATACTCATATGTATGCATGATTTTGATAGTGTTGTCTCAATATCGATATTTTATAAACGATTTGTCTTTGATGGTTTAAATGATAAAACTTTTTGAGAATTTCTCCTTTTGAATTGTTAGAAGGAAAACAAAAATATATTTGAGTCGTTATGAGCAAATATTTTTCTATTATAATTCCGTTTTCTTACTTTTTAAAAGTAAATTTTATTTCAAAGATTTGGTTCTTTAAGTTATCTACTAACTTTATTTCTAGTGATTAAAAATAAACTTTTCAAAATATTCCTTAAGTTTCAAATATTTGAAGTTGTGTATGTTTTCCTTTTATTTTTATATCATTTCTCTTCTTTGGAAAATAGATACACCTTTAAAACTTTACTTTTTGACAAATGTTTTCTAAGTTGGTTTTCAAAATAGTGAATTGATGTTATCTTGGTTTGGAAAAACTTGTTTTATTCTTAATATTTGTTAAATGGTAGAATAACTTCTTTAGACAAGTTTATAAGAAAAGCTTTCTTAATAAGGAATTGTTAATAGTAAAACTTGGTAAAACTTCGTTTTCGTTTTGAAAAGATAATAACAATTATGAAATTCAAGTTTTGAAGATGCTTTCATAGCATATGATTTCCAAAGTCTAAAATGAACCTATTAAAAGATTTAGTTGAGTTCAAGTCTAAAAATTCTTATCTTGATGGAGTATTTAGTTTTTAAAAGAAATGAGTTCCTTTTATTATTTTGAAGAAATCTATATTATTACTTCTTCTAGAATTTATGATTAGCTTATTTCGAAAACAGCTTGTTAGAAAAGAAAACTTAGATCTTTATATTGAAATTCTTTTGTCAAGAAATCTAGTTTACTTTTTCTTTATTTAAGAAAGAACCCTTTTTTTTTTTTTTTTTTACTTAAGACAACAATATTATAATCATGCATGAATATGTAGCAATGTAAAAGTAAGCATAAAACATAATAAGATAGAAAGAAAGAAATACTTTTAAGTAAATAAACATAAATAAATAGTCAAGTATTAAGAACCTTAGCTTCATCAAGGTATCCCGATCATGTATTGGGAGCCTTAGCTTAATCAAGGCAACCCGGGACTAAGAATAGACTAGTCCCAAAAGAAAAGAAAAGAAATTTGTTTTGACTTGATATGGACAAGTCTAAGACTAGAAAGACTAGTCTTAATAAATTGCATAAAACAAGTAAATAAATAAACTGCAAGACTTGGAAATAAATAAATAACAAATGAGCTTGTATGCTCTAAATAAATATATATATATATAGTATACATAATATTATATAAGTTAGATTAGAAACAAATAACAACATAATATTAACATAAAGAAAATAATGGAAACATGAATAAGAACAAAACATGAATAAATTGTTGCTTCTTTAACTCTCATGAGTCTAAGAAACATACACTAAACTCATGTTAAGTTGTATGAACATGATAAAGAATGTAGGTATGATTTTTACCTAAGGTTTAATGGAAGGTTTTGAAAGAGATGAATGAGATTTGTGTTTGATATTTTTCTTGAAGAGTAGAAATGGGTAGAGAGTATTTTGTGAGAGATTTGTTGGAGAGAGGTTTTGAGAGAGTATTTTGGTAGAGTCTTATTATGTAAAATGAGTGTGTGAAAGAATGAAGGAGGAATGGGGTATTTATAGAATTTTTGGAGTGAATTTTGGAGTGAATTTTGGATGTAATAAAATAAATTGAAAATAAAATTATATAGAGAAGAAAGAGGGAGGGCCAGCGCCTATGATAGAGGAAGAGAGGGTATTTTGTTTGTTTTGTAATTTTTTGTAAAGAAAATATATAATATGTAAGGTTTGATGTGAATAAAGTTGTATTGGTAATGTAAAAAGTAAGAAAATAGGTAAGAAATAGGTGTAAGAAAAAGTAGAGATAGTGAAATAGTAATGAATAGTAGGAATAGTATTATGAATAGTAGACTAGACATATAAAATACCAGTAGTAATAAAAATACGCGTAAACGAGCTATATCTGTTATTTTAGTTACCGAAAAATTCTAAAACTGATATTTTTGAAATCTTTGTTTAATTACGAGTCTTTTGGTGTTCGAAATATTTTTAATATTTCGAGCTCTGGGACACACTTTTCAAGAACTGATCCCGTTTTAGTTCGAAGGACACTCGAAATTCGCGAATATGATATTTTTATGTTATCCTATATTATTACGAACTATTTTAAGCTATTAACTTAATTTCGTTTTCTAGGATTTGAGAACGCGGGATTGCCGGAGTTGAAATTGTTTGATTGTCTTGACCTTTGTTGACTTTTGAAGTTTCGATTTGACTAGGTTAGAGTTTAATCCATCTTTACCCTAGAAATTGAGAGGTTTAACTCAAGGATCGAATAGGTGGATCCTTTCATATTCGGATTTTCGAATCGAACAATTATTGAACTTTCTATTTTTGTTTTTGAAGATTCTCTTATGAAATTCCGTGATCGAAATTGTTTAAGGTTTGGTTTCAACTTGGATCAAACTTTATGGTTTATTTTGGTATTCCCAAAACCATTATCCAAAAATTCGGGGGCTTATAATTTGCCCTAAAAATATACAAAGTAGAATTAACCTTAACTTAGTTTGTAATTTTCCTTATATCATGCTTTATTGCATTTTCTTTAGCTAAATAATAAATTAGAAGTAAATACGATAGATGCTAATGATTCCTAAGGAATACAACCTAATATTTTATATGCTACTTCGATAGGCGCACTTGCTTAAATTGTAGTTGTGTGACCGAAGTTGAATAAAACATATTAACAATTTTTATAAACTTTTTAAAGCTTCACTTCATGTTTTACACACATAACTAACCGATACCACTTGTACTGCAAACTTTTTACCATTTATATACAAGCTAACAAAGATTATAAGTGTGAAAGAAAATTAGGAATCATTCTGTTTCAGTTGATAAAAAATTCTTTTGATTGATTTTATTGTAATTCTTTTGATCGATTTAGTTTTGATGGTGTTTAGGAGTTTATGGCATTGTGAAATTGCCTATTAGCTTAAGGTAATTTTGATTTGATTTAAAGAGTTCGATGTAATTTTAGATAAATGTGTTTTTCTTTTTTTTTGTGTAATTGAAAATGAATTGTGTTTAGGAGGCCATTAATATGCACTTAATATATAACCGAAGCTATTTGATGTGCATAATCTAATGGATTATTATGTTCTATGTTTTTCATTTTATAGAGAGAGATGATTTGTAAGGTTCCTCCAATGAACATGAAGATGAGGTAGGTGTGAAATGTGTACTAGAAATGGTGTTTTCATCGAGTTTTAATTTGTATTTATGTTAGAAAATTCAAGAGAAATTAGCTCATGTGCAGTCTCTTATTGACTAAAATAACATTTGTTATACTTCTTAAGTTTTGTTATGTAAAAAAGCACGATAAAGAATAAATTTACTTGGTTTTGTTGTATGAACTACTCTTTTTTTTTAATACTATCGGTTCTATGTTAATGATTAGTCATAAACATTTTAGCAAATTTCACATTGATAGAGGATATTATTGATGAAGAGATGTTCATCTCAACTTCTTCTTTCCTTTCCTTTTCTTTTCTATTATGTTTCGATAATACTTTGTTCTTTACCTAAACTTTCAAAAAAAGTTCAGTTAGGTACATGAAATTTGGTTTTGAAAGATTTGATACCTGAAGCAAGTTTCGTAGACATTTTTTCTACCTGAAATTTGGTTTTGATAATTTTGATACCTGAACAAAGTTTTTGGAGATTTCTTTCATACTTGGTTGAATTTGCTCCAGTACTCTGATTGTTTTTTTGTATATATTATACTATCTTTTGTAGGTCCTCAGGAATCATTAGTTTCAGGAGTCATTCAAACACACTAAGGGGGCTACACTTAAGAGGGAGTTGCTCGAGCTCTTGATAAGAGTTATCCTTAGGAGGGAGTTACCCAAGCTCTTGATTGGAGTTACCCTTAGGAGGGAGTTATTCAAGCTCCTGATAAGAGTTACCCTTAGGAAGGAGTTACCCAAGCTCTTGACGGAAGTTACCTTTGGGAGGCATTTACTCGAGCTCTTGATAGGGCTTACCCTTAGGAGGCAGTTACCCAATTTCTTGGTGGGAGTTACCTTCAGGAGGGAGTTACGCAAGCTCTTAATGGGAGCTACCCTTAGGAGAGAGTTATGCGAGCTCTTTGTAACGCCCTAACTTGATGGCATTACAACCCGCCATGTGTCATTTGATAAACTCACATTTTATGCACATTCCATCTCTCAATTGGATTATAATCTTTGCAAATCGTTATCGAATGTGTAAGAATTGGTACTATAATGTGTTAATTGGTATTAATTCAGGTCATTGAAGACTTGAAATGAGTTTGAGCGAGGATCGTCCAAAAATAGAGCAAACGGAACCAAAATGAAGCAACACTGGCCATCAAAAGGAGCAACACAGCCAGTATTACATAGAAGAAGATAAATGTTGACAAATCAACATTCAGCGCTGCTGGTGTTTATGGCGGTGTTGAGCATCACAAAATCAAAATCCCTTATACCGCCATTAAAAATTGCCAATGTATGTTATATGGAACAGGGGCTTTTTCAATGTGAAGATACGCTGGCATTTTTGGAAGCAACACCACTAGCGTTTGCACCAATGTTTATCCATCACAGTTTAAAATTCCTTAACACCGCTTGCAACACCACCAGCGTATAATGTGTAACTGCCGACGTATGAGTAGCAGTTGAGCAATTTCGTGAGTCTGCTTTGTATTAAAAAGGCTGCTTAAAAAAGAAATGGGGGTTCAAAAAAAAAATCTAGAGAGTAGTTCTATAGCACGAAATAGAGAGTTTAGAATGAAAAACATATCTTGTAATGTAGATTAGCAATTTGCTCTTAAATGCATTGTATATTAATCTCTAAGCCTTGTGAACGAATCTAAACGGTTTGATTTCTCAATTAAAATCCTTTTCTACATTTTATGCACATTGATTTTCGTATTTTATGTTCATTATGAGTTTAGTTTTAGTTATTGATTTGTTAGTTGTAGTTACTAATATGTCTAGCTAAATTGCAATGGTGGGAATATTTTTACTATTTCGAGCCACAGGATACCCTTTTCTAGAGTTGATCCCATTCGGATCCGAAATACACTAAGAATTAGCGAGTTTGATATTTTTAAGCTTTCTTATATTATTTTGAACTACTATCTATAATTATTTCAATTTCGTTATTTAGGGTTTAAGAGCATGGGATTGTCAGATCTAAACTCCAGGGTTTGTTCTAGTCTTTTGTTGACTTTTAGGATTTCTGGTTGACCTTTAATTCTAAAATTAAGCTTAAACTTAACAAAATTTCAAGGGTTTACAACTACCAATTGAAGTTTCTGAGGTTGAACGAAGGCAGTTTGTAGCTGAAGAAGTGGAAGGTGTATTCTCTCATTCTAGAACAATTAGTTTAAAGTCTAGTAGCAAGAGTGTAAAGATGTTACATCATTCTCTCATCGGGAGCATATTTTCCAAGTTGGAAGGAGCTTTCACAATTGCAGAAGTTAAGCTCCACCCGATGATAAGCATGATGAGAGGAAAGAAGATGAATGTGGGCTTGCTAGTTGCTTGGAGAATTAAATATTAGGCTAGCCTACAGTGTAAGTGTCACGCCCCAAGGGGTACCCTAAACGTAACAGTCCGCCACACTCATTATTAAAGCTTAAGTATGACAACCTTATTCCCAAAAGCTTTTATATTAAGTGTAAGGTGTGCTCTCACAATTTTAGAGGACCATTCATGGGATTATAAAGCTTAAGAAGATACAATAACATATTAAGAAAAGAGGATTCATAATATTCATTTACTTATAACAATGATTTTACAAACTTAAGGGCATTTTCCTTTTTCACTAATCTATTACAAGAATATTTTACATCTTATTCAACATTAAACTTCATCTAAAATTTTCCTAATCCATAAAGAAATCACCTGACTGCAGAGTCCTCGTGGCCTTAACCATAAATAGGGAAACTACAAAAGATATCTATGGGAGTATAAGCTAACATGCTTAGTGAGAATTATTTTCATAAATAACTTCTTGTAACAAAATTTCAAACAAGTTATTTAACTAAACAAATGGAATGCAACATACACATGGGCAAACAAGACATATAGTTTTCCAAGAACTATATGTTGAATGGATTTGCGCCCTTCATTCGGGGTTTGGTGATATATAACCTCAAAAAAAGTAGTTTTAGTAAAAAGTTTTATGCTTTCGATCAATATCGCCAAGCATATGAAGTCTACTTGAATTGAGCCTTGCTTTCAGATCTTCCGCCAAGCATTTCCTTTTCCATAATGCCGCCAAGCAATCGCTTTCGGATACTCCGCCAAGTGTTGCTTTCGACATGAGCTTACTATCCTTCTCACCCAAGGATAATAACCCAAATGCAAAGTAACTCACTTCGTGGTATGCATGAATCCATTTATTTATGATGTCATAATATTATTATTATCAAATTTAAGGCGATCAAAGAATTTTCATACAAAGCAAGTGTTATACTAAAACAATTATTTAAATCAATTCCTGCCTCGCTATTCTTAGGATTCTTTCAAAGAATTATTTTACTTACATATTCATTTGTCTTTTCCTAGATCTAATACAACTAAATTACAAGCACAACAAGTATAGCATTTAAAGGAAATAAACTCACGATGCCATGTCGACTATTCTTCTTATACGGATGAGTCGCTCACACACTCCACTTAATCGAAATAATCTTCAGGATAAAGGTATCCTTCCTCAGAGTCACCTAGCCAAAGAAAATACCCACAATGAGTATTTCTTGATGAATTTCTTGAATTTTGACAACACAATGTCAAAAGAACGTTAAAGTTCATACAAAGGAAAGTTCCAACTTAAAATGGCCATAACTTGGTCATTTAAACTCGGAATTGCGCATATAATATACCAATTTCTACCTACTCGAAAAGATCTATTCATCTAAAACTATTTTTATCAAACTAAACCATTTAGGCCCCAAAACAGTGGCAACAAAATTCACTACGGATTTTTCCAACTCAAAAACAACTTTGGTTCAAGCAATCAAAATTTGTTTGATAAATATTTAGTTATCTATATAGTTGAAAAATTCTCTTTTTATGGTTACTTAGCTCATATTTTATTCATGCTCAAGTGTTTGTTGTCCAATCATGTTGCTCAAGTAAAATCATGTCGGCTTTGGAGTTTTTAGAAAAATATAGTTTACAAGAATTCATTTTTTTGTAAATCTCTTGAAATGAATATTTTGTTTCTTTTGTTTTACAAAAATGTTTTATGTTGGCTTTTATATATATTTCCAAGTAACTTTTTGAAAATAAATTTTCTTCTTTCTAAGCTTTCTATATTAATACTATTTTTCCTATACAAATTTCTTTGTCTATTTGTTTGCAAAAATCTTTGTTTGAAAATTCATCATCCTTTCCTCATATTATGATTTTCATAGAAATTATCCTTACATAAAAATTTTATTTTCTTTATAAAAACAAAGTGGGATTACAAGTGGTTTAAGAAACTTTTTATAGTAAAAGTAGTTTCTAAAATCTTAATGGTTTCTCCTTATAACTTGAAAAGAGATAACTTTATTTTTGTTTAAACCATAGATCTTCTACTTTATATAAACTTGTTTCTAAGTGTCAAAATCTCCTTTTTGTCAACTATTTTTAGAACTTGAAATTTTGGACAACAATTTAAATGAACATGAATTATGAGAAAATAATAGCAAACAAAATAACATAAATAATAAAGTCAAGTATTGGAAGTCTTATCTTTTATCAAGGCTCCTGGGACTAAGAAGTAGATTAGTCCCATAACAAAATGAAAGAAAGAAAAAATTTGTTTTGACTTGATGAGGACAAGTCTAAGACTAGAGACTAGTCTTAAAATAACAAGGAATAAATAAATAAATTGCAATGGAATAAACAAATAAATTGCATTGCATAAAATAAATAAATTGCAAATGAGCTTATATGCTCTAAAGAATATGTATATATATAGATAATAATACTTAGATATAGTAACAATAATATGAACAAAAGTAATAACATAAACATAAATAAATTTTCATGAACAAGAACAATACATGAACATAATGTAGCTTCCATAACATTTAGTCTTTGGAAGCTCACACTATAGTCATGTAAAGTTACATGACATGAGGAGAAGAGAGCAATATGAAATGGTTACCTAAAGAAGACTTTTGGTAGTTGTTGAGCCTGGATTTTTCCAATATCTAGTTTATTTCTCTTAACCCGATTCACATTAAACCCGAACCCGTTTAACATGAATCCCCGACTAGGAGTTAAAAGAAATTTTAATTTTTGAAAACATTTTAGAGTCGCCACCCGATATAAATCGGGAAAAAATAAAAAGTTAGGATCAATGAGTCGGTTGATCCTAACTTAGCTACTGATCTGCGAAAATTTGATTTTAAAAACCAAAATTTTTAAACCAGATATCATAGATTCTGGGGCTAACCTATTAAAACCGAATGGTTACCACTTTTGAATTTTAAACTTATAGTTTATCCTTTTTTACACTCAAAAACTCAAATAAAATATTTATAAAACAAATATTTACAAGTCAAATTATTCATTTTTATTTTTATATTTTATTGTTCAAGAATTCCTCAAAAATAATCAAAGAAATAAACAAAAATATTTTTTTTTGTTTTTATTGTCGCCCCGTAGGTGCCTACGTACTCGTTAATGGAGATCAGACAAAACGTAGTTCTTTTATAAAGAACTTAGTTTGTTGATCAATTTTATATTTTTGAACTATTCTCACTTTAAGTTCATTAAATTTTGAATTTTTATGAAAACCAATTTTGATGATCCTATGATCTAATCAATTGATTGTTCGTAAAAATATATTTTTCTAAGTTCAAAAATCATTTTTCTAAAAAATCAATTTATGACAATTCATGGCTAATTTAATGCTACATGAAAATTAATTTTGATTAAACAATATTGAATATTTTCATAGCAAATTTATGAAGACATTTTTGAATAAATTTAATTATTTTCAAAGTCAATTTATGAAAATAATTTTGAAAACTTTGAATATTATCTTCATAGCAAATTTATGAAGATAATTTATTTGGAAACTTTTGATTATAGACAATTTATGAAAATAATTTTGATTGAAAACTTTGTTATTTCCATAGCAAATTTATGGAAATATTTTATTTGGAAACTTGATTATTATCTTCATAGCAAATTTATGAAGATAAATTTGAAATTTTATTATTTTCATAGCAAATTTATGAAAATATTTTTTATAAAAACTTGATCATGATTCTCAAAAATATTCAACAACAATTCTTTCATCTTTATTCATCTCTTTCATCATCCACAAATTCAATTTTCTTAAAAAAAATCATTTTATTCTATTCAAAAACAATTTTCATTTTTTTATTCAACTACAATTTTGGTTTTTTTTTTTTTAAAATCCATTTATAATTCATTATTTTTCAAAATTCAATAATCATCACATATGTTCAGAACATATTCAAAATATATCATAGCAAGATACAAAAACAAAACATCTCATGCATCAAATATCAATTTATATACATATTCACAAAGTATCCAAAAATATCAAAAATTATTAAAATCTGTAAATTTGCATTAAAAATAATTATTCTAATTTTTCTGGATTTTTCTGGATTTTTTACGAATTTTTATTAATTTTTTCCTATTTTTTGAAATTAAATATATAATAAATAAATAATAAAATATTGCGAACTAACCTGGACCGTTGGATTTCTCGGATCAGATCTGGAGCGTCTGATCTGATTGCTAAATCCTGACCGTCTGATCCTTTGACTTGTGATCTGGACCGTAGATCTGGCTGATCGTTGACCGACGACTGACGACCGTTGACCGTCGACCAACCGAGTTGGGCTTCGGATTTCGGGTCCGATCTTGGATACCCGACGGGCGAAGAAGACGATGACGCTGCCTTTCGAGCGTTCTTCGACCGCCTGTGGTGGTTTTCGAGCCCTGGAAACTTGTCGGCTCGACGCCTGTGGAGGAGCTGCAACGGCTAGTGGTGGTGGTTCACTCCCAGAACCACCAGAAGTGGTGATTCGTGTGGTGGTGCTCGGCGGTGAGGGTTCGAAAAAAAATTAAAAAAATTGCAGAGATCAATTTGATCAATTCGAGCAATTTAAGCACACTTAAACATAAAAAACAAGTTTCTAACACTCCTAAAACACTCAATTTGGATCAAATCTGATCCAATAACTTCGAATTCAAAAATTTCTCACTCTAAACCCTAAAACTCAAAAATTTCGAATTGATCTTAATGCGTGTGTGTTTCTTGCAATTGATGTGTGTTTTTGATTCACAGAACACCCCTATTTATAGATCTAATGTTTGATTTCATTGAATCATCGCATTAATTAAGATCCCAATTTTTCGAAAAAATAATTTATTTCGAAAATTTAATTTGATTCGTTATGTTCATTGTATTGTTGTATCTGATGAAATTAAAAGTTAAATTATCAAATATATGATCCAAATTTCGTATCAGATCAATCAATCAACACAATTTATCAAAATTGATCAATTTCCACCATTGATGACCCTTTGAAGCTTTGTGTTTTTTCAATTTTTTTTTTATTTTCAAACGAAAAATTGGGACTGTTTAAGGCTTAATTTTTGCATACAATTGGTACGAATTCAATGTATTCCATGTCAGTTATTAATCCACACAATCAATTTCGAAAAAAAACAACGATTACACATTCAAATCATGATCCAAAGTGGAGGGGTCGGGTTGTTTCGTGCAAAAACACAAAGGGAAAAAAATCCAAAAATTTGATCCCAAGCTGGTTTGAACCCCTGACCTATGGCTTGGGCTAGGGTCTGGGTCAATGGTCTGAACCACTAGGCCATTGCCTGTGCCTGGTTGGTTTTGACAAAATTAAGCTTTAAGGGATTCAAAATTCACTTAATTAAACAAAAATAATTTTTGAAAAATTTGTTTAATTATCTTTATGAATAATTTACAATAAAAATATATTATATCAAGCTCAGATAATTAAATTTTATTTTTTCTAATTATCTTATTTATTTATTTCTATTTTTTTATTTTTTTATTCAAAAATTCTTATTTTCACCTATATATTTTTATTTTTATCTTTTCTTTTTTGTTTATTATTATTATATTTTTTATTATTTTTACTTTACCATTTATTATTTTTTATTTTTACCTCTATTTTCTTATTATAATTTTTTATTTTAAAAATTCTTATTTTTTATTATTTCTTATTTTTCGAGCTTGATGTAACATTAATTTTTATTATAAACTAAAGCCCTAAATTTGAGCAAAAATTGGGTGTCTACAGCTGCCCCATGTGGCTTTGGTTTTTGTTGTACGTAGAAGTGGTTTTGGAATAAATTGGAGAGAGTTTTGAGAAGAGATTTTGAGAGAGTTTTAGTAAGAAATTTGTGGATAGTAATTGTATGAAAGAAGTGAAAGAGGAGAGAGTATTTATAAGAAAATGTAGAGTGATTTTTGTGTAATTAAAATAAAAGAAAATTGAAACAAATTGAGGAAGAGAGGGGAGGGGGTTGCGCCGGCCATGAGTGTAGAGAGAGGGAGTGTGTTTTATTTTTTGGTATTTTATGGATTAAATGAAGTAATAAGTAAGGTAGATGTAAAATAAAGTTATGGGAAAAGTAAAAAGCAAAGGTTATAGGTTATAGTGTTTGAAAGAGTAGGTGTAAGAAAAAGTAGAAATAAAAGAATAGTGTAGAATAGTAATGAATAGTGTAATGTAAAATAGATATGACTAATAAAGTACCGGTAGTAAGAAAATACGCATATAAATGCGATATCTATTATTTTTACGTACCGAAAAATTACAAAATTGATATTTTTGAAATCCTTATATTTTTACGAGTCTAATGGTATATTCGGAATATTTTTACTATTCCAGGTCCGAGACACGTTTTTCAAGAACAGTATCCGATCGGGTTCGAAACGAGTTGCGGTTTTACTAATCTGATCTTTTTATACTACCTTAGATAATTTCGCACTATTCTACATTCTAAACTTCTACTTATCCTCACCGAGTTTCTTATTCGGGAGTGTCGGACTTAAGCTATTACGTCTAACCAGGGTTTTGTTGACCATTAGAGTTCCAATCGACTTCTGTTTAGGGTTTTAGGCTAAACCGTTTCAAAAAAAAATTGGGGGTTTACAATAAAGGAATCTTCTTGAGAAGCTTGACAACACGAATTTTGAAGAATTTGGAATCCTGGCCAGAACAAGGGCCAAATGATGTGGTTTGCAAGTTTAAGGAATTGAATAAGAGCTCGTTTAGAGATTGGAGGCTAAATGAATTAGGAACTCAACCTATTGCTGCATCAGCAGTGAGGAGTACAATTGTGGCAGACTAGAGCCCTACCCCAACTACTTAAGAGCCATCAACTCCACCAGCACAGCCATTTGTTGAGTAACCACAAGTTACAGCAATGCCATCTGCATAGGAGGCGACACAACCATCAACAGCTCGCCTCAACAAGCTTGAGGAAGAAGCAAAAGGCATGAGACAGAATTTAGCTGCCTTTGTAAAAGAAATGAAGGAGGGTTTGGGTATTCTAAAGAAGACCATGCTCTAGATTCTGGATTTAATTACTCTAGGTCATCTTTCTCAATCCCCATCTAAATTCAAAAGACCATCACCACAACCACTCTTGGCAGAGTCACATCAAGATGACGACGACGATGATGCTAGACCACTTTCACCATTTAGACCTCCTTCACCCTCAAACACCTCACCAACCCACATACCATTACCATGTCCACCATATACGCAAACCCATATGCACTTTCCACCTCAAACCCAACGAGAACCTTAGCAACAATAACTGGCTGAGTCACCTGCTTACATTTGTGAGGACAATGAAGCCAATATCCAAACATGTAGTGTACCTAACCACCACCATTGGAGCCTACACCAATAACCACTTTAGTTCCAATCCTTACCTTCCCTAAAACCTTTAAGAAGAAGGCTAAGAAGCCTACACCAAAAAGAAAGAGGCTAGTGTTGCCATATGATCCAAAGGAGGATTTTGATCCTCAACAAACTCCTGCTATAGTAGCAGCAATAGAACAAGTGGCACCGGTTAAAGAACACATGGAGCCAGTACAAGAGGATGCTCCAAGCACCTATGAAGAAGGCAATGTCGCAGTTCCTAATGGCATTGACCTAAATCAAAGTCCCACAAATGAGCAACAAGTGAACAAGTCCAGATTTTGATTTTGGAAGTGGAAGAGCAGCTATCTAAACTCAAGAAGCAAATTTACAAAGACAATCAAGAACGGGAAGCTGCTCTTCTTGCAACAACTTTACTAAGTATGAGGAAGGGAAAGGACACTGTAAGACATCAAGAAGCTGCTCCTACAGAAAAAAGAATGAGAATAAGAAGATGTGCCAAGAAGAAGCCATTTGATAGGAGCAAGCTCAAGGATCAAGAAAAAGGGTGTAATCAAGAAGAAGCCTCAATGACTCTTGATATAGAGTAGTGCATAATGCTGAGCCCATTAAGGAAATTGTTCTAGAAACAACACATGATGCTGCTACAAAAACTCATTGGGTGGATGAGGAGATGATGAAATTGAGAGAAAGATCAAATACTCTCAAGGCAATGTTAGATGCTGCCCAAAGAAAAAGAAAAAAAAAAAGATAAGGAGCTTCAAAGAAAGATGAATAAAGAAATGAAAAGATCAAGGGAGCAAACAAAAAGAAGTTAACAAAGAAGAGCTGATCGTGAGTTAGCTCAAAAGCTAGCTACCCCCAACAAGAAAGAAGAAGCAAGGAGAAGAGAAGAAGTCCTTAAGGATAAATAGAATGAGGAAACCAAGCTTAATAAGCCATCTCAATCAGAAACATATCAGACTCAATAAGAATTGGATAATACTGATAGAGATGAGTACATTAATGATGATAGCTTCCTCCATAGAGACGATGAGGAAGAAAAGAAGAAGAAAGAAGAATTAATTCAACAAGAACAGTCTAATCTAATTTTTGCTTAAAAGCTCTAGGAACAGCTAGATATATAAGCCACGATGGCTGAAAGACAGAATGGAGCTAACCCTTCTAATTTGACTAAGCAACCAATGCCTCCCCCATAAAGACAAACTCCTTCTCCCACGTCACATCATATAAATAGAAGTAGATGAGCTAATCAATCAAAAGGGAGGAATAGAGGAAGAGGAAGAATGGAAGCTCCGTTAGCCAAACCTAGACGGGGAAAGGGAAATGAGTTTAGTAAAAGTTGGAGACACTGGCTAGGGGAGGAACATTAAATCTTCCAAGAAAAAAAAATGACATTCTTTATTCTTTTATTATTATTGTAATTAAATATTCTTTATTCTTTTGATTCTTTCCAAATAAATATCATTATTGTGGCAAATAATAGTTTTATGCGGGATCAAATTGAATTTGTTTATCCATAATTCCATCAAGACTCTAATTGAGCCCATTTTTAATCTAATATTTGTTTATGAAATGATTGAGAACAGAAATTAATAGGGTAATGCAGCACCGACAAAAATCTTCCCCTCGAGTTCTAAATAGAGAAGTTTTTCTCATAACTTCTTATTCTTAAATCTTGCTTTGAATTGAATTGATTAAATCTCCATGTTTGTCTGATTTTAAGACATTGTGATTAATGTTTCGTTTAAGTGTGGGGGAAGAGATTAGCAAGATTAAGGGGTAGATATGAAGTAGATATGAAATAAAAGTTATGTTTCAAAGAATAGAGTATTGGTGTTGATTAAAGATCATTTTTTTCTCTCACAAATAATAAGAAATTAATGAAATGGTTAATATTTAACCAAAATTTTTTGAAAATTTGGATTGAAATCACTAATTAACTCAATATAGTAGTTTATGAGAATCATCACGAGATTGAGTTAACTATACTTTGTTTAAATCACTTTGCATATATCTATGTGGAGTAGTTTCACTTGTTATTTAATCTGGAATTTTAAAGTTGGAATTAGCTTAAGGTTTTGTAAACCCTGGAAATTCATGTTAAGTTTATGCTTAAACCCTAGAATTAGAGGTCAACCAAAAACCCTAAAAATCAACAAAGACTACAACATACCCTAGTGTTTAGATCTGACAATCTCGCTGATATATTTTGGTTAAGTAGTCAAATTTGTTCAAACCTTCTAATTCAACCAAAAGTTAAGGCAAGTATACCTATCTTGTGAATATAGTCTAGTGAGAACAAGTATCGTCCCTTAGAGATCAGAAAAATTCATTAGATTCAACCAATTTCTCTATTATTTACTTCATATCAATCAAATAATCTATATTAGTATTAAGAAATTTTTTATTAAAACATCTTTTTTAACTATAATCCAGAACAAACAATCAACAAGAATTTGGATTCAATTTACTTAGCTCATCCAAATAACAAATCTCCCCTAAGAAAATTTGTCACGCCCCAAGAATACCTTAAACGCGACAGTTCGCCACACTCGATATTTAAACTCAAGTAAGGCAACCTTAGCCTTCCCATGAGTTTAAACATCGGTGTAAGGCTCACTTTTAGCATATAGGGACCATACTTTGCATTGTAGTGTTTTAAAGAGACATACATAGCAACAAGAATGTAAATCATAACCCCTTCCTTTAGGTCTATTCTATTACATGAACTGAGGGGCAACCCCTGTCAACAACGTTAAGAGTTCTTAGGTTCACAAAATCCCTTATATTATCCTACAAATACCAACTTAGGAAACATGATTAGAAGTCCGTGTCTACTTTTAGGTCCCGGCCTCATCGAAAGTTCCTTAATGTCTAAGAGCTGTACCTGATGTCCGCGGCTCCTCAGAGATAGCCATAAGTATTCATACTGCAACAGGAAACTATTAGGGTATAAGCTAACTAGCTTAGTGAGTGAAAACTTCCATATCACAATTTCAACAAAACATTCAAGCAAGTGATTAATCAATCAAGTGGAATCCATCAAACACGTGTGTTCAACAAATATATGACCAGCCGGAAATCATATGTGGATAGACTTGCGCCCTTCATCTCGGGTTAGCAAATTAACGAATCCTGCGGTACGACGCTGTTTAAGCTCATGGTCAACTAAACAATAATTCATTTTATGGATCATGATTAACCAACATATTCGTTTTATGGATCATGATTAACCAACATATTTGTTTTATGGATCACGATTAACCAACATATTCGTTTTATGGATCACGAAAAACCAACAAATGCTAATGCTCCATCCCCATCGTGATATGAATGATTTCAAATTTATATTGAATGTCTAATAATCGATTAATCCAATTCTTTTAGGTGGCCAAGCAATATTCGCAGACAATCCATTCTAGCACCTCTTTATTCAAGCAATGAATTATCACCCGGCTTCGATATTCTTTAAGTTCAACTTCACATACCAACAGCAGACAATTATAATTCCCAACTAACCCCATCATGCATAATCATTCTTTTTATCTTTGCTTAGCAACTAGTGCAACTATCATTACAGTCACAAGCAATAATTGAAATCGGAAGTAATACTCACTCGGCCATGGTATTGCCGGTCTCTTAGTAATAGTAATCGGGTGGTAGGGTATCGTCGTTCCCAGGATCACCTACAAATAAGAATAACCTAATGAGAATTTCATCACTTAACTAGTTCAAACTATGCATCTAAACTAAACAAAATCGTAATTCTCGCTATTTGCGGAAGTTCCAACTTAAAACGGCCATAACTTAGTCATTTTAACTCGGAAATTCGCAAATTTTATATCGATTTCTATCTACTTCGAAAGATCTATCTATTTATATTATTAATTCTAAGTTTTGAAGACATTTAGGTCATAGAACAGAGGGATCAGATCTGTTCTGTAATTTTTCCATTTCAGAAAATTTGTTTTGCACTTAATCAAAATATTTCTAGCTGATGATTCATGTGTAGATAAAATATGAATGAATTCCTAATATGAATGACATGTAATGAGTTCAATATATGCATGATCTTGATGATTTTTGATAATGAAACTTTAAGAACTCCTAATTCTTACAAGACTCTAACAATAGTTATTTCTTAAAAATCCACTTTTTCCAATCTTGCATCTCCTTAGTGTTTTAGGATTTTATTCTTAGAATTTACTTGTTATCCAATAAAAATGAGTTTTCATCATCTATACTATCCAAGACCTTCATTTCCACATAAAAATTTACATTTTTCACTTTGTAAGTATGTTTTTAAATAAGCTTTTCACAAAAATCCGAATTATGGAAAAATTCATTTCTTGCATGTTTCCTTTGAGAAAACTTGTTTAATGCATCAAAATTTAAAGCTTTACTATATCTATTACCTAAGGACTTCATTTAACACATAAAACATGCAATTTGAGCTTGAATACTAGGTGATTACATATGCATCATCTCAAATTACGAATTTGACAAGTTGAACACTAACTCAAAAATTTTCCATCTTAATTTCACTACTTGTTTTACACATTACTCATGCCTAAACTCATTTCAACTTGCAAAATCATTACTTAGTGATACATATTACTTATACCCTTCATTTTTCATGTAAAACATGAGTTTCAAAGTGGTTTCAAGGGTTTTTAAAATAAGTCTTACAAATCATACGAATTTTCTTTTGAACTTTTCTAACAAAAACTTTTTCTTTTCAAGTTCTTTACCTTATCTTCATAAAGATCTGCCAACTATCACATTTATATATACAAGACTAAACCTTTGTGAACATTAATGCATGAAAACACAAAATACCCATATGAACATGAATGTCAATAGAAATATGAGTGTCTAAATGCTAGATCTACTACTTATAGTGCATGAAAATGAATTTAAAGGCATGAACACATTTTCCATGCAAGATCTCTACTTTTATATGCATGAACATAACAATACTTCAACGAAAACTCATTAAATACAATATCTACTTCTTGTGATGGCTTGGTATTCATGTATTAGTGTTTTCTCATCCCTAGCATTTGCTCATTGGGATTTAAAGTGAAAAACACACAAGAATAGTCTTGCTATTACAAGATTATGTAGTGGAAAGGCTAGAAATCATCACCTAAAGAGAGATTAGGAGAAGAAATAAAGATGAAATGGACTTGTGAGATGTGAGTGTGTGTGTGGAGTTCACGGCAACAATAGAAAAGAAAAGAGAGTGTTTTCTCTTTTCAAAATTTTTGGAAGAGTGAAAAATGAAGAGAGAGAGAGAAAATGAGTTTATATATTAAATGATTTATGGTTTACTTGTATTAAAAAGAGGTAAAATAAAACAATTAGAGGGGGAATGAAGAGGGGGGGTGCGCCGGCCATATAGGGAGAGAGAGGAGAGTGAGTTAATTTTGATTGAATTTGAAATTTTATGTAAAAAATGTAATAATTTAATAAGAAACAAAAATTTCTTGGAAAAGAAAATATAATGAGTAGTTGTAAGGATGTAAGAATAGGGTATGGGTAGTGTGTAGTGTAGGTTGTACTTGTGAATAGTGGTAAATAGTAGACAATACATCTACTTTACCGGTAGTAAAGAAAATACGGGAAAAAGGCTATAACTGTAATTTTTATAGCCCAGAAAATTATAAAATTTATATTTTTGAAATCCTTATAAAATTTCGGTTATAATGAATATTTCAAAATATTTTTCTGAGTTTCTAGTCTCGAGGCTCGTTTTTCCGTAATGGGGCTCGGGAAGGCCCGGAATAGAAAATTTTCTGAAATTAAAACTTTCTAGGGTTTGAAATACACTATCAAAATAATCCACATTAAATTATTCTATGGAGGTTCTTATATATAGAAATTGAGGAAAAGTCGGACCTAGGGTTCCTAGGTTGCTTGCACTAACCCTATTTAGGATTTTGGTTTCCGATTTATGGAGTTTACCCGGGTATTAGAAAAACCGGGTTCACAAGCAATCCAAAGTTAGTACAACTGAGGCACTTGAAATCCTTATGAATTCACGAGCCTAATTATACTAATATCATATATCTAATGTCTCAAATCCCAGGGCATGCTTTTTGATGTCTCTACCCGACCGGGTTTGAAATAGATAGAAAACTCGCTAATCTTATATTTAAAGCGTTCCAAAATTACCACGACCTAAACTATATTCTTTGCTCATGTTCCGACTCCTTGGTGGATGATTACGGAATTACCGGGTTAGACCTACTAGGGCTCCCCAGGAATTGTTGGCTTAAGTTTCCCGGTAGACTTCCTGGTCCAGATCGTTGCCAATCTTGGAAACTGACGTTTTATATTTATACAATTTTTATTTGATGTGAGAATATTTATTTTAAATTTTATCTTCGTAGATATTTAATATCTCTTAAAGTTTTCAAAATTCTGAAATTTGGTTTTATACTTGAAATTTTATCGTTACTGGCTATTTAATAATTTGTTTTTAGGTGTTATACTATCCGCTTTTGCAAGTCAGGTTTAAGCATAGAATTTGTCATGCGTAGCGGTTTTGGATTTGAAACTATTAAGTTCTTATGTTACTTCTAAGAATTTTCTCTTTGTCTAAGATTATGAAAATTTCTGGATTTGTTCAAGACTTCGAGCTAGTCGAAGTTCGGTTTTAATTGTGAGTCATTTTCAAAGATTATTTTAAAGGTGCTCATTTTGGAATTACTTACTGAAAATTTCCAGGGCTTACAAAATTACTATGATTAACATCTAATATTAATATCAATGTGATTTATGTTAATTCTAAATCGAAAGATCCCTAAACAAGATTAATATCTCTCTCGAGATTACTAATCACTAATTCTTTAGATCTACCTATTAAAACTTCTTTTAATTAGTAACAATCTAAGAATCGAATTATAGATCTATGAATCTTTTACAATCAATTAGGTCGCAAAACTTTTGTAGTTCTATCTCTAGTAAACCAAACAAGTCTCTCTAATTACGTTGATCTATTCCTATATGCAATCTTTCAATTAACAAAAAAGAAATTAGTTATAGAAATAATATCCTGGAATGCTATTCTATATAGCAATTCAAAACACGTAATTAGACTAAAAACAACATAAACTTTCATTGAATTTGATTTAAATACATGACATAGTAATTTCAAAGGTTTAATTTGTTGTTTAGATGAAATAGATCTACTCTTCCATCTCTAAATGCAATAACAACAAGAAACTATTATAATGAAGCATAAAAATGGAGAGAATATACCTTACTAAGAAATCTTAGACTGATTTTGACAAGATCTTGATCAATCTCTCCTAATCTTGATGAACACTGTTTTAAATACTGATATCTCTCCTTAATTTCGTATAAAAAAAGCTTATAATAATGTTGTTCTCTCTTTTTCTGAACCTTAGGCTTCTATTTATAGTAAATAGGATCGGTTAAATTCCTAGGATAAGACAAAAATAAGTCTTAGGATACTTCAAACATAGTTGACGGAGTCTTTGGGAAAAACACGAGTGGAACATGAGAGGAATTGACATGTCGTGTAACGCACTGCTTCTTAAAAATCAAATTCTTGCTGAAGAACACGGCTACAACACGATGATAAGAGTCACGTCATGCTTCTCACTGGATTCTTTCATTTCCTAGCTTCACTTGACATCACATTGGATACACAGCTCATCACAATACACCGTGTATCTCATGGTTTCTTCAAGTCTTCCTTTAAATTTGATTTCCAGAATTACACGGCTAGTCCTATCCTCTTGTGTTTCTTCTGTTCTTCAATTTCTTCTAAAACACGAGGACATATGCAGCCGTTTTTCTCCTTTGAGCAAAAATATGCATGGAACACGACTGATACACGACTTAACTCATATCGCCATGTTTCTTTCTTATTTCATACTCTGTTTCTTTCATGTTGAACACAAGTGGAGCACGACAATCCATATTACACCATGTTTTGTGCTGTGCAATTCTTCATTGAAACTTGATGAAATTCTATAGCTCCTCCAAGTTGAAACATCATTGCAAATCCATCTTAATTCATCCTTATCCTATCAAACAAAACAAATTAATCCAGTAAAGTACTAAATTTCACAATAAATTACCAAATATTACATAATTTAGCTTGTTAAAATATATACTAAAACACATATATCAAATTCCCCCACACTTGAGCAATTGCTTGTCCTCAATTAATTAAACTTAAGAATCCAAAAAATTTTTAAAAGAAATTAACCTTACTCAAAACAAAACACACTTTATAATTAAGTTTTTATCAGAATTGAACTTACCAAAGACATCTTATAATGAATAACTACTAAGTAAAACTTATCATCAATCATACCTTCGGTTTTCTTAAACACTCAACTGCCTTTCTTGCATTACTTTTCAAAAATTGAAATTTTTCTGTTAACTTCCAATCATAAACTCAAGCATAGTGTTGTACACCAGATTCTTTAAATACTAAAATTCAACTTCAAAAATTTAACAAAGTTTCTGAAATTAAAACCAAAATAAAAATCAACTAACCAAGAAGAACTCATCAACACTTTGCACACTTATACTAAGAAGTATATACGCCCCTTTTCCTTTTATCAAAATAATACAATAAAAAATGTTTGCATAACTCATCCATAAATTCCCTGGATTTGTTCTTCATCTTTTCAATTTTTCAGTACAGAATACATTTTTTTTTTCCAAGTTCCATCGATAGAGGATAACGACTCATTGCTCTTCTAAGGGACCAATGCCCGCTCATACCAATCAATTCTCAATATTTTTTTTCCATTTTTTCCTGCGAGGGATGGTTTTTGCCCTCATCTTTTCATTCTCCTCTTGATGGGTTTTAGCCTACGTCTTTTTGGCTTATGCTCATGAGAGAGTACTCTCAACTTAATTCATCTAATTCAAGGAAAATCACCAAGAAGCTATTTCATATGTGCATCCATTAAAAATACAAACGTTTAATTATCAACTAGCAATCTTAACTCAATCTCAATTTCAAAATCTAAGTTTAATTCAAAAGTAACTTTGTATCCAAATGATTTCACTATTCTATTTTAGTAAAGAATCCATAATACTAAATTGAGTATTTAAGATCAATTATAAACTCGAAATATTTTTAAGAATCTTAATCCATCTTTATTTATTAATTCATTACTTTTAAAAGTAAATGAAAAACAGAGAGTTTAAATGTTTAATCAATCCTAAGCATGAATCAGATAAGTTCATTAGTAGTATCAATACTATTCAACTTCCTTAGCAATTCAATTTCAACTAAAACTTTTCAATAACTTATTTCTCAAATCAATACAACTTCCAAAAATTCTGATTGAACTTTGTCGAATCTTCTAACATTTATAACTCTTTAGACTTCATTGTTCTATGTTTAGTTCAATTACTGAGAATAGCAATTAGATTAAGTAATGGGGATATTCAATAATACTTGTTCTTCACTTAATCCATTAATTATATATATCAATAAATTACCAAGTTTTTACCAATTTACTTTAGTTTAACTTAACTTCCCCCCACACTTGATAATGACATTGTCCTCAATGTAAAAAATAAGTTAAGAGAACATAAAACATAAATAAAATGACATAAAAGATACAGATAAGAAAAGTACAAGAAATACGACTTCCTTTTACTAAGCTATGTTGCTGAACTAGGATTGAGTAACGATTGAAAAACAAAATTTTTCCTTGGACTGATAGTTAATAATCAAACCGAATCTATCCAAAGAATTTCCAGCAGCCTAAAATAAAAATTATACTAACAACAACAACAACACAAAAGTTAGAAAGAAAAGAAAACAATTAGTTAATAAATATTTACAGACCATGGAAACTTAATTACAATCAAAATAAAGAAAAATAAGCTTTCAGAAATAAGCAACACTTCAATCTTCCTCCTCTCTATTGAATTCTTCCATATCTTCATCATCTTCTTCATTAGCTTTTTGCTGTCTTTCAAAAACATCATCTATAGCAGCATAAAGGGCCACTTCATTAGCAGCTCTATCAAAGGTCCTTGCTGGTTCTATTGATTCATTCTGTTAAACTTCACTAGGACCCTGATTTGACAAGTATCGGAAGGGATCTAGGAATGGAGTAATAGGCCCATTGTAATGCTCCCCTAAAACCTTAAAGGAATCAATCATGAAGTCTTGCATCATCTGTAGCCTTGTATCTATAGATAACCCCGATGATATATTAGCTCCATAATAGGAATGAGAAGCTGAATCACTTCTAGATTGTGTACCCTGATTGCTACTACCGTGATCTCCCTGTAAACCCCTAATTTTTAGGATAATATCAAGTTCAAACCCTAAACCGGAAAGTCAACCGGAAACCTAAGTCAACAAATTCCCAAGAAACCCTAGTAGTTTAGATTCGGCAATCCTGTATTCCTAAATAAAGGAGTCGAAATATGAGTAAAGGGTCTAGTTTGGTTCGTAATAATACTAGGATGCTTTAAAAGATAAGATTAGCAAATTTTCGATCTACTTAAAACCTGACTCAGTACAGACTTCGAAAAGCGTGTCCTAGGGCTCGAAATATTAAATATATGATATTAGTACTGTTGATTTCTCTCAAAAGATGATTTTGATGATAACAAAAAGAGTTAAATGTTTCTCGTATAATTTGTTTAAGTGTGCAGCAATGAATGTTAGCAATATAGAATCATATCAGAAAGTTTATCAGAAGGATAAATGTTTTTTTTTTAAGCATGATAATACATCAGAAGGTAACTCAGAGACTTGGACATAAAGAGAATAACTTTTCAGGAGGAAACTCGGAAGGTACATGAACTGCACAAAATCAAGTGAATTCAAACGTGATTCAGATTTTGAAGACCTAGCTCCAAATGTTGAGTATAAATTGGGTGTTATACTCAATGTGTTCCACAAAGTTGGATTAAATCCACAAGGTTTATTTTTTAAAAAAAAATCATTTGAAGGAACACGAAAATTCTGTCGAAGGAAATAAACGTTAAATTTCAAGAAGCTAAATCTGATTTTTATCAAAAGTAAATTTTTAAGGAGCAAGTTAGTCTGTGTAATGAGAAGGATTTACAAAGTCAGAATTTTATGGATTATGTCCAAATTATTCATGCAAAACAGGAAGATAAGCATGAACAGTGGATAACGGGCAGAAATTCAACACGGTCAAGTTCAAGTCCGATTTTCCAGATTTTAGATAACCATATCAGTTGAAAGATATTTATATTATCATCTGAAGCTGGATTATGAAGATAAATTCAAGATTTCAAATTCAAATTAAGTCAATTGAAGATAAGTTGAAGCTGATATCTCGGAAGTAAACGAGCTGATCTCACGGACGGAAAATCTGGTAGAATTAATCCATTGATTGTCTAGCCGTTGCAGCTATGAGAATAAAATTAAAAAGAAGAACAAGGCAGAAGACAAAGAACTCAGAACAACAAGAACACGAAAACTCAGAAAGTTCAAAAAGCATTCATACGAAAACTGTTAAATTTTACTGTTCATTGAGCGAAAAATTGAGGAAATTCAAATTTTATATTCCTCTTGATTTGATTTTACTCTTTGTGAGTTGAGAGTTACAAGTAGGCTTAGTTGATTGATTGTTTGTGAGAATCAAGCTAAGTGAATTGTAGCCAAAAAGATTGGCAAATACTTCTTGTAACTTCTTTGATTTGATTGGATAGTGGAACATAACCGGTGAGGAGTACCGGGACCCTAGCTTGGAGCTAGAAGAGAGGATTGACGCACAAGGCGGAACCTCTATACATCAATTTGCAATCTCTTCTTCTTATCTCTCTTTATTTTCTAATTTAATTGTTTATGTTTAATATATGTGTTATTTACTCAGAAAGTTAATCAGAGAGTAAATTGTTAACATTTTTCTTACTCAGAGAGTTAGGCAGAAGATTTATAATTTTGAAAGTGTTGTTTCGATTGTAATCCGAATTTTTCCTTAAAGTTTTTATTTGTCAAGATTATTGTCTTAAGAAAGTTTTAAAGCCATTTTAATTGAATAACCAAGTGGAGTGAAATTTTTTTAAAAATTTTGAAAAATAAATTAGATAACCAATTCACCCCCCCTCCCTCCTGGTTATCTTATTGGGACTAACAATTGGTATCAGAGCAGTGTTCTTATATTTTTTAAGTGATCTTTACAAATGGTTGATAACAATATTGCTATTAACCGAGCTCCATATTTTGATGGAACAAAATATCTCTACTGGAAAATGCATATGTCCACTTATATAAAAGCTAATGACTATGGTTCTTGGTAGGTAATTGCTTTTAGAGATTCATAAGTGACATTGACTGATGATGCCAACTTCAATGATGAGGAATTAAAGCTCATTGAGAAGAACAATAAGGCTAAGAATCTTTTACTTACCACTATAGCTCCTTCTGAATTTTATTTAATTTCTTCTTGTGAAACTGCAAAAGACATTTGGGATACCTTATCCAAAACTTATGAAGGAACTAATACTATTAAGGAAACAAAGATTAATTCCTTGTTACAACAATATGAATTGTTTAAGATCAAACCTGATGAGAAAATCAGAGAAGCTTTTAATCGTTTTACTGCTGTCACTAATGAACTGACTTCTCTTGGAAAGAAAATGGATGATTCTGATTTAGTCAGGAAGATACTCAGAATATTACCAAAGTCATGGGATGCTAAAAAGACAGCAATTGAAGAAGCCCAAGACCTGAACAAGCTAACTCTTAGTCAACTAAGGGAGAAATTACTAGCCTATGAGTCACACATTAACACAACTGAGGAAGCAGAAGGAAGTTCAAGAGCCATAGCATTCAAAGCAAGAAAAGTCACAAATGATGAAACTGATTCAAATGATGACAACATTAAAGAAAGTGTTGGCATGCTTGCAAAAAGATTGAGCAAGTTCTTTAAAGGTAAAAAATATAACAATTTCAATAAAACTAACAAATCAAGTGCAGGAAAGAATTACAAAGAAAAGGAAGAAAAGAAAGAAAAGAAGGAAATCGTGTGTTACGAATGCAAACAACCTGGTCACATCAAGTACGAATGTCCTATATTGAAGAAGAAAATGAAGAAATTCAAGAAGAAAAGTCGTGCTATGATGGCGGCATGGAGTGATCTTGATGAATCAGAAGGTGAATCAGAGGATACAAGTGACAACAAAGAAGAAGCGAATCTGTGCTTGATAGCTGCATCCGAGGTACATTCTGATTCCGATGAAGATATTAATGAAAATGACATTTATTCCGAAATGAAAAAGCTACTGAAGGTGTTACGCCCCAAAGGGTACCCTAAACGTGGCAGTCCACCGTACACAATATTAAAGCCTAAGAATGACCACCTCAGTCACGCGAAGGCTTCCATACTATGTACAAGGCGTCTAACACATAAAGGAGACACATCGGAATGATACATTTTATGTTGATACAATTGAGTAACAATGTAAAGGAAATACAATTTACTATACTTCAGATACAAATCACTATACTTCAAAATACAAATCATTCAACTTCGATTACATTCATCCACAGACTTCCCTACATAAACTATTACAAGACAAATCATAAACTAGCTGATAACTTCAACATTCACATTCTTTGCCAAAATCTCGGAGTCATTCCCGGCTCCAATCAATTCAGTCCTCACTTTGTATTCTTGAGATAACCTGTTCATTTAAACAACTAGAGGGGTATAAGCTACACTAGCTTAGTGAGAATTTCCTTAATTCCGTACCATACAAGCAAGTTATAATCAACCATATGCTATGCATGAACAAACACATGAGCAAACAATTATGTATGGGTATCCAGAACCCACACACAGAACGAATTTACGCCCTCCGTATCTTGGGTTAGGGATGGTATTGAAGTCTACACGACCGCTGCCAGTCCCCAAGCCCTCGGCTCACAGCACTCGCCTCGGCTAGGCTCACACATGGAATGCATCCCCGATGCGCCTTAGTTTCCTATGAATGAGCTCTGATCCTGGGTCTCATTATTTAAACGAGTCCTCGGACCATACCGATCGACCTGCGTAGGAGTAGCACGCTACCAAATGCAATATGTCCGATGCGATGCATGATCAATTTACTTTTTGCTTAGGTCAAAATATTTATACATTATTTAGAGTGACCAGCCAATATCATACACATAACAAAAATAATATGAACAGTGCAGTTATCCAATCAAATCGTGGTTTCGATATGCTTTAGTATTCTTTGGCATACATTCATCACAGCCTCATCATATATCCCGTCTCCTTTCATATCGATTTTTATCTTGTTCCTAGAATTTAATGCAACTAACTACAAGCACAATCAAGGTAACAAAACAAGGAGAAAACTCACTCGGCCATTGGATCACCGGTCTTCTAGTAATAGTAATCCGATGGTAGGGAATCGTCGAATTCGGGATCACCTAACAAGGAAGAAATACTCTAATAAGTATTTCAACTCAACTAATCAAATGATTTTATACGAACTATCAAATTCGTAATTCGCATCCTAAGCGGGAATTACAACTTAAAACGGCCCTAACTTGGTCATTTTAACTCGGAATCTCGCAAATTATATATCGATTTCTATCTACTTCGAAAGATCTATCTATTCCTAATATTATATTTAAGTTTTGAAAACTTTGAAGCTTTGAAAAGTTCGGATCAGATTAGGGCAGCAACAACTTCAACTTTCGAAAGGTAGTTTTGTAAATGTTTGTAATATTCCTACTATATAAATTAGCTATACATGCAATGTGAGTGATTTCCTAACTTGAATGACATGAGATGAACTTAATGTATGCATGATCTTGATGATTTTGCTAAAAGAAAATTTTATAACTTTTTATTTTGCAAGACCATAATAACAACTACTTATGAAAAGTCTATTTTTAACTTTGATCATTTCCATTTGTTTTGGATTTATTACTTAAGAAAATATAATTATTTTTGCTAAAATTGAGTCTTCATTATATATATTACTTATGACCTTCATTTCTACATAAAAATTTCCATTTTACTTTGTAAACATATTTTTAAAATTGGTCCATTCCAAAATCCGAATTTTTGTAAGTAATGTTTTTGAGTGATTTCTTTAAGTAAAAATCATTTATTTAGAAAATTAGGGCTCAATCATACATAACCACTAAGGACTTCATTCTTACACAAAAATTTGCATTTTACACTTTGCAAATATGTTTTCCAATATGGTTTACTCAAAAATCCGAATTTTAGAAAATCCACTTTTTGAATGATTCATTTGGGAAAAACTTGTTTAATGCATTAAAATTTGAAGCTTTACTATATCTATTGTCTAAGGACTTCATTTAACACATAAAACTTGCAATTTGAGCTCAAATACTAAGTGATTACATATGCATCATCTCAAATTACGAATTTGACAATTTGATCACTAACTCAAATTTTTCCATTTTAATTCCATTTCTTGTTTTATACATTACTCATGCCTAAACTCATTTTAACTTGTAAAAATCATTCTTAATGATATCTATTACCTATACTCTTCATTTTTCACATAAAACATGAGTTTTGGAGTTGATAAATGGGTTTTAAAAATTGGTCTTGGTTGGGATCCGAATTTAGAAAATTTATTTTTGGTCATATCTTTTGATAAAATCTATCTAAGCTTATGAAAATCCATTCCTTACATATCATATCTTATGAGCCTTTCATTTCTTAATAAAAACTTCATTTTTGAGTTGGAAAACATGTTTTTAAAATAGGCCTTGGCCAAAATCCGAAAATAGAATTTTTATAACTTTTGAAAATCACTTTTGATTCTTGTAAAAAGAAGTCTTGATGATATACATATATTAAGCCTTCATTTTCTTAAGTAAAAATTACATTTTGACACTTGGAAAGTGGTTTTTAAATATTGGCTTGCCAAAATACGAATTTCACAAATTTTGTTCAAGTTCAAATTAAATCTACACATAATATGAACATACACCTAGATGAAACCCATGAAAACAAACTTTAAACTCATAGATCTAAACTTTGCTCATCAAAATTACTCATTTATGTTATCTATACCCTAAGCCCTTCATTTTAAATGAAAAATACACATTTTGAAGTTGAAAAACCACTTTTCTAACTATGGTTCCATTTTCATCCGAATTTTCAAAATTGATTTTTGTTGGCAAAATAGATCTTGGTTTCCTACAACTTTCCTACCATCATCAAGCTA
This sequence comes from Combretum micranthum, assembly GCA_024138025.1. Classification (NCBI taxonomy): domain Eukaryota; kingdom Viridiplantae; phylum Streptophyta; class Magnoliopsida; order Myrtales; family Combretaceae; genus Combretum; species Combretum micranthum. The sequence continues at coordinate 130,664 of JAMXBD010001007.1, read as the reverse complement.
TAGCAAGTTGTTCATGAACATAAACAAAGATCTAATGCATCTATGAACTCAAAACTTTAGATCTAGTTTTCTAAACTAGTTTTACATGCATGAATCACTAAGATAGACATGTGGATGCTAGATCTATGCATAAATCATAAGGAATAACAAAATAACAACTTAAATAACAAGATCTATGGCATAAACAAAAATCAAAGCTATAAAAAGTTAGATCTACAATATATATCAACTTTAAACAAGAAAATAATTGAAATACAAGATAATAAAAGTAAAAAGAGAGAGTTTCATTTTTGGCATCATCATCCTAAGCTTTTAAGCTTATGGAAGGTCATTTGATGCATGAAACCTTCATTACATTTTACCTATACCACCTATGGAAGCTTAAGAAGAAGGTTTGCTTAAGAAATCTTCAAGAAATATGTGTGGGAGCTCCAAAAAAAATAGGGAGCAAGGTTCCTTGCAAAACAAGAGAGAAAGAAGAAAGAAAGAGAGGAAAAAGAGAGGAAAAGAAGGAGTAAAAGAGATAGGGTTTCAAATGAATAAAATGAATAAATGAAAGGCATTAAATGGAGAGAGAGGAGGGTATTAAATGAAAAAGAAAAAAAATAAAACAAGGGCAGAAATTGGGATGCTGTCCACGTGAATTTGAGTGAGGAGAGAGAGGGTTTATTTGAAATTTTTGACTAAAAATTGAATTGTGTAATAAATGGTGTGTGTAGCTTCTTTAAGAAGGAGTGGAATATAATTAATTTAGTCAAAAATGGAGTAATTAAAGGACAATGGCAGCCATGAAGGAGTCAAAAATCTGCCATCAATTGTGGGATAATGTGTAGAAAGATTGAAGTGAAAAGGAAATGATATGTGTAAGGTTGAAGGTATGGGTTGTAAATGTACTTTATTAATAAAATAAAATAAAATTGGAAAATTTATTCCAAATAATTGTAGCAGATTTTCCATAATTAAAATTAAATAATTATTTGAATTATTTTAGTATTTTAACAAATATGTTACCGGTACGATCAAAATACGCGAATATGAGCTATAAATAATATTTTTATAACTCGAAAAATTCTAAAAAAATTATTTTATGAAAATATAAATATTTTTAAATTATTAAATTAATTTATTTTATTTTTAGTATCGGGTCTTAAACAGAATCTGATCCCGTAAAAGCCCGAACTAACTAAATTTTAGAAAAACAAAATTTTCTATAACATATAAAATATTTATCTAAAAATATAAGACTTTATAAGAATAATAAAATTTTGTAATGAAATAAAAATGAATAGTGCAAATGACTAATCAATTACCGGTAATAATAGAAATACGATAAAAGGTTATAACTATAACTTTTATAACCCGAAAAATTATATAACTGATATATTTAGAAATCTCATGAAATTACGAGTCTAACGGTACTATTGGTATATTTTTGATATCTCGAGCCTCGAGACATGCTTTTCGAAGTCTGTATCCGAACGGGTTCGAAATAGGTCAAAAATTTACCAATCTGATATTTTTAAACAAACTCATATTACTATGAGCTATTTTACATATTTAAACTACATCTCGGCATCTAGGGCTAGGGGTGCTAGGTTGCCGGACTTACACTATTGTATTCTGGTTAGGGTTTCCGGGTGATTTTCCGGTTTAGACCTTTACCAATTTGGAAACTGATATTTATGTTTATACAACATATTTAATTTGAGAAATTTATTTTAAATTTTATTTTTGTAAGTATTTAATATCTCTTAATGTTTTCGGAATTCTTGAATTGAGTTATATTTTCGAAAGTCAATCGTTATTTGCTTTTTAATAATTTGTTTTTGAACTTTATATTATCTGTTTTTATAAGTCGGAGTTAAATATGGAATTTTTCGTACGTCGTGGTTTTGAATTTGAAGACCACTGAGTTTTTATTTTATTGTTTAAAGATTTTCATTTTCTCAAGATTAAGAAGTTTCTGAATCGTTCGTGATTTAGGACTTATCGAAATTCGATTTTAATTTGGAGTGATTTTTAGGGTTTATTTTCGAAGTTCATCTTGGAATTATTTACTAAAATTTTCCGGGGCTTACAGAAGGCACTAAAGAAAGCAGATTTAAAAATCACAAAATTAGAAGTAGAAAACAAAGCTCTTAAAAACGAAAAGGACGTTTTGCGTCAAACGAACAAACTTCTCATTGATGAAAATGATATTTTGAAAAATGATAATGAGAAATTGTTCGTCAAAACTGATGGTGTCAAGAAAGAAAATGAAATTTTGAAAACCGAAATCAAGGACTTAAAAGGTAGAGTCGAAGATCTTTCTCAATCAATCATAAACACGTTCAACAAATTTAATGAAAGTGATAAGAAATTGAATATGTTAATTGGAAGTCAAAGACCGTCTTTTATCAAACATGGGTTAGGATATGAATCTAGAAATTCATCAAAAAATTCGAAAAAGACGATTTTTGTGAAAGAAAATAAACCAGCGAACAACCAAGCTACTATTCATAAAACAACAGATGTTGTATAACTAAGAGAAAGAGATCGGGATTAAGGTTGCATGACTTATGGACCACCCCAACCCCGAATGGAGGGTACAAATCCATTCACATATGGCTACCGGAGAGTCATATGCTTGTATGCTCATTTGCTTGTGCATTCATATGATTGATTAACTATAACTTGGTTGTATATATATCTTGAATGAGTTGTTATTTGGAAATGAACCTCGCTAAGCTCGTAAGCTTATACCCCAATAGTTTTCTATTGTAGTATGAATATCTATGGCTATCTCCGAGAAGCTACTTTCCTTAGGTACAACTTTTGGACTCTAAGGAGTTTTTTTGAAGAAGTCGGGACCTAGATGTAGGCATAGACTTCTAGTTGAATCTCCTAAATTGATATATGATGGTTGTTGTAAGAGACTTTTGAGAACTTAAGAACTCTTAATATTTTTACGGGGGTATACCCTTTAGATCATGTAATAGATTAAATCTAGATATAACTGTTATGATTCACATTCTTGTTGCTATGTGTGTCTCTTTAAACTATTTCGAATCAAAGTATGATTCCCTATATATTGAATGTGAGCCTTATACCCGGTGTTCAAACTCATGGAGAGACTAAGGTTGTCATACTTGAGTTTAAATATCGAATGTGGCGGACTGTCGCGTTTAGGGTACCCTTAGGGTGTGACGCTTCCTCCTCCATCTTCCATCTATAAAAACAATGGAAGTGATAAGAATAGTACGAGTCATTTCATCTCTAGGTGTCACATCTGGAAATAACCCTAAGCTCTTTACCAACCTTGTGATGAAAGCTCCACATGAAATCATACCACATCTTCGATCAATGGCTTGCCTCTTCATAGCAAAAGCCAACTGAACTCCTAAGTTGATGTAACAATTAATAAGACTGTGGAGATACTCCATATCTTGTGCATTTACCATTCCTATACTCTTTGCCTCTCCTAATCAAAGAATGAACTAGCAACTAATGAGTAACTCTCCATTTAAGCTTCTTTAATTTAGATCCTTATATGAAGAAGCACTATAGGATTTTGAATCAATCGCCCATTCATTCCACAAACTTGTGTTAATCACTCCATGAGGTAAAGTATGATGTAATTGCTTGAAATCCTCCTCTTCCACCTCTTCTTCCGTATATAACCCACAAGCAACAAAAAAATTTGTCATTGAAATTTCTTGAGGTTATCCAAATACAGTAAAATTCAAGGTATTATTTAGACCATGTAGTGGATAAGGATTATTAGCCTTAGAGTTAAAGAAATTCTACAGTTAAGGCTCTATAAGCTCGCTCTCGAATACTAAACAACCGCTCCTATGAACCCATCGACCATAAAGATCTCAATTTTGAAGTTAATCTATAACATTCCATCAATTCCCAATCCACGTACATATTAGGAATGAAGGGTTTCCCAAATAGTTCAACATACTTCTTCTTCTCATTTGCATTAAGATGCAAAGGAGTGAGTATCCCCCTGGAAGAAGAACCTGAAATTGTACCCTTTTGCTTCTTTTTAGCTTTACCCTTGTTTACCATCTATAGAGTAGCAAGTACCATCAATTTGAGCCAAAAATTATAAACTAAAGTAGCTAAATAATACACATACTACTGTTGGAGCACACATTCTATCAAAACGTTATTCAAGATTACTTGAACAATTCATACTCTAACAGGAAACACATAGAATTGTTATTCTACTTCAATTAAAGGCTTCAAAGAGTTTCATGGTTCCACAATATTATTTAGGATTCATACTATCTAAAAATACCCAAAACTCATTTCATCTGATCCAAACCCTAATTTGAAACTCAAGCAAATCAACTTATTTCATGCATTATAACTCTTACTTAAAACTATCCTTGAAAGAACAAGTTTCAGCATTGCATGTCTATAATCCAAAAGCCCCAATTTTTTCAAATGAAACCTTAATTTTATTATCAACTCAAATTGACAGCAATCTTAGCTAAATAAGAGGAATATAATAAGAGGGGAGTTAGAACATAACTTGATGAATATTTTGTAGTAAGAGGAAATAGATTTCGAAGAAATGAAAAACAATCCGTGTTCGTATAGAGTTTTGAGTGGGAGAGTGTTTGAATTGTTCTTTTGAATTTTTTTTTTAAAGCCCTAATACAAGTTCATATTTTTGACAGAGGAATTGGTTAATAGAATAAAGCACAGTGGGAAGCAAAATCATGTTGTTTTTGAATGAAAACAATATGACGAAAACATGCATAACGGACTAAAGAGTGCTAATATTATCTTGAAAAACATGCCAGAAACATGGCAGCCCACATGCCATCGTCCATCTTTGGAAACTTATGGTGCTAATAAGAAACGATGTGGACATGCCATGCCCAAACCCATCCTGTTTCTTATTGTCCAAGAGGTGTCAATTTCCCGCTTAACAACACGTTGGGAACATGACAAGCCCAACCCTGTCGTGTTTCCTACTGAGCTTAATGTCTTAATTTCTGCTCAACAACATGTCGAGTATACGGCAGCCTTAGTACTCATTTTCTTTAACAATTTCCAACCAATATACTACCTAGAAAACACGGTGACTATATGACATTCCTTAGTCCAGCGTGTATCTTACTGGAACTAGTAAAGGATGGCAGACATTAGAAACATGACTAAAGCATGATTTTCCATGTTCCGTCGTGTTTTACACTGTCCAATACATCCCTTCATTCAGACCTAAACACGACAGCAACATGCCACAAAATAACCTTTCATGCTTCTCTCTGTAAATTTCATTTCTAATTCCTTAAACAAAACACGAGTCTTCCAAATTAATCTTAATTAGTTGTATATCTTAAGTTAATTAGAACTTTAACTACTACACTTAGTTCCTAAATTTATTTAGTTTCCATGCAAAAATCATAAATTATAAATAAATAAAAATAATTTACAATTATTTATAATGTAGATAGATTTTACTCAGATAAGAAATGAAGTTGAACTTCCTCTCTTTAAGAGAGCTCACTATCATTCCTAGATATAATTTGAGTAATTGACCATTAACTTTGAATTTCCCTAAGGTGGGGTGTTCTACTTCAATAGTACCATAAGGAAAAACTTTTGCTACTATGAAGAGTCTAGACTACCTATATTTCAATTTTCTAGGAAATAATTTAAGCCTGGAATTATATAGTAACACTTTGTCACCATCCTTAAATACCTTAGGTTACTTTATCCTTTGATCATGATATCTCTTAGTTTTCTCTTTATAAAGCCTAGAGCTCTCATATGCCAGTTGTCTAAGCTCATCAAACTCATTTAATTAGTACAATCGCTTCTTTTTAGCCTCTTCCAGATCAAGATTCAATTGTTTGATTGCCCGATATGCATTATGTTCTAACTCTATTAGCAGATGACAAGACTTCCCATAAACTAATTAATAGGGGGTTGTTCCTAATGGAGTCTTAAATGTAGTTCTGTAGGCCCATAAAGCGTCATCTAGCTTATCTAACCAGTCTTTCCTATGAATAGCAACAGATTTCTCCAAAATTCTTTTGAGTTCATGATTAAATAACTCTACTAGACCACTAGTTTGAGGATTAGAAGGAGTAGCTAATCTATGATTGACTTCGTATCTCCTTAAAACTTTCTCCATTTGGGGATTACAAAAATAAGTTCCCCTGTCACTTATGATTGCCTTGTGTGCCAAACCTTGCAAATAATCATTTTAAGAACTTAGTGACTACCCTAGAATCATTTGTAGACAAAGCCTCAGCTTCCACCCACTTAAAAACGTAGTCTACAGCAACAAGAATATATTTTTTCCCATCAGATTTAGGAAATGGCCCCATAAAATCAATTCCCCATGCATCAAATACTCCACACTCCAATATAAAGTTCTGAGGCATTTCATCTTTCTTAGAAATATTTCCAGATCTTTGGCATCGGTCAAATCTAGAACTAAAGGCTTGTGCATCCTTAAACAGTGTTGGCCAATAAAAACCACATTGAAGAACTTTATGTGCCATTCTATTAGAACTATGGTGACCACTAGCTAAACCAGAATGGCAATGCTCTAAGATTTTCTACCCTTCATACATAGATACACACCGTCTCATAACCTAATCAGCACATATCCTAAAAAGGTAAGGATCATCCCATATATGGTACTTTAAATTAGAGAAAAACTTTTTCCTTTAGTGGGAATTCAATTCCTTTGTGATTATTCTAGCTATTAAAAAGTTATTTATATCAGCGAACCAAGGAACTTTGTTATCATCAAGTTGTTCATTCAAATTCAAGATAGAATAAAGTTTTCCTTCAAGAAAGTGGTCATCAATTTCATATTCGTCCAAGCTACCTAAATCAGGATTTTCTAACCTAGATAGATGGTCCGCAGCGAGATTATCCGCTGCTTTTTTATCTCTAATTCCTAGATCAAACTCTTATAAAAGAAGGATCCACCTAATCAGTATAGGTTTAGCATCGGATTTGTTAAACAACTATTTTAAAGCCGAATGGTCAATGTAAACAATGGTTTTAGAAAGAATGTTGTATAATTCTCTTGAGCATCATTCAAAGTTTTACTAGCATGATAAATAGGTTGGAAATGTTTTTCTCTCCTTTATCCTAATACAACTCCTATGGCATAATCACAAGCGTCACCCATTAGTTCAAAAGGTAAGTTCCAATCCGGAGCAACCATGATTGGTGCTTTAGTTAATTTGTCCTTTAATAAATTAAAAGCCTTTAAACATTCTTCATTAAAATCAAAGGGACTATCTTTCTCTAGCAATTAGTTAAAGGTCATGCCAGTTTTGAAAAATCTTTAATAAATCTACGATAAAAGCCTGCATGACCTAAAAAACTTCTTATTACTTTAACATTAGAAGGAGGTAGAAGACTACTGATAGTTTCAATCTTGGTTGAATCTACCTCAGTTCCCTTATGAGAGATTTTGTGCCCTAAAACGATACCCTCTTGAACCATAAAATGACATTTCTCCTAGTTTAGAACTAAGTTTGTCTCTTCACAATGTTCCAAAACCTTTTTCAAGTTCTCCAAACATGATTCAAACGAGTCTCCATATACGGAAAAGTCATCCATAAACGCTTCCATATTATCCTCCGCTAATCCTTGAAATAAGGACATCATGCATCTTTGAACGGTAGCAGGAGCATTACATAGACCAAAAGGCATTCGTCTATAAGCGAATGTTCCATATGTACAAGTAAATGTCATCTTTTCTTGGTCTAAAGGGTCAATAGGTATCTAAAAGTAGCTGGACATTCCGTCTAAAAAGCAATAATACAAGTGTCCAGCTAACCTTTCTATCATTTGATCTACAAAAGGGAGAGGCAAGTGACCTTTCCTGGTTGCTGAATTCAATTTCCTATAATCTATACATACCCTCTAACCAGTGACGGCTCTCGTTGGAATCAACTCATTATTAGCATTAAGAACGACCGTCATACCCCCTTTTTTAGGCACTACCTGTACAGGACTAACCCAAGGGCTGTCCGAAATAGGATAGATAATGCCCGCATTAAGGAGTTTTATCACCTCCTTCTTAACTACTTCTCTCATGTTAGGGTTCAAACGCCTTCGAGGTTGCACAACTGGTTTAAAACTCTCTTCCAAACGAATTTTATGTGTGCATAACAAAAAACTGATTCCTTTTATATCAACTAACTTCCAAGCGATAGCTTCTTTATGATTTCTAAGTACCTCCTATAATTCTTTCTTTTAAATTTCAGATAAATTAGTAGCAATTATAACAGATAATTTAGAATCGCTTTCCAGAATTGCATATTCCAAAAATTTTGGCAAAGGTTTCAACTCTAAAAATGGTGGATCCTCAATAGATGGTTCATCTATTTTCATATCATCCCTATTGATCTTCAAAAATCCATGATTATTGATTATTTGCTCATCATTATTCAGCTGTTATACTAAGTTCAAACTTTCAGGAGTTGTTATGCCATCTATATCATGTGCATGCAAAACTAATTCAACAAGGTCCTTATAAACCAATTCCAAAAAGCAAGAATTAATAGAGAAATCAACTAAGTCAACAGAAAAGCAAGAATCATCTTGATGCATAGAATTTTTCATAGAAACAGGAATATTTACAACTACGTCTTCATCACCTACTCTTAAAGTTAGTTTCCCATTAGCTACATCAATTATTGCCCTAGTAGTAGCTAAAAATGGTCACCCTATTATAAGGGGGACGTCTACATCTTCTTCCATGTCTAGGATAACGAAGTCTACGAGGAAGATGAGACTTTCCACCTTTGCAAGGACATCTTCTATTATTCCTCTAGGGTATTTAACTGACCTATCACCTAGTTGAAGACTCATACAGGTGGAGTTTGGATCACCTAAGCCTAATCTTTTAAAGAGTTTAAACAGCATCAAGTTAATGCTAGCACGTAAATCAGCTAAAGCACGTTGCATTTCCAGATTCCCATTAAAGCAAGGAATAAGGAAACTACCTGGATCCTTTAGCTTTTTAGGGACTCGGTTCTACAAAATAGTCAAACACTCTTCACCCATGGTCACATGAGACAACTCTTCCAGCTTTTTCTTATTGGATAAGAGATCTTTAAGAAACTTTGCATTGCGTGGCATCTGTGCAAAGGCCTCCACAAAGGGTAAATTTATATGTAATTGTTTGAATAAGTCTAGAAACTTACCGTAATGGTGGTCTTTATCCTTGTTCCTTAACCAGGATGGATAAGGGACAAGTGGCACATACTCCTTCAATTTTGGTGGGGAGGGCTGCTTCTCATTCGAAACATAATCATTCTCTTTTGGTAGGTCAATTGCACCCTCTTTTCAACCTTTGTTCCTTTTTTATTCTTCTATTTCTCTCGCTGGAGCTCCCTTCCACTACATAAGGAAATACCTTTCAATTGTTCCTTCAGATTCAGTTCGGTGTTCCCTGGTAGTATGCCCTAGTTCCTCTCCGCCAGTGTTTTTGCAATCTGTTCAATTTGATTTTCCAGATTGTGAATCGATGCCTCATGATTCCGGAGTGTTGCATTATTTGTCTAGATAAATTGCTACAATAGATCTTCCAAGGTAGGCTTTTTCTCTTAATTATTAGTCCTTGGAAGCCTAAGAGGAGGAGGTGTTTGCCTCTGAAAATCTGACCACTCCATGAAAAATTTGGGTAATTCCTTCATACGGGATTGTATGTATGGCTGAAAGGATTATTTTTAGTTCTCATTGGATTGCCCAAAAAATCAACTTGTTTATAACTTTCTTAACTAGCACTAGGGTAATCCATATAAGATCATTGTGAATGAGCTTACATGGATAATCATTTCACTTCGGCTGCCAATGCATCTACTTTTGCTGCTAAGCATGACATTGCATCAACTTCATGAACTCCCATTACTTTTCTTTCTCATGATCACCCAGATGACCATTGGTAAGAGTTGATGGCCATATCTTCAAATAATTGTAAAATTTCCTCAGGAGTTTTATGATTGAGAGTTCCTTCGGCTGCTACATCTATCATTTGCAGAGTACTGCAATTCAAACCGTTGTAAAACATTTAAACTTGCATCCAAGTAGGCAGACTGTGATGTGGACACTGCCTAAGCAATTCCTTATATCTCTCCCAGGTGTCATAAAGGGTCTCCGACTCCAATTGAGTGAATGTGGAAATATCTTATTGGAGTTTAACTGTCTTCGCTGGTGGGAAACACTTAGCAAGGAATCTTTCAGCTAATTCTTGCCATGAGTTGAAAGATCCCGATGGTGAAGAAATCAACCAATGCTTGGTTTGCCCTGGAGAGAAAATGGGAAGAGTCGAAGTCTGATGTTGTCATTTGTTGCTCCTACGATCTGGAATGTGTCACAAATTTCCAAAAAGTTCTGGATATGAAGATTTGGATCTTCATCTTGTAGGCCATCGAATTGGACACAATTATGGACCATTTGGATGATACTTAGCTTGATTTCAAAATGATTAGCTACTATTCTTGGTCGATTTATGCTGGACTGAATCCCCGTCAAGGTCAGTCTTGTACATTCCATCATAGTACGATGGATGGCTTCATCTTGATTATTCACTAATCCTGAATTTATCAATCCTTGTTGTGGGTTTTTCACATTGAAAGGAGCTGGAGGTTGGATGTTTCTATCACCATCCGCTATTTTGATTGAAGTTGATGGTTTGTTTCTGATCTGATTGGAGAGGATTCCAATATGTCCTTTGTCATTCTTCTTCTATTCCTAAGTGCAGTTTTCTCCGGTTCATGATCAAAAGCAAGAAGCCCTTCCGATCGGCTTCTAGTCATGCAACAGCAGGCAATAATGGAATATTAAATTTCAACTCAAGTAGATAAAATAAAGAAAAATATAAAAATACAGAATCAAACAAAATTATTTAGTAGATTAATAGATATTAAGGCTGCCCTAATAATTGCTGATCCCCGGCAACGACGCCAAAAACTTGATATATTTTGGTTGAGTAATCAAATTATATTTCTATTCAAACCTTCTAATTCAACCAAAAGTTAAGGCAAGTATACCTATCTTGTGAATATAGTCTAGTGAGAACGGGTATCGTCCCTTAGCGATTAGAAAAATTCATTAGATTCAGCCTATTTCTCTATTATCTACTTCAGATTAATCAATTAATCCATACTAGTATTAAGAAATTTTTTATTAAAACTTTTTTTTTTACTATAATCCAGAACAAACAATCAACAAGAATTTGGATTCAATTTACTTAGCTCATCCAAATAACAAATCTCCCCTAAGAAAATTACTATGATTAGCATATAATATTAATATCAATGCGGTTTATGTTAGTTCTGAACCAAAAGATCCCTAAAATAGATTAATATCTATCTCGAGATTACTAATCACTAATTCTTTAGATCTACCTATTAAAACTTCATTTAATTAGTAACAATCTAAGAATCACATTATAGATCTATGAATCTTTTACAATCAATTAGGTCGCAAAACTTTTGTAGTTCCATCTCTAGTAACCCAAACAAGTCTCTCTAATTACGCTGATCTATTCCTATATGTAATCTTTCAATTAAGATATAAGAAATCAGATATAGAAATAATATCCTAGAAATACTATTCTATATAACAATTCAAAACACGTAATCAGACTCAAAAACAACATAAACTTTCATTTAATTATGTTTAAGTACATGACATAGTAATTTCAAAGGTTTAATTTGCTATTTAGATAAAATAGATCTACTCTTCCATCTCTAAATGCAATAGCAGTAAGAAACTATTACAATGAAGCACAAAAACGGAGAGAATACAACTTACTAAGAAATTTTGGACTGATCTTGACAAGATCTTGATCAAACTCTCCTAATCTTGATGAACACTGTTTTGAATACTGGTATCTCTCCTTAATTTCGTCTAAAAAAAGCTTATAATAATGTTGTTCTCTCTTTTTTTGAACCATAGGCTTCTATTTATAGTAAATAGGATTGGTTAAATTCCTAAGATAAGACAAAAATAAGTCCTAAGATATTTCAAACACAGTTGACTGAGTCTTTAGGAAAAACACGAGTGGAACATGAGAGCAATTGACATGTTATGTAATGCACTGCTTCTTAAAATCAAATTATCGCTGAGGAACACAACTATAACACGATGATCAAAATCACGTCGTGCTTCTCATTGGATTCTTTCATTTCCTAGCTTCACTTGATAGCACATTGGATACATGGCTCATCACAATACATCGTGTATCTCACAGTTTCTTCAAGTCTCCCTTTAAATCTGATTCCTAGAATTACACGGCTGAAGCATGGCTAGTCCTATCCTCTCGTGTTTCTTCTGTTCTTCTAAAACACGATGACATATGCAATCATTTTTCTCCTTTGAGCAAAAGTATGCATGGAACACAACTGATACACGGTTGAACTCATCTCGCCATGTTTCTTTCTGATTTCATACTCTGTTTCTTTCATGTTGAACACAAGTAGAGCACGGCAATCCATATTACACCATGTTTCTTACTGTGCAATTCTTCCTTAAAACTTGATGAAATTCCATAATTCCTCCAAGTTGAAACATCCTTGCAAATCCTTCTTCATTTCTTCATGGTTGATCCAACTTTCTTGTCAACTCAATCAATTTTTCTCCTAAGCTCTTAATTCATCCTTATCATATCAAACAAAACAAATTAACCCAATAAAGTACTAAATTTCACAATAAATTACTAAATATTACACAATTTAGCTTGTTAAAATATATACCAAAACACATATATCACCTGCGCTCTTAACCCCTAAGCAATGAAATTGAGATAATTGTGATAATACTTCATAATAATATAAGAAAGCTTAAAAATATCATATTCGTTAATTTTTAGTATGTTTCTGATCCGAATAGGGTCAATTCTCGAAAAGTGTTTCCCTAGGGTCTAAATAGTAAAAATAGTCCAATAACACCGTTAGAGTCGTAATAATACAAGGATTTCAAAAATATCACTTTTATAATTTTTTGGTAGCTAAAAATATTATATATCTCATTTATCCATATTTTCTTTATTACTAGTAGATTATTAATCTTGTTTACTATTCATTGTCCTATTCTACTATTCATCTATCTCTACTTTTTCTTACTACCTATACACCTATTTCCTACATTTTTCTTTTCCAATACAGCTTCCCATCTATCATATCTTATATCTTAATCATTTTTCATTACAAAAATACAAATTTAATAAAATTATCTCCCCATTTCCCTATGGATGCCTCCCCTCCTCTCTCTAATCCAATTATTTTTATTTTTCAATTTATTTTATTACATCTAATTTTTGTCCACAAAACTCTATAAATACCTCATTTCCCTCCGTTTCTTTCACACACACTTTTTTTTAAAACCAAAACTCTCCTAAAATCACTCAACAAAAATCCTCTCCACAAATTTCTCTCTACCACTTTTCTTTATTCTTCTAACCAATAGGTAATTATCCTAAACCTTCTTTATGTTCATGTAACTTAGTATGAGCTTAGTGTGTATTTTCTAAAAACCATAAGAGGTTAAGAAAGCACAATAGGTTCATACTTTATTCTTGTTCATATATACATTCTTATACTTTTAGATTTTTAATAGATTAAGAAATAAACACTTTCTTTTTATAATATGGTAACCTAAGTTTAGTAAAAAAATTTGTTAAATTTTTATAAAAAGTTTAAGATTGAACTCTTTTTAACTCCATAACAAAACCAAGAAGCAAACTAGTTTTCAAAGTTAAGATAAAATCAACCCATAAAATTATAAACCCACTTAGGAAAATAATGAATTTCAAGTTTCTAAAGAAGGAACTTATTTTCAAAGAATGTAAATATGATAAGATAAAAAACAAAGGATTTTATGAATAAAGAGGATTCTTTTCAAATAAAATTTGTAGAGGAAATAAAAGACCAAGTTTTAGAAAACAAGAACTTATATTTTGAGCAAGAAATATGAAAAGTAAAAGACTCATTTTCTAAGACCATTCTAAATACAAATTTATAAATAGGTCATCAACAACTTAATGAACTTTTGATAATTTTGATCTTTTATCACTAGAAGTAAAAAATTATAAAGCACCAAAGTTAAAGGAAAAATTACTTGTTTTGGAAAAAGGAATGAGAAAAATAAAATAAGAATATACTCATTTATAATAACCCAAGAAATATTAAATACTTGCAAAAATAAAATTTAAAATAAATTTCTCAAACTAAATGTGTTGTATAAACATAAACCCTCAGTTTCCAAATTGGCAAAGATCTAAACCGAAAAGTCACCCAAGAACCCTAAGTGGAATATAGTAGTTCAAGTTCGGCAATCTCACACTCTTAGCCCTAGAGACCAAGGTGTGGTTTAAGTGTGTAAAGTAACTCGTAGTAATATAAGGTCGCTTAAAAATTTTAGATTGGTAAATTTTTTACCTATTTCAAACCCGTTCGGATATAGACTTTGAAAAACATGTCCTGGGGCCCGAGATATAAAAAATATACCATTAATACTGTTAGACTCGTATTTTCATAAGGATTTCAAAAATATTAGTTTTATAATTTTTCGATAACTAGAAATATCTGATTTTGAGATTATATTCGTATTTCTTTACTATCGGTAATTAACTAGTCTTTTGCATTATTCACTACTAGTCGTTACACAATTTTACTACTCTTGTATACCCTTATATTTTTAGATAAGTATTTATAGATCATAGAAAATTATGTTTTTTTAAAATTTAGTTCGTTTCGGGTTTTTACGGGATCAGTTTCTGTTTAAGATCCGATACTAAAAACAAAATAAATTAATTTAATAATTGAAAAATATTTTTATTTTCATAAAACAACCTTTTAGAATTTTTCGGGTTATAAAAATATCAATTATAGCTCATATTCGCGTATTTTGACCATACCGGTAACTTATTTGATAGTTCACTAGAGTAAATAAATAAATTATCTTATTTTAATTATTAAAGTTCTGCTACAAAAATTTAGAATCCATTTTTCTATTTTTTTATTTTTTTAATAAAAAAGTACTCTTGCAAACCCATACCTATAGTACATCTTTCACACATCACATTTTTTCATTTCACTCTTTCTACACTTCATGTATCACTTCATGGTAGATTTTTAGAGCTTTATTGCTGCCCTTTTGTCCATTGAAACACTCCAAATTTGATTAAAATAAACTTATTTCAATCATTTCTTAATAAGTAACACATACACTTGGTTACACATTACAACTTCAAGTCAAAAACCAACTAAATTTCCCTCCCCCTCTCTTCCACAATTCACGCCAGCCATAGTGTGTAACAAGCTACCATTTCTTTTATTTATTTATTTCATTTTGAGTGTCTTTAACTCTCATATCTCTCTACATATGCCCTCTCTCATTGACACATGTAACCCTTTATCATTCTTTGCAATTTTCCTCTCTTTCTCTCTTCATTGTTCTTGTTCGTGCAAGAAGAACTTGCTGCTCCTATTCCATAAGTGAGTTCCCACATATATTTCTTGAAGATCCTTTAGTAAAACTCTTATTTAAAGCTTCCATAGTTGATGTAAGTGGAGTATAGTGAGAGTTTTATGTATCAAATGACTTTCCATAAGCTTAAAAGCTAAGGATGATGATGCCAAAATGAAACACTCATCCTACTCATGATTATTTTCTTGTGATCTTATTATTTTCTTGCTAAAAATGGTTATATTTTATAGATCTAACTTTTATGTAACTTTGATTATGTTTATGTTCAAATCTATGAGTTTATAGCTTACTACCATGGATTTCTCTTATAAATGTTCATAGTTGGTGTAGATCTTGGTTTTAACTCAAACAAAAATGGTGAAATTCATATCTAGGCAAGACCCATATTAAAAAACCACTTTCCAAGTATCAAAATAGAAGTTTTACTTGAAATAATAAAGGCTTAATGGGTATATATCATCAGACTTCATTTTATATGATTCAAAGGTGATTTTCAAAGATTATTTTTCAAAATAAAAGTTTTATTTTCGGATGTAGACCAAGGCATAACTTAAAAACATGTTTTCCAACTCACAAATGAAGATTTTATTCAAGATATGGAAGGCTCTTAAGATAGGATATGTAAGGGATGGATTTTCATAAGTTTAGATAGAGTTTATCAAAAGATATGTTCAAAAACAAATTTTATAAATTCGGATCTAAACCAAGACCGATTTTGGAAACCTATTTTTCAACACTAAAAGGAATGATTTGTTTAAAATATGAAAAGCTTATGGAATAGGTATCAATAGGAGATGTTTTTTATAAGTAAATGGTAGATCTACTAATAGAGATTCTCAAAATAGGAAGAGATTACAAAATATATAAAATTTGAGTTTTATCATAACCTTGTGAAATTCGTATCTAGGAAATGATAGTATGAAAACCCCTATTTTTCAAACTCAAAATGAAAGTTTTACTAAAGAAATGAAGTCCTTAGTGGCTAGGTATAGTTGAGCCTTAAGTTTCTAAGTATCAAATGAGTTTGCTTGGAGGAATCACCACAAGAATAATTTTTACAAAATTCGTATTTTGGGATGAACCATATTTAAAAACATGTTTACAAAGTGTAAAATGGGAATTTTTATTGAAGAATAAAGGCCTTAAGGAATATACATAATGAGGACTTAATTTTAACAAGAATGAATAAATTTTATCAAGGAATTTTTCTAAAAACAAGTGAGAATTGTTAAGAATACAAGACTAGCCTTTCTAAGTTGATTTTTCATAAAGTCTCAGAAGGAAAAAGTTTTCTAAGAATTTCTTTTATTAAATATCATCAAGAACATGTACATATATATCTCATGACATATCATTTATGATAGTAACTTGTTCATATGGCATGTATCCTTGCTTTGGATAGTAGAAACTTCATAGACTCTCGCAAAATCAATTTTCTAATTTGGTTTTCGCTACTGATCTAAACCAATCGGATCTTTTTGGATCTTAAAAGTTTTCAAAACTTAAATATGATATTAGAATTAGATAGATCTTTCGAAGTAGATAGAAATCATTACATAATTTGCTAAATTCCGAGTTAAAATGACCAAGTTATAGCCGTTTTAAGTTGGAATTCCCGCGTAGGACAAGAATTACGAACTTGATAGTTTGTATGAGATAGAATGGATTAGTTTTGAGTTGAAATACTCATTTTGGTATTTCTTTCCTTAGGTGGCTTTGCTTTCAAGGATTCGTTGCCACCCGACTATTACGATTAAAAGACCGAAGTCCAATGGACATGTGAGTTTTCCTCTTATTTTGTTACCTTATTTATGCTTATAGCTAATTGCATTAGAATGTATAGGAACAAGATAAAAATCGATATAAATGGGGATGTGATAGATAATGAGACTTTGATGTATGTATGCCAAAGAATACCAAAGCATATCAAAACCATGAATCGATTGGATAACTGCACTGTTCATAGTGTTTTTGTTTATGTGTATGATATTGGTTGGTCATTCTAAAGAATGTATGAATAAATTGACCTAAGCAAAAATAAATTTGTCATGCATCACATTAGTTGAGTTACATTTGGTAGTGTGCTACTCCAACGCAAGAAGATCTATATGGTCCGAGGTCATGTTTGGAGAACGAGACCCGGTAGGGAACTAAAGCGCACCAGGGATGCATTCCATGAATGAGCCGAGCCAGGTCGATTGCTAAGAGCTGGGGGGCTTGGGGACTAGCAGCAAGTCGTGTAGACTTCCAATACCATCCCTAATCCTTAGATATGGAGAGCGTAGATCCATTCTGTGTATGGGTTCCGGATACCCATACATAATTGTCTGCTCATGTGTTTGTTCATACATAGAATATGGATGATTTATAACTTGCTTGTTATGGTTCGAAATTAAGGGAACTCTCACTAAGCTAGTGTAGCTTATACCCCCAATAGATGTTTGAATGAACAGGTTGACTTAAGAATGCTACCAGGGGACCGAGATGTCTGGAGCTGAGTATGACTTTGAGGTTCCAGCAGGAAGTAATAATACTTGAAGAAATTAGCTAGGTTTTGTGAATTGCTTTGTAATAGTTTTATGTAGTGAAATCCTTTGATGAATTGTAATTGAAGTATAGTGAATTGTATTTCCTTTACATCATTACTCAAGTTGTATCAATATAAAATGTATCACTCCGATGTGTCTCCTCCATGTGTTAGGCGCTTTGTACATAGTATGGAAGCCTTCGTGTGACTGAGGCGGTCATTCCTAGGCTTTAATATTGTGTATGGTAGACTGCCACCTTTAGAATACCCTTCAGGGCATGACACTATTACTCTATATTTTTCATGGAATTTAAGCTCATTTTTTGTGTAATTTTGATTAGATTCCCATGAATCTTGTGCTTTTGATATTAATTGTTGTTTTGTAGCTCATTGGACTCGAAGAAGAAGAAATGAAATGTATTTATCAGATTTGGAGCTGAACAGCAAACAAAGTCAAAGTTGGACAAAGTCGAGCCATGCCAAAATCCTCATCGAGGCCAAAAAATGAAGTAAAACAAGGAAAAATGGTCTATTGCGCCTCAATTTCGAGCCCTCAACATGACCATTGACATGTGTTATGAGATGATCAAGTCTCAATTTGCAAAAAAGTTTATGTCAAACCTCATATTTTGACCCTCGATAGTTGCTATTTGTAGAGCAATTTTGCCAGATCAATGCTGAGCCTCTTCAAGCCCTCGATGCACTCAAATTCACCCTGGATAGATGGATGGACAAAAAAACGCAAGTACTTTGAGTGTTTTAAACGTCGAGCCTCACTTCTTTGTCATCTCGAGCACTCGACGAAGCAACAATATGACCCATTACAATTAAGTACACGATCAAACGTACGCATGGGAAGAAGAAAGAATTCTGTTATAAAGAATCCATCACGTCAGCAATAAAATCTTCATGATTTATGTGCCTTAAGCCTATAAATAAACGGGCAAGCATGCATTGTAAGAACACTATACATTATTGTAAATTTCCCTAACATAGCTTAGAGAGAGAATTCTAAGGCAAAGAAATCCATTTTCTTCTTGCTTCAGAGGACTCATAGTTTTCTAAGTAAAATCATTTTAAACACGGTATTTGTGATGTTTGCAAGATTCTGAGCTTTAATTGAATTATTCTTCAATCTGCTTTTATTTCTTCTGAATCTTGTGCTTTAATGTTTAAATCCATGGAGAAATAATCTCCTCTAGCTTAGGGTTTACGAATCCAAATGCTAATTCATGAGATTTCAAATACGCTTTCAGGTATAATTGACTAGGTATTTGTAATTAGTAGCTTGCTTTATTTTCGTGGGTCTAACTGTGTAGTACACCGTGTTAGATTCATGTTTTGATTTAAATTGAATAGGCAGAGGTCATGCTCTTGAATAGATCTGTGGCTATTAATGGAGTTGATCTATCTACCTCTAGAGAGGAAGGGTGAAGACTTTCTGTCACCTGTTTTTAAAATTCGTTAAGTTGGTTTTTCAAATAAAATAACTCAGTGGATCCGGCGGTACAAATATCCTAATCAAACCACTCTTTCGGAGTAATTTCTCTTATGGAATCATATGGTAAGGAGTTGGTGTAGTAAACCCTAAGTTGCTATTTTGCAGAAGTTACATACCCATTTTTTTCCCAATTTTACCTAGCAAATGTGTCACGCCCCGAAGGGTACCCTAAACGTGGTAGCCCGCCACATATAATATCAAGGCTTAAGAATGACTACCTTAGTCATGCGAAAGCCTTAGTATTACATGTAAGGCGTCTAGCAGGGCAATAGGAGACGCTTTTGGGAAGCATAGTTTAAGCAAGTAAAAATGAACATACAAGAATCCATAAATAAAACATATTATATCATTAATAACCAAAGGTCTATTACATGATTTCTTAGGGGCATACCCCTGCTAATCCCAAGGATCATGATAGTCTTCACAACATCCAAAATACTACATTAAAGATTTCAAAGGAATTCTAATCTAAGTCTTCAAGTAGATTTCCTCCAAAAGCTTCAATGGAAAACTTACACGAATATGGGGAGGTCTCAAGCACGAAAATAGGTGTTCCTGAGAATACAAATATCTATAGGGGTGTAAGCTTATGGGCTTAGTGAGTAAATCCCAAAATTTATACTCAAAGTAAATTATCAACCAAGTTTATTATTCAAACATATGGAATGCAACAACCACGTGAGCATACAAGACATATGACTTTCCGAGAATCATATGTTGAATGAATTACACCTTTCATTCGGGGTTGGGTATTCAAGCCAATTACAGCCACAACTTTTAAAACACTTTTATAGATCTTACCGGCTCCTATACGCTATCAAAAACTTGTAGTTATTAAAGTCTCCTACTAGCCACCAATTTACGTAGTTTTTATTGGCTCTTACTTGCCACTTACATGATATATCGGTTATGTCTACCCCCACTATTATACACTTATCCCACCAATTGTATAGTAGTGAATGCAATGTGACTCAACATATGAAGTACATGAACAATTTCTTAATTAAAGTCTAGTAGTTATATTTTGCTTCTTTCAAGTGAGCAATCAATTTCAAACACTTCAAGTTATTAATGTACATACAACTTTATTATAAACAAATCGGGTTTCGATATACTTAACATTCTTTCAACATATTATCATACAACTTCCATTTGATTTTTGTCTAAATTCTAGTGCGACTAATTTTTACAAGCACAATCAATAGTATGAAAAATAACGGGGAGTAAACTCACTCAGCCATGATGACACTTTTCTTGAAATGGATGAGTCGTTCGGGATTTCCACTAATCGTAATAATCCTCGGGATACGAATAATCCTCATCGAGATTATCTAATCAAGAAGAATACCCAAAATGAGTATTTCATGAACTTCTATTCTTGAAGATTCTAAACATTTCTTAAAATCGCGGTAAAATAGTATATGAGGAAATTCTAACTTAAAATGACCATAACTTGCTCATTTTAACTCGAAATTTCCCGTATAATATTGTTTTCTACCTACTCGAAAAGATCTATGCATTTCTAAGCTTATTTTTATAAAACTAAGTCGTTTGGGTCCCAAAAAAGCAGCGACCAGATTCTCCATGAATTTGTAAAAACTTGATTTCCTCTTTTTAAATAAAACTCATTTGAAGAGATGAAAATTCCAAGTATTTTGTAAACTTTTTGAAAGATATACACATATATGTAATGACTCATAACAATTGTATGAAGTAAATGGAGCTGTCTCAATTTATAAGAAAAGTAAAGTCTTGAGAAATTTTTGAAATATTTGTTTACTTTGTAAAGATCTTGAGCTACTTGAAATGAGCATTTCTTTCTCTAAATTTAATTTCTTATAATTGTTCTAAATTTCTTAAAGAATGATTTTTTTTATTTCTTATACTTAGTTTTCAACACTTTTTGAAAGTATTAATACTCCTAAAAATGATTTCTTGGTTTCTTAGATCATTTTGTTTTAATGAAAATAAGTTCTATCATTTAAAGAAAAAGACGAAGTTATTGTAAAGTTCTTGTTTACTTCAAAAGTCCTTTGTATGTTTATAAAATCTCTTATAAACTCCTCTAAGTTTGTTTAGAATGACTTCTTAGTCTCTTAGGAAAATATTAACTTCCTACTTTTATTTCTTAGAGGAAAACATTTCCTTCATTTATTTTGTTGAGACAAAACCATTATGTTCATGCATGAATATGAATCATAAGTTATGAAAATATAAAAAGAACATAATAACTTAAAAGAATAATTATGTAAATAAATCAAGTATTGGGACCTTAGCTTCATCAAGGTACCTGGGACTAAGAAAAGACTAGTCCTTAAAAGAAAAGAAAAGGTTTTCACTTGATAGGACAAGTCTAAGACTAGAAAGACTTGTCTTAAGAACAACTTGAAATTAAATAAATTGCAAGGAACTAAATTGCATGAAAGGTAAATAAATTGCAAGACAATGAGCTTATATGCTCTAAATAATATATATAGTTATATAGATATCTTAGATAGTTATAAACATAAAAGAACATAAAGGAATAGAGATTATGAACAAAAACAAAGTATAACCTATTGTTACTTTTTTAACCTTCATGGTTTTAGAAAACACACGCTAAGTTCATACCAAGTAGATGAACATATGAAAATCTCGAAGGCATATTACCTAAAAGAAAGAAGAAGAAAAGAACTTCTTGTAAGAGACTTCTTGGAGAAATTTTGAGAGAGATTTGAGTATGGTAACTTTAGTGTAGAATAAGTGTGAAAGAAGTGAAAGTATGAGGAGGTATTTATAGGAAAATGTGGGAGATAATTTGTGTTAATTAAATAAAGTAAAAATAAAACAATTTGGATAGAGAAGAGGGAGGGACGGCGCTATTTTTGGGAAAAAGAGAGAGAAAAATTAATTTTTTTTGTCTTTTGATTAATTAAAAGTGAGAAATGAAAGATGTGAAATTGTATTGGAAATGAAAATGTAAGAAATAGGTGTATGGGTTGTAAGAGTAGGTTGTAAGAAAAAGTAGAGATAGATGAATAGTATAGAATATTAGAAAATAGTGTAATGTAAAAGTAGACATGGCAATTAAATGCCGATAGTAAGAAAATACGCGTATAAATGAGATATCTGATATTTTTAGCTACCGAAAAATTATGAAATTATATTTTTGGAAATCTTATATTTTTACGAGTCTAACGGTATATTCGGAATATTTTTTCTATTCCGAGCTCCCGAACACGTTTTTCAAGAATTGTGCCCGATCGGATTCTAAGGATACTCGAATTTCGTAAAACTGATATTTTTATAAAACCTATAGCTATTACGAACTACTGTAGCTAATTGTTCCAACTTCGTTTTCTAGGGCTAAAGAAAATGGTAATGCCGGACTTAAGCGATTACGGTAAACTAGGGTTTTGTTGACTCTGGAAATCCGGTTGACTTCTGATTAGGGTTTAAGCTTCAATTTGGATCCAAAATTTTGGGGATTTACAAAATGTTTGTGAATATTTCCATGAACCTAGCCTAGCTTCTGTTTTCGCTTATGTGTTTTTTAGTTTTTCTTTAGCTAGATAATGGATGGAATGTGAGTCTAATAGTAGCCACTGATCCCTTAAGATCCAACTTAATTCTTTCTATACTACTTCCGTAGGTGTGCTTGCCATGGATGTTGGTGGTTGCTAAACCAAAGTTGAAAAGTACTAATTAGTTTTATAAATTTTGAAAACTTCAACTTCAAGTTGTGATTTTGAAAATGTGTTATACAACTTACCCAACATAGAATCAACCAAGAAGTTACAAGAGCAATAATTCTATGAAGGGATAAAAAACGGTACAAGAAATTGCAAAGACATTGGATTGGGTGGACCAAAATTACAACTGTCACCTGAGGAGTGGTAGCCAATGTAACTTATGGTATGACAATTGGGCTCATGAGGGTATTCTACCAATTTTCTATATGGCCCTCTAACCAAGGATATGATGCAAATATCTGTAGCTGCTACTTGGTCAGAGGTCGATAGCTGGAAAGAGGAGGTTATAAGATATCCCATAGACGAGAACATTAAACAAAAGCTTGCTTCACATATTCTTATGGCAGATTCTAGAGAAGATATATGGGATTGGAGAATGGATGTGAGTGGAGAGGTAACTACTAGATCAGCTTTATGATCTCCTGATGAAAGAGCAAATAGAAAATTTTATGCATGATAAGAATAATTGGATATGGAAAACTAAAACTTATCCTAAGATTCAATTCTTTCTCTGGAAGTGCCGGAAAAACCGTATTCCTACTAGCTAACAACTATTGAAAAGAGGTATGAATGCTTATCCTCTTTATCTTTTATGTGGTGAAGATTTGGAAGACAACAACCATCTTTTTATGAACTGTAGATGGACAAAAGATAAGTGGAGGTCCTTAAATGCATCTCCTCTTTTCCTATCCACTCGCTGTCTACCTTTTAAGGATTGGTTGGAGACTAATGCTAGAAACAAAATTAAACATGGTTCTCCAAACCCCCCATAGAGTATAACTTTTAGTTTTGTTCTTTAGTATATATGGAAGGCTAGAAATGATTCTATTTTTCGGAATGCCTCTCTTAAGAGTAGCTGAAATTACTTTGTTCGTATGTATGCTCATGAATTCTAGGCAACAACCCAGAAGCCAAAAGGTTTACGTAATTGTAATGAAGATTCTTGCTTGAATATGCCAAGTGGCATGTCGTTAAAGATAAATGTTGATGCAGCTTTTAAGCCTAATGGTGGATTTATTTGTGTAGCAGGTCGTGTAAGAGATATGAATGGAATGTGCAAGAGTGGTTTTAGGAAAAGAATCGATGCGAGTTTTCCCATGGAGGCAGAATTTTGGGCATATACTGGAGTTTACTAATGCTGCAACAATATTCTGATCAATTTATCTTAATTGAATAAGATTCTCTTAAAGCCGTTAACCTGATTAAGAATAGAGAAATTAACTGTGATTTTTTACCAAACCTTATATTTTATTGTAGGCAACTGATCCAGACAACACCATGGGTCTACTTGTCTTGGATGCCTAGAGAAAACGACTCGATCACCCATGATCTAGCACAAGGATGTGTTGCTGTTGGTCATAATTGCACCTTCACTAACTCTATTCCTATGCGTATTTTCTCTGTTTTGTCTTATTCAATAAAAGAGTTGTTATCCTTATCGAATTGCTCTATTCTATCTTCAGTTGTTGTTGATTCCCAGCTTTTTCTGATCTAGGCTGATTTTGGAGCTTGGCTATCTGGTTCTGTTTTCTTTATATGATGTTTATGTTTTGTGTCCTATAATGGATTTATCTCATCGAAAAAAAATACAATGTTGTTAGCACATATAATTAACTGGTTAAAGTAAAATAAAATTCAACTGTGGTGGTCCACAGCCATTATAATAAGCTAATATATAGTTAAGTGATTAGATTTAAGCAAAATGTTAAATTAGTACCTAAACTTTGCATAAAAATTCAATTTGGTACGTGAACTTTGAAGTGATCAATTTAATATTCAATCAAAATTTTCGTGGCTATTTTTCTATCTCACTAACATCACCTGCTATTTCCTAATGTGTAAGAAGTGACCTAATGCTAGACACTTTTAGAATTATTAGTAAAAATTCAATTATATGCGGTATTTTTATGTCTGTAAATCAAGCAAACTTTGTTAAGAAGGTAATAAAAATAACCACAAATTTTTAATTAAATAGTAGATTGACCACTTTAAAGTTTATGTATTAAATTGAATTTTGGTATAAAATTGACTTACTAAATCTAACATTTACCCTTAAATCTATCACAAAATTTTGATTTCAAACGATATTTTATGAGAACTTTTATAATCCTGTTAATGGATTGCACAGTCAATCATCTAATTATTATAAATAAATATAGTAATTAATAATTAAATTTTTTTAGTGGTGTAGCCAAAGTTTGATATAAATTTGAATTATTAAATAACCGACAAAACTAGTCCTATTAAGAAAGATGATTGAATTATAAAATTTGCCCATGATCTATGTAAGTTGTACTATTATTAGTATTTTACTTTTTATTAGAATGGGTTAATACCAAAAATAACATTTGAATTTTAACAAAATATACAATTAGATGTCTAAAGTTTGAAATTGACAAATTTAGTCCCTGAGAGAACTTTCATGCATGCTAACAGTACCTCCATAAAATTTATTTGAATACTAAATTAATCAATTTCAAAGTTCTTCAGTTATCAAATTGATTAATTTCAAAGTTTGAATATTAAATTGATCAGTTTCAAAACTAGCTACCTAATTATATATTTTGTCAAAATTTAGATACCATTTGTGCATTATTCCATTTGTAATATTTAATCATTGTAATTTACATTTAAAAGCAATGTTAAATTTAAAAATTATATGTATATATCTACTTTTTTGATGACTGGCTTAAGTCGCCAAGTTTTGTTCTAATTTAATGATGCAATTCGGACAATTGGATCCCACACAATTAAATTACGCCCATCGAATTTTGGTAAACTAAAAACATCATATTTTAAAGTTGATAGCATTTTTGTATCATGGTAGTTTCGTCTTAATCTTGTAGATGGTAGAATTATTGTATTGCCGTAGAATTATCGTATTGCCGTAGAATTATCGTGTCGAGTAGGTTAACTAAAAAAAAAAAAAAACCATATTTTCAAGTTGGTAACTTTGTCGGATTATGGTAGTTTCATCTTAAATTGATAGGTGGTAGAATTGTTGTATTATGATAGAATTAACATATCTAGGTAATTTAACTAAAAAATCATATTTTCAAGATGATAAGCTTTTTGGATTATGGTAGTTTCATCTTAATCTGATAGGTGGTAGAATTGTCATATCTAAGTAGGTTAATTAACAAATCATATTTTCAAGATGGTAAGTTTGTCCTATTATGATAGTTTCGTCTTAATTTAATAAGTGGTGGAATGATCGTATTATAGTAAAATTATCGTATCCAAGTAGATTAATTAAAAAAATCATATTTTCAAGATGGTAAGTTTGTCCGATTATAGTAGTTTTTTCTTAATCTGGTAGGTGGTAGAATTGTAGTATCCTGGTAAGTTAATTAAAAAATCATATTTTCAAGATGGTAAGCTTATTGGATTATGGTAATTTCGTCTTAATCTGATAGGTGGTAGAATTGTCGTATCTTGGTAGGTTAATTAAAAAAAGCATATTTTCAAGATGGTAAGTTTGTCCGTATTATGATAGTTTCATCTTAATTTGATAAGTGGTAGAATGCTTGTATTATACTAGAATTGTTGTATCTAAGTAGATTAATTAAAAAAAATCATATTTTCAATGTAATATATATATATATATAAAGATAAATATTTATAATGAAGGACAAATGTGTCATTTATTATAAAATAAGAGGGTTATTTGGTCAATCCCAATAAATGAGATATAATAATCATCCATCACATTAATGATGGTCAACAAATCTTTATGATGGTAAATTTTCATTAATTTATGACGCAGGGTTACGTTTTTCCTAAGCTATCCTTACCCTATAAATACCCCATTAGCCTAGTTTTCTTCTCACCTTTCCTTAGCCTTTGGAAACCCTAAGAGGAGCAAAGAGACGACGTTTAGGTAAATGTTTTTCCTCCTGATCTTTTCATAATCCAAATAGATTATCTCTTTAAGTGATATTTATCTCTTTGAAAGTAATCATCAGTGGAGAAATCTTTGGAGAAAAACCATAAGTTCTTTAAATATTTAAATTTTGGAGATCAAGAAGGCTTGAGAATCAAATCCTAGGTAAGTTCAATTGATATTCTATCCTTATGATTTTGGAGAATGATTGATATCTAAATCATGGTCTATTTTATGATTTAAGTGGATTTTAAGGTTGAAAGATCTTGTAGAGATATACCTTCTTTGGAGATCTATCGTTCAAATTAAGAGCAAGGTGTGATTATAAGTTATTCTGATTTAGGATTTTGTTAAATCTATACAAATAAGCTATTGATTGAGATGAAGTTCTATTCATGTGATCAAGTTTTATGGTTAGGGTTTGAAAGAGTTGTATTCAAGTACGACCTTACCTTATTTGCTATTTATGCTTATAGGTTTAGAATTGCATAAATTGACCTAATTCTATCAAGCCTTTTAATTTGATTTGCTGTTGCTTGTACTTAACTGCGGTTAGTAAATAACACAGATACTAACACTGGTAACTTGATGATCCTTGTGTGTCGTTGTCCCTAGTGGAGTCGCACTTGGAGACAACTCCAGTAAATTAAAAGTCCTTACCAACTTAATTTTAGAAGGTAACTATATTTATATATTATCTATACATAGTTTTTATCGGGGTCATGAGTTACTCAGGTTTAGGACTAGTTGCAAATGGTTCTAAGTGCTGGTTGCTGGCTAATTGAAAGATAGTAATCATGTGGTTACTGCATTAGTTATTAGGAGTGCATGTGAATTTGTTTGATGCTTGTTCATGTGCATTTGTTTGTAGTATGGCATACTGGGCCTTTGTGCTCACTCTTTTTTTTTTTTTTTTTTTCAGGCACAAGTGAAGATGATATAGTTTATGACTTATCTGGATATGATACATGTATTGATCATGGGGATAGCGATAGTAGATTCGACTTTCTAGCTGAGGACCAATAGATTTAGATTCAGGAGAATAAAAGTGAAGATCATAAGTTCATATGAAGTTTTTGAGATTATGTTTTTAGACTTTGAAGATTTTAAAAGACAAGCTTATATGAATTCAATAATTCATATAAATAGTTTTTAGGTTAATATTAGTTATGTTTTTTAAAGAGACGAATTATAAACATGATGATTAAGATAAACTTTTATTTGAGTTATTGGAGATATGTATTTTGAATAATTTTGTGGATTTAGAATGTTATAGCCTTGGCGTGTTCTTTTAAAGAGAAAGACACGTGATAAGTTGTAATGCCTTTAGGCGTTACATTCAAGATGGTAAGTTTGTCCGATTATGGTAGTTTTTTCTTAATATGGTAGGTGGTAGAATTGTTGTATTATGATAGAATTGTATACGGTAAGTTAATTAAAAAATTCATATTTTCAAGATGGTAAGCTTATCGGATTATGGTAGTTTCGTCTTAATCTGATAGGTGGTAGAATTGTCATATCTAGGTAGGTCAATTAAAAATCATATTTTCAATATGGTAAGTTTGTCCTATTATGATAGTTTCATCTTAATTTGATAAGTGGTAGCATGATCGTATTATAGTAGAATTGTTGTATCCAAGTAGATTAATTAAAAAAAAAATCATATTTTCAAGATGGTAAGTTTGTCCAATTATGGTAGTTTTTTCTTAATTTGATAGGTGATAGAATTGTTATATTATAGTAAAATTGTAGTATCCAAGTAAGTTAATTAAAAAAATCATAGTTTCAAGATCGTAGGCTTATCGGATCATGGTAGTTTCGTCTTAATATGATAGGTGATAGAATTGTTGTATCTAGGTAGGTTAATTAAAAAAAATCATATTTTCAATATGGTAAGTTTGTCCTATCATGATAGTTTCTCTTAATTTGATAAGTGATAGAATTATTGTATTATAGTATAATGATCGTATCCAAGTAGATTAATTAAAAAAAAATTATATTTTCCAATGTCATCAGAACCGGACCGGGGTTCAACCTGAACAGACTAGGGGGTCAAAGATCGAACTGGGTTCAACCGGGGTTACGAAAAAGTAAAAATAAAGGATAATTTAATTATAAAAGACCAATATAGTGTCATCACTCAATTACATCTATATTTGGATCATATTCATCAATTAATTATTAAATAAATATGATTTAATGATTATATTTTATAAATTTATAATAAGGTATGAATAAATATTTAAATTTAGTTATTTATTTTGTTATTATTATTATATTTTTTTTTCAATTTGGGTCAACCGGTCCGGATTGACTGGTTCAACCCGATTCGACCAGGTGAATCCAGGCCTCGCTGATTCGTTACAAAAACGAGTCTTAGGCGAGACCCGACCCAGCACTAGCATCGGTTCCGGTCGAATAGGGTTGGACTAGCCGGTTTAGGCCAGTTTTGACAATCATGATATATTCAAGATGGTAAATTTGTTCGATTATGATAGTTTTTTTCTTAATTTGGTAGGTGGTAGAATTGTTGTATTGTGGTAGAATTGTAGTATCCTGGTAGGTTAATTTACTTCGTATTTTTAATATGGTAAGTTTATTGGATTATGATAGTTTTGTCTTAATCTAGTATGTGGTAGCTATTGTACTATGATATAATTGTTGTATTTTGTATGTTAATTTTATATCTCTTTTCAAGATGATAAGTTTGTTGGATTATAATAGTTTTCCTGATAGGTTAATTAAAAAAAATCATATTTTTAAGATGGCAAGTTGTTGGATTTGGGTAGTTTTGTCTTAATCTTGTTTTAATAATGCTATGTTTATCGAAATGTAAAAACTTTATTTCAAATCTATACGTGTCAATTTTATTCTATGTTAGTAGTTTCTTGTCTAATTATGGTAACTCTACAAGGACTTTTGGCCAATTTACTTGATCATAATCTAAAATTAGGTCACAGATACGCCACTTAAGTCAAGATTTTCCTAACTTAAAAGAGAAAGTTCAAGTTACTTTAACCTAGCCTCTAGACTGCACTTTTTTTTTTTGGGGAGTAGATACAAAATCAATTTTGTTAGTGGGTCTTTGTCTCTGTGACAGTTTGATTACAAATTCCAATTCCAAACTTGTGAAACATAAGAAGTACTAGGCCGTACAAGTAACCTGGTCGTTTTTGTTTCCAACGTTCACCTCCTCCACTTCCTCCTGTTCTGGTCTAGTCCTCATCTTCACCTTCAACATAAACAGCACAATAGGAACCTCCATAAATCCCAAATTCCTCCAACAACCCACGCCAGTACTGTTCCATATAAACACAGCCACACCCACCATTTTCATTTCAAAACCATAATACGATACATGTAATCTCTCTCTCTCTATATATGTTCTCTTCACTTTACAGTTGCAACACTTTCTTCTCATTTTTTCCTCAAATCCCTAGGGAGGGCTAACTAGGTCAAAAACTTGAAATTTCTCGCCAAGTTTTCGAAATGGCGTCTTCCAGAGACCAAGCTCTCTCTCTCCTCGCCGCGGCCAACAACCACGGCGATTTATCCGTAAAGCTCTCCTCTCTTAAACAAGCCAAAGATATATTACTCTCCGTCGATTCTTCTCTTGCCGCCGAGCTTTTCCCTTATTTGGCTGAGCTCCAGTCTTCGCCTCAAACCCTCGTCAGGAAATCACTCATCGAGTCTGTCTTCTTTTGCTTTTGCCCTAATTTTAACTCCTTCTATTGGGTTCTGGTCGCATTGAATTCTTCTACTTTTATGTTGAAGTGTAATTATTAATTCAATTAGGAGGTGTTTGATTGATTAGCTTTTTGCATGATTGTTATGATTTCGCTCTTTGTATATATAAAATCTGTAGTTTTTGTTAAAAGAAGCCTGTCCTTGTATGTCTTGAAGAGAATGTTCGATTCTGTTGATCTGGATATATTGGTTTTATTTCTCATATGCCGCATTATCGCCGTGGACGTGAAAGTTCGATTGGTTGATAATTATATTAGTAAATTAGGGCAAGATAGTTTCTTACACTCTGGTGACTGATGATCATATTACTTGTGCAATTGATTAAAATGTTCCGATTAATCATGTTTGTGCTTATGGTGATGTCATATATAAGTCCTAATGGGTCGGTGAAAGTGCTACTTTGATACTTTATGTGGTGCACTGTGGGAGACGGACAATTGAATTATGTGCTGTCTTTTGGCTTTAGGCAATTGGGCAGAATTCAAACTTAGATGCTTTGTGGTGGATTACTGGTTTGTAAAATAGATTATCTGTCTTGTGATGAAGCTTCTGCTTCTACAATGCATTGCATGATATTTAATCACGCACAACTTCATGTTGAATGTCTGGAAACTTAGGTGGGTGGGTTTCAATCTTGTAATGGGATCTGAGAGCTCAATTGATTTAGTGATAGTTTCTCTAGTTTTGAGTTATTTATCCACTTACAGGATAGTAGAAGAGATTGGATTGAGAGCAATGGAGCATTCTTCGACCCTGATGCCTGTGCTCTTGGCCTTTTTAAGGGATACAGACCCTGTTGTTGCAAGGCAATCCGTTATAAGTGGTACCAAATTTTTTAGCATGGTTCTAGAGGAGATGGCTGCGCAGGTCTCTCTCTCTCTCTCTCTCTCTCTCTCTCTCTCTCTCTGTACATGTATAGACACTCTTATGTCGTTCTGTGTTTGAATAAGTCAATAGTTTTTGGTGGAATCTTTAAGTGGGTTTCAAATAAAGAAATCCTGAGTAATTTGATCTCAATTGCAATGCGTAGCTTCAGCAACATTCTTTTAATTGATTACTCCTGTAGATGTTTATTTATGTTGATATATTTAAGTTTTACTTGTTCTTAGGCTTATATACTGAACTTTCTTGGTTTTTATGAATTACCAAGTTGCTGTGTGAGTGGTTTGATTTAGATACAGCCCGTGTAAGTGCTCATAACATACGTATCTCATGATTCAGTGACTAATGCCTATTTCTATATGTTGCTCAAATCTTTATATGCATCATCTCTTCATCAGTGATGTCCTGACATAATCTTATTCAAGTCATGGAAGTTTCAAATACCTATGTCATGTTGATGCTTATTACTGTTTTTTAAAAACTCAGTTGCATCAATATGGCAAAGTTGAGAGGTGGCTTGAAGATCTTTGGATGTCAATGGATAAGTTCAAAGATATCATCCACTCCATGGCACTTGAGGTACACTGGCACCATCTTTTAAGGTTTTTTTTGTAGTTCATGATTCTAAGATCTTATATCCCAATATTGCATGGTAATAGTAAAATTGACCAATTTGCATGACTCTTGCAGTGCTGCTTGTTAAATATCAGAGATATCCTTGACGCATAAACAATCATGATTCTGAGTTTTGCCCATCTACCACTATGTAGAGTAGACCGTGAATAATTAATTTTTTAATATTTTTAGGTAGTTTTGGTCAAGTGGATGGCCTTATGGTAAGGTCTTGGACTGTAATGGCAAATCACATGAGGCTGGGGTCAGGGTCAATCCTTTTGAGGCTGCTTCTTCTGGCTATCCATTAAAAATTATAACTGATGTTTAATAATTGATAAATCATTTCATGATGAAGTTTGTAAATAAACTTCTAAAACTACAAAAGATTTCTCAATTAGTAGGTGCAGCAAGATCATACTATTTTGAGCTGAAAAAGAGACTGTTTGCTGCATATTCTGACCTGTTTCCTGCTGGGCAGAACGCAGAAGACACATCTCTCCTTTGTCAGAGGTGTTGTTTGTGTGCCTTTAGCTCTTTGGTTATATGCCAACCTTTTTGGATCTCTCCTTTGCTTACTGAGATTTCAATAAAATTAAATTTTGAAGTTTTTTTTTTTTTTTTTAAAATAATGCCAATATCAGTGAGAAGAGGGAGGGTGGGGATGGTCTAATGAGTACAGGTCAAGATACTTTCATGACAACTTGCATGAGGTCTTGCTTCATATCTCACAAAGGATACTTCCAGTCATGGGCTACTGTAAGCTATACTGGATTGGTGTAGGGTGGTTTAGGTACCAGGAGTTAGCCAGTTATACTATGATCATGCTCCTCCATCGGATAAGGGCCAAGGCCTAGAGAAGTTTCCTTAATGAGATAATGCATCCATCTCCATGTTAGTTGCATACAACATTATTGCCATATTTTGATTTGTTTGCTTAAGAAGTTCTGTTTCTGGGAGTAGGACTGCATTTTATTTTCTACTGTTAAAATTTTAGTGTCTGCCTCACATTAGAGCTATGCAACTTGATTTTGTAGCCTGGCTTTGTCAGTACAAGATTATTGGCGCTAAAGTTTTTGGAAACATATGTCTTACTTTTCACACCTGACAGCAATGATTATGGAAGGCCGATAGTTGAAGGTATTGCGTTCTATCCCATTGGAGGAAGCACATGAACTTTATATATTTAAGTCTTTTTCTGAAGATAAGTGCCATATAAATCATTTCTTCAATTGTTACTCTAGTTTCTCTAAAAGAAAAACTGTTTGTGCGTTTGATTAAAATAGGAGGTAGACATGTTTTTAATATTGCTCGAATTGCTGGAGGATACCCCACTTTGGATCCTGTTGTTCTCATGGGAGAAGTGAGGAGAACTCTTGCAACTTTGTTGGATTTGTTGCATGCAGCGAGTAGTCTTCCTGGTCCTTTGACAATCACGGTTATTAGTTGGTGAGCTTCTTTCTTCTTCTCTAGGAAATTCCATTTTCATGGAAATATGTCTTTCGTTTATCGGTCTTAACCTCCTGCCTTCAAATTATGTTTCATTGCACAAGGACTTTATTTTTTGATGGTTAATGCAAAAGGGGCCTTATTTTATTTATTTATTAGAAAATAAAAACCCTCATGATTGCTCTTTACGTTCTCATCAATTGGTAAGAACATTAAATTTGAATTAACACATTATGAATTAGACGATGCAATCTCATGGTAGCATGGCAGAAATAAGGAATCATCTCACCTTTTGTATTTTGTAAAAGCATTCTTAAGTAAGAAGTGTAAACAGTTCATTAGTGTGTTTAAACATATGATATGAAGTTTTGGATCAGAAATTGTTTGGGTAAGTAAATTTGATAAACCTTATACATTGATTCAAACACACCATCTTACATACTAATATATGAAGATCCTTGTAAGCTCATTAGTGCTATATGTATATGTGATGCTGACTAATTGATATATATATGTATAATATTTGTTTTAAGTTGCATGTTGAGAATAATCTACATGCAGGATCTTCGAACGGTGTAAAAATGATCAAGAGAGATGGATTGTTATATGATACCTGTGCTATTCACTTCTTGGGATGAATATAATTTCTCAGCATTCAAAGTATAACTCCATATTTATGTAGGTGTTTGTCTGTTTGCAATTATCTCTGCAGTGCCAGTGAGCATGAAAAAATCATTAGATGTTTGTTTGTGAATGATACTACTGTGGCTAATCCTTTCATCTGTGGAGTTAATTTATTTGCTTCTATGGATCAAGTAATACCACAAAAAATCCCTTATGTTAGTCCATGCTGCCTCTTCTTCTTCTTCTTCCTTTTTTTTTTTTTGGTGGTTGCGTGCGCACAACTCGACAATCAACTATACTTAATGTAAATATTGCTCAGACAAAGTGAATTTTCCATCTTGCATAGCATATGTGAATAACTTTCTGCCCAAGATAGGTTTGTTACTTGTGGCATGGAGTTACTGGCTATAATCGGTGTTATTGAAGTAAATAGTACACTTCTTTTAGCAGTATTTTTAAAGGAAGTCAGCGTAATATTCAAAATTGGTTACTATCTTTAGTATCAACAATCAGATGATTCATGTCATTAAGAAGCTCTAGAAAAATGTAGGGTCAGCCGAGTTCCAACTTCAGACACTCCCATGCGGAATTTGTAAGATGTGTGTGTGTGTGTTCTTTTTTTTTTTTTTTTTTTTTGTTTTGTTAAGAGTTCTAGACCTTGATTTGTATAAGTTTCATTATAATATGCCATACAGGTGCCTCTGTCAGGTCTGGCAACCTAAGTTGGTTTCTACATTTATATTGGCGAATGCTTGTATTTTACTTGGAAAAAATTTAAAGAAGAAAAAAAAAAAAAACCAACATGACATGCCAATTTAGACTTAAGTATTCATAGTGCTTTTCTATTATTTGTTTTCTTGAAAACTAGGATCATGTTCTGGGTAATGGCGTTTTTTCTTGCTTTCTTCACCAACAGGGGTGCACGGTTGATAAAATGTTATG
Source organism: Combretum micranthum (assembly GCA_024138025.1). Classification (NCBI taxonomy): domain Eukaryota; kingdom Viridiplantae; phylum Streptophyta; class Magnoliopsida; order Myrtales; family Combretaceae; genus Combretum; species Combretum micranthum. The sequence continues at coordinate 95,298 of JAMXBD010001007.1, read as the reverse complement.
TGTCACCTTATATTTGGATGCCTCATTTTTGCTGTTGCTGATATCCTTATGTAACTTCTGATTAATGATGGCCTAAAAGCTGTAGATTATAGCGCTGTTCTCATTTTTACCTTCGTGAAAATTTTGGAGGACCTGAAGATTGAAACAGGTTACAACTTCAACTGCTTGAGCATGGTTAACCTTGCAGCATGATGACCAGCTTTGCTGTGAGGAGTTATTGGCTATGGATACTGCTGCAATGGTGGTTCAGATAGCTGGTGTCACCAGGATAGACAATGTTAAGACTGCTCTTGTCTGGGTAATGTGGAGCGCCAATTGGTCAAGGATAGGAATTGTTAACTAATAGATGAAACATTCATCCTAAGAGCTTACAGAAATTTGGTGGTCAAGCAATGCAGTTTATCCTTTGTAAACTGTCTGATAGACCATTTACTTTGACATTCTTTAAGTTTCTGTGCTGTATGTTATACAGCTGCTAAGTGTATTAATTATTTTGACATCAGCTGATACACATTATTACAACGTAAAAATAAAGATTACTTTCTTTTGGAAATTTTGTTGCATATGCGCATAGCTTTACTTTCTTTGATTGTTGGATTTTTCTTATTTTCAATAAAGTTGGTAGATCTGTTGAAGATGTTTGCATTTCAAATCCAAAGAATTCTATGCTGGCACATCGAGCAAAGCAATTCCAGAATTCATAGCAGGCCAACTTGTAACCGCTGGCTAGTGTTTATAAACTGTTGCAATTTGCATGATCACAATAAAATTAACTTAATCCTCTTCAAAAAAATGCTGTCATGCCGTCTCCCACTTCCGAGTTTATGAATTGGATTCTGTCATGTCAAAGAAACCATGGGTTCCTTAAGATTACACATACTTAAATGCCATATTCAGTTGTAATCACTAAAGTTGGATAAATTGATTACTGCCTTTGCAAAAAACAGAGAAGAGATGCTTTTTTGGCAGATGTAGTGGTCCTGGAGATGTTCCTAATTAAAGCTGTGCTAAGAAAGAATTTTCTTGGAATTACTACAACCTAAAATGTTTGTATCAAAAACTAAGTGTGTAATGTTATTTATGTTTTAATTAAAACAACAATATCACCAGCATTGTCTACATTTGATGGATTGGCTGCTGTCAATCTCATCAACCCCCCTTGATCCGTGTGTTCAATTCTAGAACATGTGGTACTGACTAACATGAAATCATGGATAATTGTGTTAGGTTAGGACCATGATACTGAGATCTTGCAGCACAGGCATGTTTTAACTTTGGTTGAAGCGTATATGATGCCTTGAAAACTAAATAATCCAATTGATCTGGTTAAACAGCAAAAATAGGACTTTTTCTTTTTTAATTTTTTTTTTTGGGGGAAAAAGAAAATACAAATCTTTTTAAGGTCTGAATTTTGTGCAGGGATACCATATTTAATCTTCCTCTGTCTTATAGTAGTAACAAGCTCTATAACAGTGAGTGACGATCTAAGCTATTCTAAAATCAAAGCAAGGGACTTCTGTGGGGTTGTGAAGCTTCTTTTTCTTTGAAAATACTTTGATATTCTTGGCATTCGCACACAAAACATTATTAAATTCCTGTGTAATTAGTTGCCAAATCTTTTACTAGAAGATACTCATAGGGTGCTAAAGTATTGTTGAAAGGGAAGCATTTATAGGATTCTGGCATAATTTCTAATGGCATTTTTTTCCTGAGCTTGTTGCCATGTTTCATCTTCAGTATTGTTGCAGTATCTCTTTCTGTGCATTGTAATTAAGGATTTTTTTTAATTCATGAAAGGTGAATTCTTTGCTTGTGAACTGTTATATATGTTGCTCACCGTATTCTCTTGGCTAATCCTTAAGAAATTTTTTAGAATGAGGAATGAGATAATAAGCCCTTTTGAAGCTGTTGTGGATATCATTTGTACATTGTACTTGTTGATGCTGCTCTCATGAGGTGATTGAGTATTGTGATTTTGCTGGTGCTTCGAGTGGTGGGTTTCCTTCTAGGCATTACCTTGTCCAATTGAGCCTGTAAGTCAAAGTATGTTTGGTGATGATCGCAGAACACATACTTGATGGAATTTACTGGACTAGGTCGCATTGTGGTTAAATGAGCAACTGCAAAAGGACAACATGGGGATATAAATTTGGTTTAATTTTTCTTTTTCCTTCTTTTCTTTTCTTCATGTCAACAACAGGATGATAAAATAGTGGTGAATTAGCAGTACTGATGAGATGTCTGTAGATTCTGCTTATCCTTTCTTGTTCTCAGGGTGTTATGAGTGCAAGTCCATTAGAAACTGAATAAACGATTTGGCATGGAGTGTGAGATGCATTATTGCCTGATTCAAAGGTGATACAGGTGCTGAGACGACTGATCTTTAAGCGTTGGGGAGAAATTTAACGATAGCTGAGTTTTATTACTTTATTATCCAGCAAGCTTATTAGAAACTGGGTACATTATTGAACATAAAAAAAGTTAGACGCATTAATGACTGATTTAAGGGTGATACAGGTGCTGAGATGGCCAAGCTGTTTAAGTGTCGGGAGAATGTTGATGATACCATAGTTTTATTACTTTATAATGTGACAATCTGTCACCTTCTGATGGTGCTCCTCAGTGAGGCGGCCCTGATACTTGATGTTAGCAGGCTAATTAGTGATACTCCAGAGGGAGATATGAGACAAATCAATGAGGCAGCTCTGGTAGTTGATATTAGAGCAAGCTAATTAGTGATACTCCAGAAGGAGGTATGAGATGATTCAATGAGTAATGAGACACTTGATTGAGGTTAAATGGAATTGTTAGAATGGAGACATGTCCGTGGTACTAAGCAGATCCTTCCAGTTTATTCCTTTTATTGTTATTGTTATGTCAATAGTTTCAAACACAGGAAGCAGAAAAGTGGCCTTGCGTTGGTTAGGTTAAGTGAGGCAAACTCTGGCAGGTGTAGCATCACATGTAAGGAAATTTAGAATTCAGATTGTTGGACTGATACTTGCTTCAAATATATGTGATGGAGACTTTTTAACTTGAATTATCAGTCGTTTGGCTGCTGATTTTTTCGACGTTTAGTGCGAGTGTCTCTAGATATAATTTTAACAGAAGTTCATGTAAAGAGGTCATGCGTATGCTCAGTACTAAGTGATCCAGTTGTAGCAGCTAGAGTTGTTCATCATTTATGCAATCTGCAATCATATACAACTCTACTTCTTAGGTAAGAGATGGGAGAATACTGCCTTTGTGGAAGTCTATAATCGTCTCTTGCTATATCTAGTCATTGATCATGCAGTTTTTCAAGTGGCTTGTAAGAGCATGAAGAATTCTGCCAAAAAACTCCTAGAAAACTTGGATATGCTGCAATCTTCTTGCAAGCATTTCTAGTGATCCTTCTATCTCTATATGAATCAACTTCATGCCTGGGTCTTGTGCTCTGCCGAAAGAAAAGAAGAAGTTTGTCTTGATGTTTCATGCTAGAGTACTATCCAACCTGTTTTGGTTTGTAACTCACCGTGTTTAAACCAATGGTGCAATTTCTTTTGCTACAAAGATGGGGAATTAGTTGCCATTAAGTTATTAATTGGACCTTGATGTAGAAGTGTGACTTTGTTGCCACCAGGATTAACCTTGATGTAGAAATGTGACTTTGATCAGAGCACTGATCCATGAGTAAGATTTCTGTCAATGGAGTTATATATGAGAGCAATGTGCTTTGATAATGCAATATTCAAAATAAGTAGCCTGGTTTTTGTGGTGCCAATTATATGATGATAGTAATTTATGTTTGTTGTGCTGGATGATATGTATGGAACAGTATTTTGTCAAATGAGAAATCATGGCAGTGCAACATAGGTAGTTGTTAATCAACAACCCTGAAACGGGGCAGAAGAATCCAAGACAAAAGAATAGGAAGTTGACGTTTCATTTTTCAATTGTCATCTCTCCTGCTGTGATAGGGCACCTTTTATCCTGCTGGAACAAGTGTTGCATGCCTGTCCTGCATTGTTTGATATTTGCTGATTATCTGTGATAGTTTTTCTGTTCTATAGAGCATAATACTTTTTCTTTCCTTTTCTTTTTTTTTTTTTAAATAGATTCATTACTGCTTATCTTGGGATGTATATAATTCCGTAGTTTTATGATTGTCTTCCTCGAGTTTACCCTGTGATACTTGGTTGGGAATCCTAAGTGATATATTTGCATGCGGAGTGCATACTTTCTATAATACCATTTTGGTGAGTCTGACCTTTTTTGCTGTGTAGTCTCTTTCATATCTATTTTGATGTCTTTTTGGCTTATCTTTCTTTGGATTTGTTCTTCTAGTGAATTGATTATGAATGGGCTCTAAGCAGTCATTTGTGCTTGGGGATAGATGTACATTACAGTTCAAGACTACCCAATGAAGGGCCTGCAGTTCTGTAAATTAAAATTGTGTTATGAAGAAAACTTTTACCAGCACAGGTTGATTTCCAGGTTAATGAGAATTTCTAGAACTGTAAATATGTGTTCACTGGATCCTTTTGGGAAAACTAGGTCCAAATAGGTGATGGGTACTAATATAGCTTGTAGATGATGAACATGGATGTACAAAAATTTATCATTTCTCCTAAGAAATCTTTATTTTCATATGCATTATCATGTTTGCAAAGTATGAATTTCCCTGCCAGTGGCAGAACTTGTTAGGGATGGAGCTTTCTCATTCTGATGCTTTTGTTACATCATATTTTTGTTGCATCAGTCAATCCTGTTAAAGATTGTATAATAATCTGTTTCAACGCAAACATCATTTTGGCTTTTAATAGAGAACTTTATTGACATTGAGAACTCACATAGGTTAATTCATGCTACCTGGAGCAAAAGTTTGTTTGCCTGCAAGGGATGGCTATTGAAGCATATTCAAAATTCCAGTCAGATTTATTGTCAGTATTAAATATGTTTTTCTCCTCCTCCCTGTGGTTTGTGATTCAGAATAAGAGGTCTTATGCAGTAAGAGTGATGTGATGTATGTCATTTGAAACATCCTGTTGAGAAGTGATAGGGAAAAAAAAATAGTCTTCCTATAATTTAATGAGAAAGCATAAGTGTCACCATGATTCATTTTCTCAACTGGGTGGAGAAGTGTTTTGTTGTGCACCTTAATGCAGCTTGGTGATATCCGCAGCTCCACTCTGGTCTAGGAAACACTACTGGCATGATGTATTAGCATTGCTTGTCCAAGAAAGCCAAACTATAATCGCATTTGAAAGTTGCTATAACTCTGTAAAGCACCCCATGTTTTTGTTCAGATAATCTAGCTTGGCATTTTTTTGTCCTCTGGAGTGTTCTTGAATGAGCAGGAAAGAGATATAGCCAAGCTCTTTTAGCTTTCCTATCTTCGAATTAACTTCATGTGAAAGGATGACAAGAGAAAAGAATGGAAAAAGTATTTGCATGCTGCAGGCATTTAGTAGTTTCTTTAATATTCTCCAAAGGTGATCACTTGGTGGAACTAGCCGTTGTTCTTGGGATGTTAGGCATGATCCCTGTAACGTAGGGGTTATTTCTCTGTTGCAAAATTAGATAAGCTAGTGAAATATTAATCTTGCTTTGCATTTTTAGAGCTTCATGTCCTTGATGAACACTCTTCTTCCTACTTTTGTTTATGGCAACTTGTCTTGGCAGATTCTTAGGCATTACTGGAATTAGTGTTATGCTATCACCTTGTGTTCAATATCTAATGTCTTCTGTTAGTTGTTTCCTTCAACTTGTCTTATCTTAATTCATTATTTGTTTTTCATTTTAGACTTAACATTTCATTGGATCCTACCAACTTCTTTACATTCAGATGGATTGGCGGATGGAAATTGAAAACATTGTTTACAATAATTAATTAATATTATTGGGAATAAAAAAAGAAATGCAAAGTGAGGTCATTAAGTTTTGAAATTTATAATGTTTGTATTGATGCAGTTGCATGATTTGCCCTCTTTGATTAAATAATAGTTGATGAAGCCTATAGCATCAACACGCATGATCCTCTAAAACCCAATTGGATACTGTTGCTTAATTTTGCTTGTTAGAGAATTCTCTTGCTGCTATTAATAGTCTTGAACTTTTAAATGTTAACTGACTTTTTCGATAAAACTTTTCGTGGCAGCCTTGCTGCCATTGCAAGGAAGAGGCCGCAGCACTTTAACACAGTAATCTATGGACTGCTTAATTTTGAAAAGAACCTTGAAATGGTGAAGGGATTTCATGGCCCCAGCATCCAGTACTCATTAAGATCTGCTTTTCTCGGATTTCTTCGATGCAGTCATCCATCCATTATGGAGGTATTCTGATTAGCTTTGCGTAGATTTGAAATGAACCCATATAACTTATGGAAAAAATTAGCAAGTGTCCGGGCACTCACAGATGGCCAAAAGAAGAGATCCTTTTCATCTTTTATATGCTTTTTTTTTTTCCCATGATGCAGTTGGTTTAGGAAAGATAAAATTTTGTCTCTAGGCTTCTTCACTAGTGCCCCAGACACTTGTTGATGGGATCCCATTTATAGTTTGATAGTTGCCTTACTAAAACTGTACTTGATTGGGAAGGCAAGCAAGCCAAAAAAAAAAAAAAAAAAAAAAAAAGAAAGAAAGAGAAGAAACCGTTCTTTAAAAAGTACTAGCAAAACTGTGTCCAAACCATAATTATCAATCCGGATTTCCATCTTGATATATTTTCACTCTTTCTTTAAGCAAAACCTCATCTAAAGTTTGAAATATTCTTTTGGCTTTTAGTTCATCTAATTTCCTGCTCTGTATATTCCAGCAATATAGGGAATCCTTTCTTTGTTCTTAGATCTAGAAGTATGAGTTGCAATTTTAACTCTTAGTCATTTGATGTTCATCAAAGGAAAAAATACCCATATCTTTTCTTTTAGGTGAATATATTTTTATAAATTGATTACTGAGTATCTGGATTGCAAAGACATGGATGTGCTCATCCGAAGTTGGTTCTCTGTCTCATGTGCTGCCATGTATTGTGTTCATTTTTAGGCAAGAGAGAGGTTGATTAGGGCTCTACGAGCAATGAACGCTGGGGATGCTGCTGATCATGTCATTCGACAAGTTGATAAGTCTGTTAGAAATTCTGAGCGTGCTTCACGTGATGCTCGTTTGATCAAGGTTGTTATTCATTGAACATTTTATGTAATGAAGTGATTTACACTATCCTGTTCTATTGTTCTATAAGTTAAGAAGTTTGTTTTCTTATGAAACTGTCACTTATGTTTCAGGAAGATCAACAATCAAGCCAAATGCCTTTCCCTGGTGACCTAATGAAGAAAAGGTCTATGCCTTTGGATGATGATGATCTAGTTAGTGGTCAAGAAGTGGCTGTGAAGCAAATGCGTTATGTTTCTGACAACAATTCAGTTTTGCCTGTCCATACTAAAGATTCTGGGCATGATCCGATTTCTGCTAATGGTGCAGCACCTAATGTTCCTGTGATGGATAGTAATCTAACCCCCGTTGAACAAATGATTGCTATGATTGGTGCTTTGCTTGCTGAAGGAGAAAGAGGTGCAGAATCACTTGAAGTTCTTATTTCGAAAATCCATCCAGATCTCTTAGCTGATATTGTCATAGCCAATATGAAGCACTTGCCTGATGGCCCTCCACCTTTAGCAAGCTTTGGGAAGTTGCAGGTAGACCAGCAACTTAGTTCATTGAATAATCAATCACAAGCTGAAACGGTCGCCAGTTCAGCTGATTCTTGGCAGTCTCCAGCATTCGTTGCACAAACACAACATACTTCGTCAATGGAAACCAACGCATTGTTATCTGATGCATCTGTTGTAAATAATACCTTGGGAGATCTTAGACGTGATCCACGACGGGTAAATTGGATAATAATTGCTTTCTCTTATAATGGCCCAATGCTCTTCTATGTTCTGCTATTATTTAAGAGATTTGGTTTCAATACATCCATTTTGAAATCAATTTGCATGGTTGCTGGCCAAATATATAGTATATATATAAAGAAATTAATTCGCATAATTTTACAGGATCCACGTCGCCAGGATCCACGGTTAGTAGTACCTGCAGAAGCTTCAGCTCTACCTGTTAAGGAAGAAGCCAGTGAAGTAAAGCCTGTAGTGGAGGCGTTCAATTTCAGCAAACCTCATCCTTCTGCAACAACTACCAGATCTGCTTCTGGACCTGTTCACACAAATAAAAAAAGAGATGATGAGATTGTGGAGCATAAACCAGTTACTGGGAGTGATGAATTAACAACGAATGAGGATGTTGTCAATGAGAAAACTGCTGCTTTTTATGATGCCAATGACATGTCAGATGTTGCACTTTCTCTTAGAGATATAGCTGAGGATGGTTCAGTTTCACTTGGCAAGAGGTTGTGCAGACAGATGAGTCTGATTCACCTTCGGTTCTTGAAGTAGATGAACATCCTTCAGCCATTGCAAGCATCTCGACAGCAGAGGAGATGGAGACACAAAAGGATTTACCAGATATTCCACCATACATCGAACTTAGTGTAGAGCGCATAATAATATTGAGACAACTATCATTCAAGCGAATCATTGAATCATACAAGCATTTACGTGCGAAGGAATGTAGTGCCACACAAATGGCATTAATTGCACGGTTAATTGCTCAGGTATGGCTTTTAATTAATTCCTTATTTTAATTAGCCCAAAAAAGAAAGATTAATTGATTATTTTTTTCCCCAGCTTTTTCACTTATATATGAAAGTGGGACTGTTGCATAATTGTTTGGTGATGCTCATTTGAGCAATCCACTAAATGCTGTCTGGTGGAAAATAATTTGACTTTTAGAAGCTGCAATAGATAGTTTGTGTGACTTTATCAATCTTAAATACTTATGATAATTAAATCATACAAGGATTGACATGTGAAAATATGAAACACCACATAAATGGCATTAATGGTAAATTGCTCAGGGGTAGCTTTTAATTGATTCAAAGTTGTTTCAATCTGAGTCCGAGAACAGTCAAGAATTTTGGAATCTTTTTATTTTATTGTTAAATAAATATTTTATTTGAGTGGTGCTATTTTGCGAGTATTTCATGTCTCTTGCTTCAGCAATGTATCAACTATTGTTTGGAGTCATATAATTTGTCTTGACCTTTAGAAGAGATAACCAGTTTGTGAGCTGTAATGAGCCTGAAGATACTTCTATCGTGCATAAAAGGAAGTGGGGAATCATCTCCCAGTTCTGATAAATTAATGTGGATCTTATATACATGCATCAGAGAAAATGCTTTTCCTGCTCACTGTTCAGAACACAGCATTACTTTGCTGCTGCATCAATATTTGTCTTAATAAATAGGATTTATGACTCTAAATCTCTGCTAGATTTTTTTCAGTCTCAATCTTTTCTCTTTCTTGTGACAACGAAAAGATAAAGAATGACTTTTACATCTGCTGATTGAAAGGACATCCATCTGACACCGCTAGCATGAACTTGGAGAACTATTCTATGCCCTTACCATTCAAGCTTTTTGCTTCCATTATTATTATTTGCTAATTTTTGAGTCATTCTAATAGTCAATGTTTGATAATATCTAGAGATTTCTTTTTTTTTTTTTTTGGAAGCCTATTTCTCTTCAAAATCTAAGTGTTTTAAATGCAGGATCATGGTTTTCTATGCCTTCCTTTCACCTTTTTCTTCTTCTTCTTCTCCTCTTTTTTTTTTTTTTTTTTTTTTTTTCAATTATTGAATTTTCACATGGAAGATGTGCTAAAAACACTCATTGAATTAAGAAAACTGAACAGCTACATGTCATATGAAAATGTCATAGCACATTGAAAGTCATGATCCTCTTCAATTACTATACAATGTTGTGTACACCTTGCGTGATCTTATTCAACATATAATGAGCCATAAGGAATGTTGTTGAGTTTAGCACTTATCTAAAAGTTTAAATAGATCTGGTGTGAGCTTTCATATTTTATTCCATGTTCCTCCTCATTTGTGCATTGGGGCTTTTGATTGAAGCTCATCTCATAAAGTGGACAACTTAGAGTTGGAGGACAATGCAGGGTTCTGACTTAAGATCTCAAGCATTGATACCATATTAGATTCCTTAGACCATTTAGAAGTCATCTTGTTAATTAGAGGGCCCAAAGAAGGTATATGAACAACATAGAGTATCTTTTTCGATAGCAATATGGAACTCTAACACCCCTCCTTGATAGTATCATAAGTAGATCTGAGATGGCTAATGGCAAACAAGTGCAACAGGGCTAGCTGGTGATGGCAAAAATTGGCTCCTATACCATGAGTAAAAACATTGAGTTTCAAATTCTTACATTATTCCTCTCTATCAAGGAACATATAGGATGGTGTAGAAAAGAAATAAAAGAATGGGTTGAGATAAATCTTATCATATCTCATAAATACAGGTTGAATGCAAACAAAGGAAAAAATTATGAAAAAAGATAAACAAGATACCAAACAAGTCGAGCATACTGAGAACATTTCTTATGAGAATATGACAACTAGCATCTTTTCATGAATGGAGATTTTTTGAGTCACGTTCTTCTACTTTCTTGTGATTCCTGGACATTCTTTGTTCAAGGCATTTTTGGGAAGTTTGTTGAAGGGAATATTGACTTGTTGAAGGAAATATCAACTTTTACTTAAAATTATGACTTGTCTGGTGATTTGGTTGGCTCAGGAAAGTCTGTCTATTAATTTATCATTGTGGGCAAATGCTTTGCCTTTTCTTTTTTTCCAAATTAATTAATTAACTAAGGCTGTAGAGCTGAATAAAATTTGACGAGGACATGCTTGCTTTTCGCTTTGTTCATATATTTTTTCATTAACTTGTGCATAAGTACCACTGCTCTTGTACAGATTGATGCTGGTGATGATTTAGTGGAAATGCTGCAAAAGCATATACTGGAAGATTATCAATTGCAAAAGGTACTGGAGGTTCATATGTTCCATATACTTGAAATGACATATTTCTCTTGCCTATGTTCTGTACATTTTTCTTCTCTCTTTTTTTTTTTTTGAAATTATGTAACTTATTGGCATTCATTAAATAGAAGTATGATCAGAATTCATTATGCTGATGTACTCATCATCTACCCCAATTCCCACTCACATCTGTGCCAAAAAACTGCCTACAGTGTGTCAATTTGCTCATATTCTTTGAGAGGAAGCCCTTTTAGGAGAATAGTTGCTTTGAAAAAATTAAGAGATTCTCATGATACTCATATTTCGCTTAAGTGATATATCTGATGCATTTCCTTACTAACAACCTGGGGCCTGTTTCAGGGGCATGAACTTGTGTTGCATGTCCTGTATCATCTACATTCTCTTGGAGTGTCAGAGCTTGGTAGAGATTCTGAATATTCAGGTGCTTTAACCTATGAGAAGCTTCTCTTGGCAGTGGTAGGTACCTGCTTATATAATCAAGTCTTGGCTGCAATACTCTGGAACTTTAACTGGTTTGAATTTCCTTTGTGCAGGCTGAATCTTTGCTGGATCAGCTTCCAGCTTCAGACAAGTCATTTAGTAGGCTTCTTAGTGAAGCTCCATTTTTGCCAAGTTCTGTCCTGAAACTGTTGGATGATCTGTGCTATTCAGATATTTCTGATCTTCAGGGAAAAAATTTGCGGGATCCTGACCGTGTCACTCAAGGCCTTGGTGCTGTGTGGAGTTTGATTTTGGGGCGTCCACAGTACCGGAAATCATGTCTTGATATAGCCCTGAAGGTAACTGTTATTTGAAGTTTCATTATTGTCCATTGATACATTTTAGATTGTGCATGTTTCTGCCGTACCACTAAGAATACCCATTAATTGCTGTTGGGGTAAAGTTCTTTTGGAAACATAAAGTGGTCCCAGTTTATTTGGTGTATTTTTGGTAGCTTGGAGAGAGGAATCGTAGGGCTTTATAGAAACTGTTAAAATCTGATAAAGAAAGTTTTGTAATTTTTCATTGATAAATATATTACAGGAAACATCAGTATATATAGACAATATGTCTCTACTTCTTAGTAGGTGTACCAACATCTACCTACCATCTATACCTACTAAATCATTAATTATCCTATCAAATAAATTATAAGAATATATATATATATATATATATTATTTACATAAATGTTGTAGCTCAACACTCCCTCTCAAACTGAGGAGGAGATGTCTATCATTCCTAGCTTGGAAATGATCCCATGAAAACTTGCACTATTCAATCCCTTCGTTAAGATATTTGCAAGTTGCCTTCTTAGGGGAACATATGACATGCAAATTAAACCTTTCTTGAACTTTTCCTTAATGAAATATTTTTCAATCTCAATGTGTTTTGTCTTATCATATTGTATAAGGGTCTGGATAATGTTGATTGCTGATTTATTGTCACCATAAAGCTTCATAGATTATTCTTCAAGAATAATCTTCATCCATAGCAATTCACAAATCCCTTAGGCAATTGTCCTAAATTTTGATCTTGCAGCTGATCTTGCCACAACATTTGGCTTATACAGTTGATCTTGCTATAACATTTTGCTTATGCAATTGATCTTGCTACAATATTCTGCTTTTTACTTCTCCATGCTACCAAATTTTCTCTAAGAAGTGTATAATAGCCTAGAGTTGGTTTTTGGTCTACTATTGATTCTGCATAATCTGCATTAGTATAGGCTTCCAAAGTGAGACTATTATTTTTTTTTTCTTTTAAATAAAATCCCTCTTCTTGGACTTCCTCTAATGTGGTGTAAAATCCCATAAACTACTTGTAGATGAGAGCTTCTTGGGTCATGCATGAACTGGTTTATTAGACTCACAGCATGTGCTATGCTAGGTCTAAAACATCCTTTTTATTAACCATCAGTTTGTCATTGGCTTCAATACAACTAATATACATAGTTATATACAACTAATATCTTTGACTTTCCAACATAATATCTTTGACTTTCCAACACTTCACCTCAAGTTGGCATGAAAATATCTTTTACTGCCAGCTTGAAAATCAGATTGTCGAATTGTTTCTTGTGAAGACCTTTAGTCAAGATATTTGCTGTTTGGTTACTAGAAGGTACATACAACATACAAATCTCCCCTCTATCAATTTTTTCTTTGTTAAAGTGCTTGTCTACCTCCATATGTCTTGTCCGATCATGAAGAACTGGGTTGTGAGCAATGGCAATTGTTGATTTATTATCGCAGTACACTTTAATCGCTGGTGGGGTAGAAATCTTCAATTCTTCAAGAATTCTCCTAATCCACAAGACTTCACAAATTCCATGAGTCATAGATCTAAACTCAGCTTCCGCACTACTTCTCGCCGCAACACTTTGCTTCTTACTTCTCCAGGTCACCAAGTTCCCTCCTACGAAGGTGCAGTATCTTGAAGTAGATCTTTTGTCTATTACACTCCCAATCCAATCTGCATCTGTAAATGCCTCTATCTGTAGGTGCTTATGATTTTTAAATAGTAGTCCTCTTCCAGGGGTCCTCTTCAGGTACCCGAGAATTTATTAGACAACATCTAAGTGGTTGGAGTTTGGAGAGTGCATAAATTGGCTTACAACATTGACAGCGAAGGCAATATCAAGCGAGTGTATGAGAGAGAGATTAATCTTCCCACAAGTCTCTGATATTGTTCTCTATTAACACCATTAGCTGTATCAGTTACTTGTAGTTTCTTATTTGGTTCAATTGGGGTCTCAGCTGCCCTACATCCAAGCATACCAGTTTCGCTGAGTAGGTCAAGTGCATGTTTTCATTGATTGATAAATGTCCCCTCCTTTGATCTAGCAAACTCAATACCAAGGAAGTATTTCACTGGCCTCAAGTCTTTGATTTCAAATTTTGTGGCAATGCTTCCTTTTAATGCCTCAATTTCCTTAACATCATCACCTGTGAGAATAATATCATCGACATAGACAATGAGTATAGCTAATTTAACTGTCCCTGAATGTTTATAGAACAAGGAATGATCAGCTTGACTCTGAGAATATTCATATCTTTTTATGACCTTCTCGAACCTTTCAAACCAAGCCTGAGGTGATTGCTTGAGTCCATACAAGTATTTCTTCAATCTGCAAACCTTGTTCTTACGAAACCCCTTCTCAAAGCCTGGTAGGAGATCTATAAACACTCCTCCTTCCAATTCACCATTCAAAAAAAGCATTTTTTACATCAAGTTGATGTAGAGGCCAATTACAGTTTGCTGCTATGGACAGAAGGACACGAATCGAATTTATCTTGGCTATTAGGGCAAATGACTTCGAATAGTGAACTCCGAAAGTATGAGTGAACCCTTTTGCCACAAATCGTGCTTTGTATCTTTCTAAGCTTCCATCAGCCTTGCATTTTATAGGAAAAACCCACTTGCATCCAACAACGGTCTTGTCCTTTGGCAAATCAACAACTTCCCAAGTCCCATTTTTCAAAAGAGCATCCATCTCCTCCTTGACCGCTAACTTCCAAGCCGGACTACTGAGTGCTTCCTGTATTGTTCTAGGTTCGGACGAGTTCGAGATTTTTCACAAAAAAGCTTTGTGCTCGTGTGAGATCTTTTGATAAGACAAATATTTTGCAATGGGATGTTTTGTTGTATAGGAACAGACTCCTTTTCTAATGGCTATAGGAAGATCTAGATCTACGATATCCGGATCTTGAGCTTCTGTAGATACAAAAATGGGGTCAAGGTTTGGAGTTACCTGTGTTTTTTGGCGATTGTCACTTGGTCCTTGAGTTTGGGAAGGAGCTAAAGGGTCAATTTGAACAGTCTTCCTTTTATGAGACCTTTTCCTAGAGTAAACTAGAGGTTCAGTTACAGATTTTTGCAATATTTCTCCCCCTGTATTAGGCAAAATCACTTTGGATATCTGTCGACTAGGATCACCCTCATTTTCTTGTTTTTCTTGTTCTTGTTCATAAAAAACATTTGGTGCTAAAATCATTTTAGGCAATGGTTGAGATACTTGCCAAAAATCATCTTCATCTAAGCCATACTCTGCCTAAAATTGATTTTTGTTGAAAAATGGTATTTTTTCCGTGAAGATCACATCCATACTTATGTAGGTTTTCTTTGAGACGGGATTAAAACACTTGTATCCTTTTTTATTAGGAGCATGTCCAATAAAAATGCATTTTTCAGATTTGGGATCCAATTTTGACCGAAACTTAGTTGGAATGTGAACAAAACATGTGCATTCAAAGATCTTTAAAGGGATGTCTAACGACATTCGAAGAATTGGAAAGTTTTCTTTTAACTTGTTTATTGGAGTCATGAATTTTAAAACTCAAGTAGGCATTCTGTTTATCAAGTATGATGCTGTTAAAACAGCATCCTCTCACAAATATTTGGGAACGTTCATTGAAAACATGATAGCCCTAGCAATTTCAAGTAAATGTTTGTTTTCTTTTAGTAATCCTATTTTGTTGTGAAGTATCGTGACACGTGGATAGGTGAACCATACCCTTATTCTTTGAAAAATCCCCTAAACATTCATTAAAATATTCGGTTCCATTCTCTGATCTAAGGATGTAAATTTTTGTTTCAAATTGAGTTTCAATCATATTGTGAAAATCCTGGAAGATTTTTTTAATTTATGATTTCTTGCTTACAATATAAACCCAGCAAATTCTGGTGTGATCATCAATAAAAGTTACGAATCCCTTTTTCCAGATAATGTTTTTATATTTGAAGGCCCCCAAAATCACTGTGAATAATAAAAAATGGTTTTGATGGATAGTATGATTTAGGTGCAAAATTTATTCGATGACTTTTTGATAAACAAGTTTCACATTGAAGTAAAGAGCAATCATCACCCTTAAACATATCAAGAAATAAATGTCTCAAATAAGAAAAATTAGGGTGACCAAGCTAAGATGCCATTCCATTATTTTGCTTAAAGTAAGGTTCGAACTCATGCTGCTATATGCCTGAGTCCTTTTATTACTAGTAATAGTCTTGTCAAAGTAGTAAAGTCTGCTTATCTCTTTAGCTCTCCCAATCATCATCCTTGAGTTTTGGTCCTGAAAAACACAAGAGGAATCATAGAAAATAAGATGACAGTTAGAATCTTCCGAAAGATTGCTGACTGATAGAAGGTTACATTTGAGTTTTGGAACATGAAGGACAAATTTAAGACCTATACTCCTAGATAAATTAATATTTTCTTGTCTAGCAATGGAAGAGAAACTACCATTAGCAATACGAACTTTTTCATGACCAAAACAAGGTTTATACGAATGAAATAAATGAGATAAATTTGTCATATGATCAGAAGCTCCATAATCAATGATCCAAGGGTTTGATTTTCTACATGCATGAACCATAGAACAATTAGGAGTACCGGTAGTCGGATTGGAGTTAGGCAGTTTCAGGAGTTGATCAATCTGCTCCTTGTTAAACGAGTTGGGTTGTTCAGCAGCAGTATTTGCAGAGGGCTGTTATTGTTTTTTCCTCGGCTTCCAATTTACAGGTTTACTGTGGAGATGCTAGCAAGTTTTTCTAGTGTGGCGTGGTTTGTTGCAATGATCACACCACAGTTAGGATTTTTCTTCATTCCTCTGTAGGTTTAGACCATTCTGTTTGCTGCTATGGGCTTCAAAAACATTGAATGCAGAGCCTTCAGTTGGGTTGGCTGATGTGGTATTTCTCCCAAGCATTACACTTCTATGGGTTTCTTCACGATGGACCCGGAAAAAACATCATTGATGGAGGGCAGAGGGTTTCCCCCAAAGATTCTACCTCTAACCTTATCGAATTCCACATTAAGGCCAGCAAGAAATTTGAAAACTCTATTTGCATCAACAATTACTTTATAACGACGTGTATCATCAAGACACTTCCATTCTTGATCGTTAAATAGATCTGAATCTTGCCATATTCTTTTCAAAGAATTAAAATATTTGGCAATAGAATCATTACCTTGACGAATATCACCAAGTTTTAATGGGACTTCATAAACCTGAGATTGGTTACCCAAATCTAAGTACATTTGGGTGACATTATCCTAGAGTTCCTTGGCGGTAGAATAACACTTGTAGTTTGCTCCAATGTCCTCCCCCATGGAATTCATCAACCATGTCATAACCGCGGAATTTTCAGCGTCCCATGTAGAATAGGTTGGATCCACAGGGGTTGGCTCCTTCTTCTCTCTTGTCAGGTGGCCAATTTGTCCTCTACCATGGATATACATGCGGACAAATTGAGACCAACAGAGAAAATTCTCTACGTTCAGCCGTATCGTAGTGATTTGGACTGGGTGAGAGTCATGTAGTCTGTTTGTGGAGTTTTGGGTTTTGGGAACACTTAGTGTTCTCAGATACAACGTCAGACATGGTGGGAGTTTTTTTTTTTCCCTTGAGTAAAACAGAGGAGCATGGCAGGTTTAGGGTTTCCAGGAATCAAAGTAATTCCTGCTTTGATACCATAAAAACGTAAGGAAAAATG
Source organism: Combretum micranthum (assembly GCA_024138025.1). Taxonomy (NCBI): domain Eukaryota; kingdom Viridiplantae; phylum Streptophyta; class Magnoliopsida; order Myrtales; family Combretaceae; genus Combretum; species Combretum micranthum. Next base: position 77,869 of record JAMXBD010001007.1, on the reverse strand, counting down.
TTTTTCTTTTTTCTTATTAATTGTTAGCTTTTCAAGGGCTTAAATGGCCAAACAATTACATACTAGTCAATCTGTACAATTAAGAGCCTATAAATATGGCCTTAAAAAACAAAAAAGAATAACAAAAAATAAATGATTTCCTTACGGCTAATATACATTACTATGTACAGCTAATATCTTTGACTTTCCAACATAATATCTTTTGACTTTCCAACATAATCTCTTTGACTTTCCAACAGTTTTTTATTAGGATCCATTGGGGTGGTTGCCGGTTATCTTTTCTATTTCCATCAAGAGATCAAGCATGTATTTTGATTGTAATATAAAAAAGCCCTGAGTTGAGTAAGCCACCTTAATACCAAGAAAACACTTCAATTTTTCAAACTCTTTTAATTCAAATTCTTTAGTTAGTCGTCGTTTCAATTCTTCCTTCTCCTTCTCATCATTCCCTGTTACGATAATGTCATCAACATACTCTAAAAGTGCGGTTAATCTCTCTAAGATTGAATGCTTAATGAACAAAGTATAATCACCTTGGCTCTGCTTAACCAGAAGCTTTCATAACTTTAATGAACCCATCAAACTATGCTCTAGGAAACTGTTTCAGTCTATATAGAGCCTTTTTTTTAGCATGCAAATCTTATATCCTAATTTTTCTTCTTAAAAAACCTAGTGGAATATTTATATAAATTTCCTCATCTAAGTCTCCAGACGGAAAGTGTTTTTCACATCATACTACAGAAGTGACAAATTAAAGTGAGCTACTAAGGACAATAAGATTCTTAACGTATCCAATCTTTTTCATTGGGGCAAAAAATTCTTGGTAGTCAACCCTATATGTTTAAGTGTATCCCTTGCGACTAATCTTACTTTGTATCTCTCAAGTGTTTTATCTGTCTTGTATTTCAAAGTGTTTATCCACTTACAGTCAACCGTATTTTTTCCCCTCAGCCTGTTGTCAATTTCCCACGTCTTACTCTTCTTCAAAGGATTCATTTTCTCTCCCATAGCATTTCTCTACTTTCTTTTTGATAATGCCTCAAGACACGGTATTCGTATGGAAATGGTATTTAGGCTCACTGTAAAATTTTGTAAGTTGGTGATACACATGGTTAGATATTGAGTATAATGATCTAGTGGTGCATGCTCTAATACCTTTTCGAATAGCAATTGAGAGATTACCTTTGTCAATGGGTGTTTCAATTCTCTCTACAGAAGGATCAATTCTTATCGTGGTCTCATTTTCAGAGCTCAAGTTAGGTTCTTGAACCCGTTTTAGGTTAAATAGTTGCTCTTTTAGAATTTTCCTGTGAAAATTGTGGAAACCATGAGACTGCTTGGTGACTCTGGACTCACACATGGTTTGGAGGAAGGTTCTCTTGGACCGACTTTTGTACGGGGTTATCCGAAGAGAACGTTGGACTTATATTGGATGAGAATTTAAGAGTAGGTATAGCCATATCAGGAGGACACCATACCTCAAGTGTGTTATCCTTTATGGTATTTCCTCCTTGAAGATGGGAATTTGTGAAGTATGGCTTATTTTTGAAGAATGCGACAATGACTGACAAGTAGAATTTTCTTGAGGCAGGGTCATAACAATTGTAACCTTTTGAGTAGATGAACAACCTAGAAACACACATTTAATTGCACGGGGATCCAATTTTCCTCTATGTTGACTATGAACATGTTCAAAGGCAGCGCAACCAAAGATTCTAGGAATAAGACTGCTCAACATTTTGAAATGAGGGTAAAAGTTGTTAAGAATTTCGATGGGTCATTTATTGTCTAATACTTGTTAGGGTATTCTATTTATCATATGTGTAGTAGTGAGGATGGCTTCTCCCCAGTAGGATTTAGGAATATTCCCTTAATCAATATGGTTCTAATTCTAGTAGTGTTAAGCAAATGCCCATTTTGTTCTCTTAGCTATCTCATTTTCTTAGGGTGTGTTAACACAAGATGATTCATGAATAATGCCCATTTTTTGAAAATAAGACGATAAAACTTGATTAAAGTAATCTTTTGCATTATTAGATCTAAAAGTTTTAATTTTAATCCTGAATTGGTTTTGAACCATATCATGAAAATTTGGGATGACGGTGCTAACATCTGACTTTTGTTTAAGTAGAAAGATCCATCTAACCCTTGTGAATTTATCAACTAATGACACAAACCATCGAGCCCCTAAAATATTTGGAATATTTGAAGTCCTCGAATGTCACTATGAACCAAATAAAAAGGTGAAAAGCTCCTTTTATTACTGATGGGAAAAGATATACGAGTATGTTTTGTTAACTGACAAGCTTCACACTAAAACTCAAAGATATCTATTCCTTGAAACAATTTAGGAAATATAACTTTTAAAACTTGAAATGATAGGCACCCTAAACGGAAATGTTGAAGCTGGATAACATCTTTATTAGAAGAGAGAGTGGGTGATGATATAGACGCATTACTCATGGTGGTTTTAGACAATTCAAGGTAATAGAGCCCGTTCCTTTCCTTAGCAAGTTCAATCTTTTTTCCTTGAGACCTGATCCTAAATAACACAGTGAGATAGAAAAAATAGCATGGCAATTAAGGTTTTTAGTAAGCTTTTGAACAGAGTTTTCGACAATTTTGGCACATTAAAAACATCTTGAAGAATAATTGAAGAGGCTATATAAATATCTCCTATTCTTGCAACAGTAGCAACAGCACCATTTGCTATCGAAATTTTTTGATTATTAGGGCATGATGTCTATGAATGGAAACGTTGAGAGGAGTGTCTCGTATGGTTTGTGACCCTGGAGTCAAGAATCCAAGAGCTAGTGTAGAGCTTGTCTAAGGAATGCATATCTAAGAGAGTTAATGAATCAGCTCGAAAAGACATATCAAAATATCTTGTCAACGTTCTCAACTTTTTGATCTCTTCACTATTGAAACCCTTAATCTTTAAGGCTTCATCAATCTTGATTTCCTTAGTGGAAGTGGACATGATGATAGAGTGGAAATTTAACTTGAAACAAGTAATCTGATGAATGTAAAATTGACAATAATAAGGGTGTAATTAAGGCTTCCAAATAGTTATGTAATTGAAAAGAGGGGTGATAGCAATGAAGGCCGCTGGATAGAGAAAAATTTTTCAGAAAAAAGCCCTAGGGATTTGATAAGAAAGAAAGTTTTGTAATTTTTCACTGATAAATATATTACAAGAAACATTGGTTTATATAGACAATATGTCCTTACTCCTTAGTAGGTGTACCAACCTCTACCTATCATCTCTACCTACCAAATCATTAATTATTCTATCTAATAAATTCTAAGAAAATATATATGTATATATATATTATTTACAAAAAAGTTGGTAGCTCAACAGAAACTCCAAATATACACTTTTTAAGTGGTTTCACATTTATGATACATGGCTTCACTGCGACCAAATCTTATGTAATATGTTAAATATTGATTTTGCTCTTGTAGATAATTTAATTGAGGAATTGTATTTCCAATGCAGAGTTATCTGCTAGATATGTCTTTATTATGCCGCTTTCAACTGATAGATAATCTTTGTTTTCTGGCAGTGTGCTGTTCATGCACAAGATGAGATTCGATCAAAAGCAATCCGACTGGTATGAGAATGAATGCTCCTTAATTATTATTTATCATAATCTGCATTTCATGGGCAGGCAGTTATAATGAAAGTGGATGATCTAATTTCCAGGCTATTATGAATAAGAGGGATTCTGATAATTAGTTTCCCTATGTTTGAACAGGTTACTAACAAGCTCTACCCGCTGAGCTACATATCAGAGACTATTGAGCAATTTGCGACAAGTATGTTGTTGTCAGTGATTGATGAAAATGCTTCAGATGCGGAGCATCCACAGCCTAGACAAGGTGAAGAAACTGCAGAGGAGGTATGACTAGAATAACTAATTGGGGTAAATTAGGCTAAAAGGTATCAGCGTTTGGAGTTAAGTTAATTAAAGGTTAAAAAGTGGAATCAAGATTTTACAAAGTTAATCAAATAAGATATCAATGCTTTATAAAGTTCATTTAAGGTATCTAACGTTTGGATTAATTTTTAATTAAGTTTCTTTAGTTTTTGTTAATGGTCAAATAAAAATACCTTGTTTGATTCACTTTGCAAAACATTGATACATCTTTTTAACCACTTGAAACATTGATATCTTAAATGAATTAATCTTCAAAGGTTGATTTCTCTTTTTAACCACATGTAATATTGGTACTTTGAATGAACTTACTCTCAAACTTTGATACATTTCTATATAATTTATTCTAACTAATTGTGAAGAAATCACCATTCATATATTCTTATAAACCGCGTAACCTCAGGATTGTAATTTTGTATAAAGATTGGCTAACTAGCACCAATTTTCTGAGACTTCTGTTATAGGATAGCATTTTCTGTTATGCAAGGTAACAAGTTGCTTTAGCACTAAAAATTATTAGTGTTTTTGTAGGCTTCTGGCAGCGATAGTACACCCTCTTGTGTGCTGGAGTTCAAAAATTGAGGCCTTAGTACATAAATTTTCTGATCTTGTACTTTGATCTTGGTCTGAGGACCAGAGTCCCAAAACTCTTTAAGTGTTCAAGCTGTTTTGATAACACATTTCATCTTGATTTAAAAATGCCTTGAAGGAAAATGCATTTATCCATAGCTAAAAGATTTACATATAATCTGGTTCTAGCCCAATGGTCTGAGGTGAATTGAGTGCCATAACCGCACAATATACTAGCTTCTGGTTGGAGAGCAAATGCAACCATGCAGCTGTTTGGTGCTTGATTTGATAACTATGTGGTGGCTATTTCATTTCTGGGGTTGGATAATACCATCATTTAGGACTAGAGCAGTAGCTGCAAATAAATATATTCAAATAGCATATTTGTCCAAAGGTTTTTATTTTTTTCTGCTTCCTTTGACTTACATTTACTTGAGTCCCTTTCCTTCAGATTGGGGGTCAGAAAACTTCCACCAAAGTGTCTCAAGCTCCTGATTCCTTACTGTCAGATGGTGACAGTTCAAGAATTCAACCACCTTCAGGCTCTATATCACTTCCAGAAGCTCAGCAGCTAATTTCTTTATTTTTCGCTTTATGTACCAAGGTTAGTTCAATTTGTTTTCATTGTTCAAAGTGGTTTGAGTACTGTTAACCCATTCAATGTTATGGGAGCTTAATCCAAGTTGTCTTCTTGCAGAAGCCCAGTCTTCTTCACCTAGTTTTTAATACGTACAGTCGAGCGCCTAAGGCTGTAAAGCAGGTTTGTTTATGGGTTTTACTTGGCTTTTGTTTTACATCTTACAAATTTGTAAAACGTGTTTATTTGTGCTCTTTTATAAGCTGCAAAATGATAAAAAATAACAGCCTGAAATACTGATTGCATTTTGATAATCTCTAACAATTTTTCATCTTTTATTTGTGTTAGACATGTTTTTGGTTCTTGGTAATAATGCAATATTTTTTCGTAACAAAGGTAAATTTATCTGCCTTTACCATAAAGGCCTCATATCTCAAGGCCATTCAATATGGTTTTACTGTTTTGTCATCACAATCATTTCTTTAAATCCTTTCCATGTTCATCTAATCACTATGAGCATATGGCAACGTGGCATGCTTGTGGATGATCTCTATTCTTTCACTTCTTTAAATTCTCTCCATGTTCATCTAATCACCATGAGCATATGGCAACATGGCATGCTTGTGGATGATCTCTATGCTTTAACAATTTGAATAGCACTGTTCTTAGTTTGGTAAATTGTCCCATGATATTTGAAGCAAAAACAACATGGTCCAACTGGGGGGCTGCAATCAAAAGAGCCATTATCTGCCTCCAACTTATCATGAGAGCAAATGCTTCCTATGTGGAGTGTTCATAATATATTATCATAAACACATGACCAAATAGCCAAAGAAATTTATCTTTTTAGTTATCACTGGAGACATGCATGCTCAGTTAACCTTTGCTGTCCATAGAACAACTGATGTGCAAGAATACCATTTTGGGAATGCTGAGTAAGCAGGTTACTTTTAGGAGTGATTGGCTTCATAGTGGACAAAAGTATGCCAGCCACCTTAAGTTTTGCTCCACCACAGAGCTTTCTAGATAGTTGATACCATAGAAATGTCAGAAAATGTTATTGAACATCGGCTTAGCTTCCCTAGGCTGTAAATCATCCTGACAACTTTCAAAGTTAGCTGTTGCAACCTAAATTATGAAAATTCTTATGGTCATCCATCCTAAATCCTCTAGGCACTGCTCTACTATCTTATCATCAAGTCTATCTTTTTATTGGTAAGTCAGTAAGCTTCCGTTGAAAAAGGAGAATGTGCAGAAGTGAACCAGAACAAAACAATAAACACAGGAGCACAACCCAAAAAAGAGAACAAAACCCCTAGGATTCAGGGAAGGGCCTAAAACGAGATCATAAGCACACACAAGCTTACACTTGAGCCTTTCGTGGGCTCCTTTATCGTCATGCTGTATGAGGTCAGCATAATAGGGCAAGAAATAGTTTTTTTGTCTGCTAGGCCAAATAGGCGTTCTCAAATTTTTCCTCAATCATTGCTTTCCCATTTTTGTAAGTGCTCCTATGTTATGCTATATGAAATCAGTATCATGGTGTGAGCTTGATCAGATCTTTCTTCCTCCTCCACCCCAATATAATGTCAGGCTGTGCATCGTCATATCCCAGTTCTCATACGGGCCTTGGGTTCATCCTCCAATAAGTTGCTTCAAGTAATATCTGATCCACCCCAAGGAAGTGAAAACCTTTTAACTCAGGTAGCTTCTTTGCTTTTGTTATACTTAGTTCCTCTACTACTATTACCAGATATTATTGGGATGATTTTGATACCTATGCTTCTTACTGTGCAAGGTGCTGCAAATATTGACTGAGGAAACCATACCATCTCAAGCTCTCATTGCCACTGTCAAGCATTTATATGAAACGAAGTTGAAGGTTCCTTCAATGATGCGATGCCATTACCAATTTACTTTCTCTCATTAAACTAAATAGCTTCAAGATGAAAGGTGTATTTTTCTAAATATCTTTTTCCCCCCTCTTGCAGGATGTTACCATTCTTATTCCAATGTTGTCTTCATTTTCCAAAGACGAGGTTCCTTTATATCTATCTTCTTTTACTTTCTCTGTCATATTCAAAAAGATTTTTGAGCATGCTGAAATTTTGGAAACAAAATATTACTTAGGAAATAATTAAGCAGGATATATGGAGTTTGTGTATGACAGGTGGATAAATGGCATTGACTGTGTCCTGCCCCCGTTAGATTTATAAAATGCATTTGATATCTCTTTATTGCTCAATCAATTTCAAGGAAGGAGCTTCATCAGATTTTAATCCATTTGCTTCAGTTGGAGTCTCCATATGTGCTGATTTTTTCCCTCCCCTCTGTAGGTATTACCTATTTTTCCACGGCTTGTTGACCTTCCTGCTGACAAGTTCCAGAAGGCTCTTGCACACATATTACAGGTATGCGAAGATGTTCTCCAAGAATATGTAAGGCTATTCTTTTCTTATGCATTTCGCAGTGTTCAACAATGCTATTGCCATGAAGAAGCCCAATGCAACAAAATTCCAGTTTGATAGGGATGATCATATCTTGGCTGCAGAGATCTGTATTGGGGATATTTTTACATGGCAATGGATGAAAATTGGACATCTTCATGTTGGAGCATCAAAGTTGATCTATAGTAACTTACATGAAAAAGAAAGTTCAGTTAATTCATTAGAAATTTTCTGTTGTCTTGGGCTTTAAACATAATTAGGAAGTGAAATATCAAGAAATTGTATTTTCAATCAAACAACTTGAGGGTGGGAAATAAAGCAAATTAGCTGGTGTTTTTTCTGTCAGGGTTCTGCTCATACAGGTCCTGCTTTGACGCCTGTAGAAGTACTGGTTGCCATACATGATATTATCCCTGAGAGAGATGGTCTTCCACTTAAAAAGGCAAGTTTCTTTGATGACTTTTGCCTTCTTTACTCATTTTGTTGCTGCGTTTTTAGCCAAAGGCTTTTTTGGTGGACTTTAATTGGCCACCTCTGATTCTATATCACCGGAAACTTTTGTCTGTTTTTTATATGGTATTTATAAACAAGGAATAATGTGAGAATCGATAACTATTGATTCAGCCAAAATTCAGGGATGAGCATGTGAAAGTTTCTTCATTATTGTATTAGCTGTATGCTGGATGATTAATTGCTAGACGTGATTGTAGGCTAATTGTCAATGCCAAGCTATCTAAGGGCATCATTCTCACTTCTCTGGCCTGTCTCTTATGCCACTTTGTTTATAATTTCTGAGAGGCATGATGCATTTGGTCTCTATATTTCAATACATCTTGGGCCGAAGGAAATTATGAGCTTCCATTTGGTACTATAAATCAAGATGTTTGCATATTACGTCGTTGCATGCCTCTCTTAGGTATATGGTCAATCTACCATGTCAAGTCATCTAATGAATCCCAAAGAGAATATATTGTTGATTGAAGCAATATTAACATATGTTATATGCCCCATGAGTTTCCCATATGATAATCATTTACAACATTTTGTGTGGCGATGAATTCAGGAAGCATTAAAATCACCAATGAAATGATCAAAAGAGTGACCCTACATGTCAGTCTTGTCAATGGGCAAAGGTTGCTAACAAATTTGTATGCTAATCTAGTACAACATGGTTCCACCATTATTGGCCAAGCAAAGAAATGATTAATGATTATTTGTGACTGAGTGACCAACTCCCCAAAAATGATATCGCAACCAAGAAGTCAAAATCTCCCTGTTGTGTTATTGCTCCATGTGCTATCATGTTTCATATGTTTTTCTGTTTTTTCACAGGTAATGGATGTTTGTTCAGCTTGTTTTGAACAACGAACAGTTTTCACACAGCAGGTTTTGGCCAAAGCTTTAAACCAAATGGTGAGTGAGAGTATAATTTGCAGTATGTACTTTCTATGTACCTTTATTTTTTAACTAGCTTTTGACTTTATCAGGTTGATCAAACTCCACTGCCTCTCCTCTTCATGAGGACAGTGATTCAAGCGATTGATGCTTTCCCAACCTTGGTAATAATTCTTCTCATCACGTGTATATTTCAATAGTTTCTATCTGGTGTGGACTGAAATGTTGATTAAAGCTATCACTTGTCACTTGAAAATTTTATGGAGGAAAATGATGAGATCATGTTAATTTTGATACCAATAATAACCAATTAATTTAGAAGGTTAATCCTATAAGTTGATGAGCCTTCTAGTTCATTTTTTGAAAGGAAGGTTGTGTGTCTGTAAGCCAAGGACTTGGGCTTGTCATCTCATACCATCTTATGCATTAACTACAAAACAAATAGAAAGCCGAGATGTAATGCCGTCCAGCTGATAGGAGGATTATCTACTTATCTTATTAATGGAATATTCCAAGCTCTATAAAGCTAGAGGTAGAATAAATGCTACAGGCATGGAGTAATGCTACAGATTATAACTTCATTTTGCTCATGCTCTGTAGGTGGATTTTGTTATGGAGATACTATCAAAACTTGTCAACAAACAGGTATTATTTGTTTTTCATTTGACCAGTTGAAATTTATTATAGAGTTCCATGACTTGGAAGTTTGTATTCCAAGGACCACCGAATATTGATCATGTTTCTTGGACAGATTTGGAGGATGCCGAAACTTTGGGTGGGCTTTTTGAAATGCGTAGCTCAGACCCAGCCCCATTCTTTTCCTGTATTGCTGCAGGTATCAGCCATCACATTGTGGTGAAAAACTTCCCTTTTGATCAATCAATTTATATGTAACAAGTCATGATTTGTGCAGCTACCACCGCCACAGCTTGAAAGCTCTCTAAACAAATATGCGGGCCTTAGGGGACCTCTTGCTGCATTTGCAAATCAGCCGAGTGTACGAGCTTCACTGCCAAGGTACCGTGTTATATTATCACATGATTAGGTTTTTATTTTGTTTAAGGATAAAGGAACGTATATGGATATTTCTTCTTGTTCTTCTCTTATTGTCAAGAATTCAGTATCGTACAGTTAAGTCAGAGATTCAGATTTTAGTCCTCTACAGGGCAATACATGAAAGGTGGTTTCATACAATTTTCAAATCATAGTTTTATCCTCCTAAGTATAATATTCATCAGCCAAAACCTAAAGCTTCGTCTTAATAAACATATTTGTGGTGGGGTAAATACTTCTTGTAACTTGTCTTTTTCACTTTTGAATTACACTTGCAGGTCAATACTTTCAGTTCTTGGTCTTGCGGGTGAACCACTCATCCAAAAATCGCACATACCATCATCTTTGCCTCCTGATACAAATTCCTCGGTTCACGGAACAACCATGACATGACAGTTGTTACAGTTGTACTATGAACCCATGTAGTTGGACTAAGGCACCATACCGATTAAAGGTTGGCAAAGCTGGTGATCGAAGTGCCCAGGTGATCCCAAGTCCACAATAGATTGATGGCGGTTTCTGATGGCAGCTTGCTGGATCTCCCTGGAGATATGTGATGCAGATGCAAGTTCTTATTCAGAGCCCTGCAAGGAACAGCCATTTAACAGTGATTCCTTGCTGTTGCTCCAGAGTTGTGCCATAATTGTATATCCTATTTATCATTCTTTTGGCTGGCTAAGTAGTTCTTTCATTCCTCAGTGTCGGTTTCATGTAAAATGGTATCAATTTTTGATTCCTTCGCTCTTCCAAATCATATTGCAGTAAAATGTGGCCCGGTGGAGGGAACCAAAGCTGTACTAGGTCCTTGTCTGAGCCCCCCTCCGAGTATGAGAGCAAATGCTTATAATGTTGGCATGATATAATCATCACTACTTTTGTGACATATCTGCGATTCGTTTCAGTCCCCTAATTTGATACCGGCGCATTCGATTTGCCAGGGAAAACTCAATTTCCATGAGCATTTTGACTTTTAATGGAATAATTGTTGTAATTATATAATCGCTGAATCAAGTAATCTTACAAATTTTATGTAATATATAAATTCTGCATATCTCTACCAAACGTGAGAATAAACACATATTCTTATTGGAGAGTTATTACGGTGTTTAGTTATTTGTAATAATAATTTCATAAAAACTTTCAATTTCAAAAAATATTAAAGGGCTATTTATTTGCAAAACTCGTAGGTATTAGTTTAATACTTAAATTGATTTTCATTATCAAAACACGTAATAAAAAAAAAATAATCAACAAATAAAGCTCCTATTATAATTCTTTCTTTCTATATACCTTCATTTCAGTTCGCTAAGTGAAAGGGCAGTTTGTCACCAGTAGCGAGCCGGCTGAATTGGATTGCGATTTAATTTATTAATTCCTTGACATTACAATGTTATAATTTTTTATTGGAGTCCATCATCCGATACATCCGTCAGAGAGCTGGGGAAGAGAGAAAACAAAAATATTATATATTACGATAATGTTACTTGGACTAAAATAATTTCAATTTTAAGATTTTTGAACTCATCTCTTGAAAAAAAAAAGGAGTTGATTTGTGATTGAATTGTGTAGCTGTATTAATCTCGTCTCTTGAGGAGACGAGTTTAATCACTATTGAACTCTTCTTTTCAAGTGACAATTTCTGCGAACATCCCCAGCCCTCTTTCTTATCCTAAAATCCTCTCAATTTTTTTTTTGCAGTATTGCTAACTCTAACCACAAATCAATTTTTCACCTTTGTTAATTTCGACCAAATTCGTGCTTACTGTTGCTCGATTTTGTTGAATTAGCACTAAAGCGGGAATTTGATACGTTTGTTGGTTGAGTTGCACAGTCTTCAACCTCAGGCTTAAAACGTTGAGTTGATATGATAAAACACCAAGCCCGAACTTGGCTTGAGTGAAAAAAGTTGAAACTTGGAACTTAAACTTGATTGAACCTTAATTTTGCAATTCGAACTCAACTCGAATTGATACTCGTTGAGCTCAATTCAGTTAGACTCAATAATTCTTGTAAAAAATAACATGGTTAAAAATAACTTGAGATTTGGGAATATAATAGGTTATTTAGTTAACTTTGTCTTAAAATATAATAAATATGGATCATTAGATATAAAAAAAAAAGAAATGAAAATAGGCTTTAAAATGGTATAAATACTAGTTCTATATATATATATATAGATATAAAATATGAAAAGCTCGAATAGGCTTGTGCTCGTGAGCTACTTGAACCTATCATTTTAAAAATCGAACTCAGTAGTTACTCGACTAGCTTGAACTTGTGGTTGACTCTAATGTAGCTAAGTTGAATTTAAGCTATCACCAAGTTGAACACGAATAGCTCGCAAGTAGGCTAAGCTTGCTAATAGCCCTACTTCAACACATTTTGCGAGAAATTAATAGCCTTCTTCTTATTTCGATTAAGCAAGTTGCTTTTTACTCTATCTTGTAATTTTCCTGGATTTGTAAAGATGTGTTGTTTTTTTTTATTGATTTGTGTTGATTTCCATACTTTTTATTATTATTATTTTATTTTTTCTTAGGATTCTTAACCGTAGTTGTGTCACATGCGGTGGAGGGGCTTGTGCGGTTTATAAAGTGTTTTAAATTGAAATCCACTCCCAACTTATCCAAAACTTTTGATTTGATAAATTCTAGTGTTGGTTTTATTCTACTTCAATATATCGTGATCAAATGATAAGGGTAGAGGTTTCGAATTCATTACCATGTTTAAGTTGAGCATCATATTTTGAGCTCAATACTACTTGCGATTATTGACTTGATGTCTCAAAAGGATTGGTTTAAAAGTTAAAGAAAAGATACTATAAGCAATATATTACCTCCATTTGCCTTATCAGGGCTTCCAGTAATAGCCTCTTACTGTTCTCTCAGGATAAAATGCTTGCAATCTTCTTATGTGCTCAGTTTAAACTTTACGAGGAATTTTAGCATGGTACGGATCAAAAGAAAATTATAAAACAAAAAAGAGGTATTATCCTTTGTGTCAAAAGAGTGGATTTCGATTTAATTAACTTTATAAATTGCATATAATGATGAATACACTATTTCATATAGTGATGAATAGCTGCAATTTTGTGACAATATAGAGAAGTTTGGGTGTTTTCTCATTTTTCTACCTATGCTATATTTAATTGATATCTTAAGCTTATAGGGTATGTGTGGAAATTGACAAGACTAAACTTGTGTTATATGCTTATGGGAATAATGTGCAAAGGAATGATGGGATGAATTATGATATACGATCAATGGTAGTCATTAGTGTTTCTAGGCATACAAGTTATGAGCAACTCTTGGTTAGTAACGTAATTGTCTTAAAATAAATAGGATGACACCGAGTTGAGTTGCTTCATAGCGTTGCCATTAGAGATGTGATCTTGCATTATGATCTAGTGCCCGTAAATGATGATGATGCTATATAGGAGTTATTGGTGTACACATAAAGTTATATGTGGAGATATTTGAAAAGGAGTTCTAGATACGACTGAGGCTAATATTGATTGAGACATTAAGTTGGGTATAGGTGTTTATATCTGAAAATTGGAACATCTAGTAGGTGTAGTGGCTTTAATACTTAAGCAACTGAAACACACCAGTTGATGAATCAAGAGATGAGTCAAATGATGATGATGATGCTAATAGTATGGGATGGGTCTAGGCACTTCTTGAGCCTCATAGCTCATAGCTAATAGCTGAAGAATGATTAGTGTTGTATTATGGCTCTAACAAATGTAAATAGGTTGAGAATTTAGAGCTAACAACATTCTTCATAGTGAGGGTAGGCAGTAGATATGCAAGCTTTTTGAGGAAGAGCAAGAAATGAGTTCTAGTAATTGGAGGTTTAGTGATGAATTAAAGTTGTAGTGGAACATAAAGAATCACTACAACTTTAAGATAGTAGATTCAAATCTAAGGTCATGGATAGTAAAATTAACTGGTATTATTAATAGGGGTCGTAAGTGGGGAATTGGAGCGTGTTATAAGAAACATGGTGGATGCTTTCAAATGAAAAAATTTGTAGGGTACATGTTTGGATGAAATTATGAGATAGGATCACTCTTAGTTAGACTTGACCAGCATGTCCAAGTGTATCATGATGTATATCTAAAATTCACCTAAGGCAAAGGTGAGGCATCTCCAAACGACTATCTTGAGGGAGTTTGGCTACACAGTTCACCTAAAGAGCATTTAGGATGCGAAGTGGGAAGCAATAGAGCAACTTTATGATAGGTTGGAGAAGTCATATGTAGAGCTTTTGTACCTACTGAATGCCATACAAGAGGCTAATAAGGGAATAAAGGCTACATGGAGAACTATAAAATCATATATCGAAGGGCATCTATTCTTTTATAAACTTCTCTGGGCATTTAGACGTTGCATTGAAGTGTTACGATATTATAGGTACACAATCGAGAACCTGACCCTTATTGTTGTTTAACTAGTGTAAGCTGTTTAGTGGCTAACATTTACCCATGTTTTATAGGTCAGTTATTACCATTAATGATACCTTTCTATATGGAAAGTACAAGAACATGCTCTTTATTACTGTTACAATGAATGGAGCAACCCATATTGTGCTTTTGGTATATGCCCTAATAGATAGTGAGTGATGACACATGGAGTTGGTTCCTTATAATGCTGTTGGAACATGTAATAAAAGGCTGCAAGGAATCTACTTGATATTCAACCATCATGCCGACATGAAGAAAGCAGTCGAGGAAAAGCAATGTAGTGTGGCTAATGGCCTGGCCTTAGTGCTAGTGCATTCAACATATTGCAAGCAACTTCAACCCAAATGTTAAGAATGTAAAGAAATGTTGAGAAAGACTTCTTACCAATTGCAACCCAAAAAGCTCCATAGATACTTTAAAGTGGAAAAGAGTCCATGGATTTTGTGATATTTCAAGGATTGCTACTTTATATGTGCACCTTAGCCTATGATGAGAGTGTAAGGTTTGGTATTGGGACAATAAATATGGCTGAGGGTTATATGCTATCCTTAAAGAGGATAGAATCTTACTGTAACAGCACTAGTAAAGAAAACATTCTATAATTGTAATACGATTCAATAGGTGAAGGAATGAGGCATCTAATGCCTTGGCACTTGGTAAGGTGTTGATCAACTATGCTTCAATGAACTGTGATAAGTGAAATAAGGTGTCAGGTGCATAATGTATGACATTACTTAATTACTAGGATTGGGTGGTCGAGGTTCTAATTGCACCATGACCTACTATGTACATTCAAAAGGAAGATCATATACACAAGATAGAGTTGAGCACACGTAAGTGCACATGTTAGAAGTTGGAGAGCTACAAAATCCCATTCCCATGCAATGGCAGTGTTGGGAGTGGTGCAAATGAATTGTGTTACACACGTTAGACATTGGTATATGTGGCAAAACCAATTATGTGTTTATGGATGATCCTTTACACCAGTAGCTAATAACACAAATTGGATTTGCCTTAGCCTCATGATATGACATCATTTCCTTGTGATGGGAGGAAAAGGGATAGACCCTTTGAGAAACACTTCTAGAATGGAATAAATATTTGAGAGGCTCCTGAGGATGTTCTCATGAAGCATTTGGTCGTCATGGCCATAATATTAGAAGTTACCCGAACAAAAGGGCAGGGAGGAACTGGATGGCTTTAGAACATGGCGCCCTTTTTGGTAGAACCATGATTGAAATCATAATATATGTGTTTGTGACTTAAATATATTTGAATTATTGTTTATCTATGTTTAGTACTACATGCCCTTTTTTTTTCTTACTATTGAATGTTTGCTTATAGTTTGTCTTTTTCAATTTTTTAAAGATGGATCCAAGCCTATTAGATAGTTTGATCCTTATTAGGAAAATGGTTCACAGGTTATAGTTAGCTTAGGATAGTTAGGTAAGACTTCAACTCAATTAGCTTTACTTTACTTCTTTTCTTCGTAGTGTTTACTCCTATCTTAATGTGCAGGAAAATATTATATTACATGTCCGTTTTTGTAAAGCTAAGCTGAAATGAGATGGGAAGGCCCCGTTCAACCTAATGAGTGTCTAGTTCCTTTGTTGTAGTAGGCTAGCTTCATAGGACTTACACATATACCTTTTGTGTGACTAGACTGGCTCTTCATTTCTGCACTAGTGGAGAGGTAGCAACTTGAGACACATACCTTTCACTTCTTTATCGTGATGATGACAATCACCTTACAGGACATAGCAATTCTTATAGATCTCCCTGTGGATAGTCATGTAGTTATCAGAAGCATAAGGATCTAATGGGAAAATTGTAAACCCTTGAATATTTTCAGTACTCTTAGAAAATAATCTTAGAGTTAAATACCGAAACTGAAACCCTAAAAAATGACCAAAGTTAAAACTGAATTCTAAACAAAGTCAAATATGGAATTTCTTAACCTTAAAAAAGAGATGACCTTAAAAAACAAAATGGAAAATCTAATAATAGTTCGATTCAAAATTTGATGTGAAACCGTTCCTCTATTTGATCCCTAACACGTAAATCGAGACGATATATCCAAATAACACTCAACGATAAAATACTAAAACCTTAAACCCTTCGATGAATTTTAGAATACAAAATTTCAATTACCACCAAAAGTCAAACAGAATATACCTACAACCCTAGACTCGACTAAACAAATCCTGAGAATTGTTAAATACTAAATAAATCATAAAAAATAAAGTAAAAACTTAAATTTTGAACTAAAAATATAAAACAGTCATAAATCCTAAAAAGTTTATAATCTTGTGAGTAAATCTTAAAACCGGAATTAAAATTGGATCCCTAAAAGTTAATTAGGTAACAACAAGCCCTAATGAGACTAGGTCTAAGCATCCTGCGCTCTTAACCCTAGAGCAATAAAATTGAATTAATCGTAGATTATAGTAGTAACAATATAGTAAAGCTTAAAAATATTAGATTCGTCAAAGTTTAGTTCATTTCGGACCAAAACGGGATCAAATTTCGAAAACTGTGCCTTGGTGCACTCAACGGTAAAAATATTCTGATAAAACCATTAAACTCTTAATAATATAAGGATTCCAAAAATATCAGTTTTAGAATTTTTCTGTAACTAAAAATATCAGATATAGCGTATTTACGCGTATTTTCCTTACTACTAGTAATTTATTTGTTTTGTTTACTATTCATTATACAATTTCTACTATTCATTACTATTCACTTATCTTTGCTTTGTTTTACTACCTATTTTTATAACCTACGCATCTACTTCTTACAATTTTCTTTTCCAATACAACTTTTTACTAAACTTCTCTTACACTTTATTACTTTTTTTTATCAAAAATTAATTTTTTTTCATCATTCTCTCTCTTCCTTTCCAACCAGCGGTACAAGGCTCTCTCCCCCTCTCAAATTTCTTTCTTTTTCAATTTATTTTATTACATCAAAATTCATTCCATATTTATATATAAATACCCTTTCCCCCTTTACTTCTTACACACTTTTCTTTTACCATAACAAAACTCTACCAAAATCATTTCTCAGCTTCTCTCTCTAATTTTTGTCTCGAAATTTCTCTTCCTAACTCTCCCTTTTCTCTCCATCGCATTACTATCTCCATATAACCAACAATAAAATCCTTCTTCCTCCCTCTCCACATAAACCTTAGGTAAAAAATTCCTAATGTTTCTCCTTCATGTCATGCGACATTACATGACCATAGTGCGTGTTTCCTAAAATCATGGTGTTGAGGAAGCAATAATATGTTCATGTCTTATTTTTGTCCATGCAAAATTTTATTGTATTGTTATGTTATATTATTCATGCTTCTAATCTAACTTCTATATGTTATTAAATATTTTTATGTATATATATATATATTTCTTAGAGCATATAAGCTTACTAACATAACCTTTATTTATGCTCATGTAATTTATTTATTTCTTTCTTGCAATTTATTTATTTATTTATTTCATTCTATTATATTAAGACTAGTCTTTCTAGTCTTAGACTTGTCCTCATCAAGTCAAAACAATTTTCTTATTTTTCTTTGGACTTACCCATGTCTAAGTCCAAGAAACCTTGATACAAGCTAAGGCTTCTCAATACTTGATATTTATTATGTGCGTATTTCATTATCTTCCATCTTTCACATTAATTATTTTTGTCGTGTTACTTAATTATAAACTCATGTTCATCCATGATCATGTTGTTGTTGTCTTAATAAAAATAAGAGAAGTTCTTTCTTTAATAAAGCAAATAAGTTAAGCTCACTATAAAAATGTAATTTTATCACTTAGGAAATGTTCTATTAAAATCTAGAATTTTATTCCAACAAAATGCTTTTTCAAAAATTTTAGACAAGTTCATCATAGATTTTAGTGTTGTTATTAAGCAAGACTTTTTTTCAAGTTTAACTAAGTAATTATTTACTCTCTTTTCAAAGTACCAAAATAAAATTATCATTTAAAACCTTAAGGTTGATAATTCTTTGCTATATAAATTTTTCTTAAAAGCTTATTTATAAGATTATCACTAACACTTTAATAAACACTAAGAACCAAACAACTTTTAAGGTTAAGTTTAAAAATTAATTCACTAGTTAAAAATCCACTTAGAAATGAAATCGGTATACAACTTAAAGAACTAAGTTTTAAGAAGTAAAAATCCATTTTCTTTTATGAAATTAAGGAAATACAAATAATAATTATAACAATTAAACACTCACTTGTAATAAACTAAGGATTTTTTTCAACAAAGGTCCATATATTGAAAAATTAAGGATTTAGAAAGGAGTTATCATAAGAATAAAAAATTAAAACAAGTTATTCCTTTAATTTTCCTCATAAGCTAAAACTTAAAATGTTTTTATATACAAATTAGAATGATTTTCCTCACAATCACATAAAGTTTCACGTTTTGGAAAATAATTAACTAAAAGAAGTTCAATATAAGGATGAAATATTGAAAAGCTCAAAATAGATATAGAACCATGATTTTTCTATAATTGAGTTTCATATTTACAAAATCTAAGAATTTAAAGTTTCAATTATTAATCAACTTAAGAAAATTTCTATAGAAAATTATATTTAGAGTTTCGTACCCCCAACGGGTAAAACCATGTCTTGTAAGATAAATTATTAAATAAGATTCTTTTCAAATATGAGACCTTTGTAATTTCAAAATATAGTGAATCAATGATTTTCTTGTTGATTGAGTCACATGTTTAAAAGCTAGCAAATTTAATCACAAGTCAAAGAGTGACTTTTCACTAAACTCTATCTTTCATAAAATTTGTTTACAAATTTTATTTTTAAGGCAACATCACTAGAATCATGCATATAATATGAGTCTATGCATACATTAAAAAGGACTTTTCAAACTATATCTATATTTATGTGTTTGCTATGGAATTTTTGGATAAAATAGAATTGAGAAAAATTACAAATTGAGGCTGGAATTTTCGTGCTAAAGCTGTACCGACCCGTTTTTGAACCTAAATAACTTCAAATGCTAAAAATAACCTCAGAAATAGATAGATATCTTCAAGTAGATGGAAAATGACATCTTATATGTGAAATTCCGAGTTCAAATGAGCAAGTTATGGCCATTTTAAGTTGAGATTTCACATAATCCGAATTTTGACGAAAATAACAAGATGGAATTAGAAAGTTTAAGTAGAAGTTTAATGGAATACTCATCCCAAATATTTTTTTTATCTAGGTGATGAAGAATACAGGATTTCCCTTCCTGAGGATTATTACGACTAAGAAGATTGCGAAATAGACGAGTGGGTCTTCCCTCTTAATTTTATTACCTTGCTTGTGCTTGTAGATAGTTGCACTAGATCTATAGGTACAAGATAAAAATGAATATGTATGGGGTATGGGTTTATATGTATATGCTCCTATGTATGTATGACAATGAGTGCTAAGCATATCGGAACCCACAAATGATTGTTTAATATATCGTTAATATTACACATTGCTTATGCGTGTATGATGTTTGTTTGATTGCTCTTAAAAGTATATCTTAATCATACTCGACTTCAATATAAATTAAATGGGCATACATTGCATCTGTCGAGTCACATGTCAAAAGCTATTACTCTTATGTGAAGAATTGGAAGGTCTGAGGCCAAGATAGCCCGTGGCCATGCTCATTCTTAGGAAACTAAGGCGTACCGGGGATACATTCTAAGGATGAACCATGCCGATCAATCATTGAAGGTAGGGTGTGCCCGGGGAATAGCAACAGAAGATCGTGGAGACCTTCAACTGCCATTCCCTAACCCTCGATATGGAGGGATAAATCCATTCTATATGTGATTTCTAGATAACCATATATATTTGTGTAATCATATGATTGTTGCATAGCATATGCGTGAAAATTAATAAACTTATTTGAAATCACTGTGTGAAAAAAGGGAATATCTCACTAAGCTCATTGTAAGCTTACACCCCCATAGACTTTTGTTTAAACAGGTATGTTTGCGGTTACTTTTGAGGATTGGAATATTAAGGAAATCATTGGTGAATCTTTGAACTCTTATGGAAGGAGCGGAAGCATAGGATGGATTTACTTTCATGAAACTTCTTTCTGAGTTATATATGATATGCTAATGTTTTGAAGATTACTAGAAAGTGTAATTGTGTAATCTTGAAGGCATTACCAGGGGTATGCCCCTAAGAATTGTAATTGACCTTATTTATATTAATATTAAGTATTCCTCTTGCCTTGTTATTCATTTGTTATTAAAGTAAATTGCATTACTCCGATACGTTCCCTCTGATGTGTTTTATGCCTTGTGCACGATATGAAAGCCTTTACGTGACTAAAGAAGTCATTCCCAGGCTTTAATATTATACATGGTAGATTGCCACGTTTAGGGTACCTCTCGGAACATGATACAAAATGTGTGAATAGTTGCTAGTTTTGAAACCCATGTCTAGGGAGTTCTTAAGTGGTCACTTGAAGTTGTCTAGGCTAGATGCAAATTTTAGAATATTGCCAGCTGATGTTGACAATGTGACCATCTATGGTGTACATTCTCTATCTCATTTGAGAGATGTAGGGAGAGGGAGTGATAGTTCGCGAACAAATCTCAAAATTTGATGCACCTCATGCATCTACTGCCGTTATGAGGTCTTCACTACCTAGTCAATATGCATAGGGGGAGGGCTATCTAACCTGGTTGTACTAACAGCTTTATCTCGCATCCTACATAGGCACTTTAGACATATCAAGGTTGCTTGTGGTCCTTTAGATTTTATCATGGGAAAACTTCCCTCACATATGCAAATGGATCATGACTACGATTGATGATTGACTACATCTTTACCGCTAGAGGGAAGATTTCATTGTGACAAAGCATGCCACCTATGTGACAATATAGTATTAGACTCCTTTGACCATTGGATCCCTGAGTAGGTGCGCTTCTCAACTTTATATACCCTTTTCCTTAAAAATGTTCCATTCAATTGTACACTTGCTAACTTCATGAATAGGTTTTTTGTGCCTTACTTACATGATTTTGGCTAGAGCAGACATGGATAGATGGGTAGCTCATCTATTGTTCATTCACCTTCACTGCTACTCTGATTGAGTTTTTCAGTAGTTCAATGGGTTTTAGGATTTGCCAATGCCAGTGATGGATATAAGATCCCTCCATGAGTACAACCTATGCGGACGAATGGAGTGGAGCTAGGCGACCAAGCATGCTAGATGGATGGACAAGTGGGATACTTAATGTGAGAGAGAGTTGTGGACTTGCCACCTATTATGGCTGGTGGTTCTCTTGATTACCTACTGCATTTCTAAAATTAGGCTTGAAGCCCAATTTAATGCTAAGAATGGGTCTTTTGAACTAGTGATAGGGTCTAAAGGATTATTTCAATGAGGGATGTTGTAGAGAGATTTGGCTTGGTAGAATCAAAATAAGGATTGTTTGATCAGATTATTCCACTCTTGGCCTTATTTGTTTTCTCATGTGTGCAAAGTAGACTTCAAAATTATCTTTTTAGGTTAATTTGGGCTTTGTTTGATTAAAATAGGGCTTATGTAAAATAAAAAAAAAAGACCTTAAGCCTTTTTATTAAAAATGGGCTAGTTTTAATAGGGAAATAGGCTTCTTTTTATGTTATAAAACGGAATTTCTCTTCTAAACCTACATCCAAAGCCTATGCCCATATATAAAAAAGAAGGGATGAATTTTGGACGTTTGATCTATGGAAGAGATCCAATGAACCCAAGCAATGCTTTATCTCAAACATCTATTTAGAAGTCATCCAATGGCTACCATCAACCTCCAACATCTATAAAGAAGAGGCTTCTATTCTCATTTAGGGTCATTCGATGTATTCCTGAGATTGAGAATAACATGGGAACTCTGTTGGAGCATCTCTAGAAAATATCAAAGCATCTACTAGAACGAGCCAAGAACTTCGTGCACTTCATATACTTGGTTTGCTTATTCTTCTTCCCTTACCTCTCTCTATGATATTCATATACATGTTATTAGTTCAGGACTCCTCTCTAGTCAATTGGCATACCTATTACATGCAATCAACCAGCTCCAACAACCATGCTTTACATTTAGTTGATGACTCTACTAGGGAAGAAAGTGAGTTCTTGATAAGAATGACATCTCCATGTAAGAGAGCTGGATAGGAGGCAAACCCCCAAAGCCAGGACAATTAGCTTGATACGATTGAACAGATCCACTTAATGGATGACAATGCTATGCCTGTAGCTGTGTAACACCTGCAGTTGATAGTATGCTCATGATACCCACTATGTAGAAGAACACTGGGGCTCTTAATCAATTCTTGAATGTTTTTATGAAATTCCTACATGAAATGATAAGATTTGCTATTGCATCGATAAGTACACTTCATGTGATAATTTACCTGCATAGGAAGAGCAAACAGCTGGCACTACGCCAACTATTGTTGTATCAGAGGTTACTCGACATGAAGCTCTACATGATGCTTAACACAAGCAAACTAATCTTCTACCTGTTGAAGATAAAGGTAGACATAAATGGGAGCAATTACAGCTACTACTGCCTCCAACCCTAAAGGATCCTATTCCTGTTATTGGAGAAGAGACAAAGGTTCATCTTGGAGGCTCCTCCTCCTCCGGATGTAAAGTGTAGCCTATTATGGCAAGCATAGTCGCATCTCATAGCATTAATCCTACGCCTTAAGTAGAACCTAATACTTTATCCGCTTCTGCTTCCTATGTGACAAATGTAGACTTGAAAAAATATTTAAGATAGGTGCAGGCTGCATCTTCTACTAATGTCATTAACTTAATGCTTCCATACCTGTAGAGGATCACAAAGAAAGCCTACTTAGAGGACTAAGTTAGTCCAAAGTTCATCAAATTTAATAGAAAACATGGTGGTGTTAGGAACATCTTCTCAAGTTTATTGAGACGCTTGAGGTCTATGGACTTGATGACAATTTGAAGCTCATCCTCAACTCTATTGATTCATGGGGGACTATGTGAGTATTTCTTGAGAAATTATTTAAAA
Organism: Combretum micranthum; assembly: GCA_024138025.1. Taxonomy (NCBI): domain Eukaryota; kingdom Viridiplantae; phylum Streptophyta; class Magnoliopsida; order Myrtales; family Combretaceae; genus Combretum; species Combretum micranthum. The sequence continues at coordinate 54,366 of JAMXBD010001007.1, read as the reverse complement.
CTCAAGAACGTGTGACTCTAATAGGTATGGGGCGCATCAGACCATGCCCAAAGGAAGACTTCATGGATTACATTAAGTCTTTTAAGGAATGCTTTTTGGACATCTAAGGTATGTGTGAAAAAAAGGAACTCATTAAAATTTGTATATAAAGTATGTTCACAAAATATGCAGTGTATATATTGAAAATTTATCACTAAGCTCCTTTGCAACATCATGAATGATTTTGGAAGAAAGCGAGGGCCTTCTATGAACCCTACGCATGAAAGGAGTTATAGCGAAACAAGAGAGGAAGGAAAGATACTTCAAAGAATGATCCACCATTTCCATGTTTGATGGGGAGGGTTTGCACCATCCTTGACAGATGGATAAAGGATGATTGATAAAAGCTTATTATACTCACTTTTCATCACATGAACATGCTAAATTATTATTAATTTGATAGAAATTATAAGAAAATTGTACTTAAGTGTGCTTAATGTGATATTTCAGGTCTTGAAGGAATTATAATGTAAATACAAGCAATTCAAAGAAGTTTTGCGCAAAATTGGAGAATTGGAACATTCAAGGCGACCAATACAGGATCTAACCTGCTAGTCGACATTCATCAAAACAATGCAGCCGGCTTATAACAACACAATTTCATCAGCCTTTAAAATTATAATGTACATCGGCTATATGGAGTTCAATGCCGCCGACCTTTAGCCAGCGTACACCTACGCCACTACCAAAGCTGCTTCAACGCCGATGACTATCTCTTCTTAGAAAATAAGTCGAAATTTCAAGGCTGGCCAATTTTGATTCAAGGCCACTGGCCTTTAGCTAACCTTTGTTGTGACAGTTCAAATTCTTTGTTTTGTCCTATAAGATGCCTTATGTTGTTGTTTCTAGAAATCATCCATCATATCAATACTCCTAGAACATTAGTGAGAAAATAAGTGTCACTCCCCATAGGGTATCCTAAACGTAACAGCCCGCCACATACTATAAAAGCTCTCGAATTTCTATTCGAGCCCTTCGGAGTCTTGTATAGATGTAAAGCGTCCCTTTACACAATAGAATACTCAATCAATGGTTAAGAATTTAATGTGGCATCATTAGCCATAGATAATAAACCAAACACATGTATATACTTTACAAAATCTAAGGGCATTCCCCTGCAAAAATAATCAAGTCCATTACAGTCATCCAGGATCCTTTAGTTTTCCAACGGAAGTCATATAAAAAAAGTAAACTTCTATGGAAAACTCCTATCTCCGTACCTGAGCTGTGCTTGCCTCGGTCTAAGCCAGATAAACTCGTGCTACAATAAGTAAAAACTATGGGGCGTAAGCTAACTAGCTTAGTGAATAAACTTCCAATCACAATTAAGTACAATTCATTCAAACAATGGTTATTCATGCAAATGTATGCAACAGACAAATGGGTTCAGCAAACATATGACCAGCCGGAAATCATATGTGATGGACTTACGCCCTCCATCCCGAGTTAGCAATTAACGAATCCTGCTACGACGCTGTTTAAGCTCACGTCAACTGAATAATAATTCCTTTATGGATCACGATTAACAACCAATTTCGATTTATGGAACACGATTAACCAACATGTTCGTTTATGATCACGAAAAACCAACCACATGCTAATGCTCCATCCCCGTCGTGATATGAATGATTCCAATTATAATTGAAGTCAAATATATATAATTCAATTCTTTTAGTGACCAACAAGTATTCGTAGACAATCCATATAAAATGCTAGCTAATCAATCATAACTTAACACCCACACGTTTCGATATTCTTAAGTTCCATTTCACACATCAACACAGACAAAGATATAATTCCCATACCCCATCGTACATATTCATTCATATCTTTGCCTATACCACTAGTGCCACTAATCAGTACAATCACAAGTATTAATTGAGAGTGGAAGTAGTACTCACTCGGCCATTGGACGCTGGTCTTTTTAGTAGTAATAGTCGGGAGGTAGGGTGTCGTCTTGCTCGGGATCACCTACCACATAAGAATAATTCTAATGAGATTCTCATCATTTAGCTAATCCAAGCTATGCATCTAAACTAGATCAATTCGGAATTCTCGCTATTTGCGGAAGCCCCGACTTAAAACGGCCATAATTTGGTCATTTTAACTCGGAATTTTGCAAATTTTATATCGATCTCTATCTACTTCGAAAGATCTACCTATTTCTAGTATTATTTTCAAATTTTGAAAACAGTAAAGCCACGGAACAGTAGGATCAGATCTGATCTGTCACTTTCCCGTTTTCGAAAAATTGTTTCGCTTTTGATAAAAAATGTTCCTAGTTGATGATTCATGTATAGATGGTATATGAATGAATTCCTATCATGAATGTCATATAATGAACTCAATATATGCATGGTCTTGATGATTTTTGATGATGAGCTCTTATGAACTCCTACTTGTTATAAAATTCCATAAAGGTTATTTAAAAAAAAAACTATTCTTCCCAACTTTACATTCCCTAGGGTTTCTATGATTTTATTCTTAAAATTTACTTGTCATCTAAATAAAAATGAGTTCTAAAAGTCTATATTAATCATGGCCTTCATTTATGCATAAAAATTCACGTTTTTCGTTTGGTAAACATGTTTTTAAACAAGCTTCTTGTAAAAATCCGAATTTTTGAAATTTCATTTTCTTGCATTTTCCTTATGAGAAAACTTGTTTAATGCATCAAGAATTGAAGCTCCAATGTATCTATTATCTAAAGACTTCATTTAACTCATAAATCATCCAATTTAGACTTAGATACTAGGTGTTCATGTAGGCATGGTCCTAAGTTACGAATTTGACTATTAATCCACATAACAATATTTTTCATTCTAACTCCACTACATGTTTTACACTCTTATCATGCCTAAACTCATCTAAGCTTATGAAAATCATTCCTTAAGGGCATCTATTACATATACCCTCCAATTTTTATGAAAAATATGAGTTTTAAAGTGGTTTTGGTGGTTTTTAAGATAGGGTTCTAAATCCATCCGAATTTTCAACAAACCATTTCTAACAAAACCTTTTCTTTTTCAATCTTCTTGCCTTCTATACATGGAGATCCACTATCTAACATATCTATCCATAAGCAAGGCTATGTTTTTATGATCATTCATGCATGAAAATTAAAATAACCATATGATCATGAGTGTAGATAGAGATATAAAAGTCTAAACACTAGATCTACTAAATATAGTGCATGAATCATAAACTTCATGGCATGAACATCAATATATATGCACGATCTCTACTTTACATGCATGAACAAGAGGATATCTTAACAAAAACTCATTTAAAAACTAGATCCATGTCTTGTGATGGCTTGATATTCTTGTTCAAGTGTTTTCATGTCCCTAGCATATGCTCATTGGATTGAATGAGAAAACACACAAGAAATAGCTTCGTCATTACAAGATTTAGGAAGAACAAAGCCTAAAATCACATACCAATGGAGTTTTGGAGTAAAAGAAGAAATTTGAGCTTCAGTGTGTGAGGGGGGGGGGGGGGGGGGGGGGGGGGGGGGGTGGGGCGCTGGGGGGCTCACTGCATCAAGGGGGAGAGAGAGGAGAGTTTTTACATTGGTAAAAATGAAACAAGTCAAGAATGAAGAGAGAGAAGAACATTTAGTTTATATATTAGATGGATTAGAGTTTTAGTTAATAAAATAAATGAAGAAAAGGCAAAAATGAGGGGGAAAAAAGGGGAGGGGCGCCGGCCAAAGGGGGGAGAGGGAGTGTGTGTGTGAAATTTTGATTTTGTAATTTAAGTAATTAAAATGTAATAAATGTAATAATTATTTAAGAGACAAAATTCATTGGGAAAGAAAATTGAAATGAGTAGTTGTAAGGATGTAAGAATATGGTATGGGTAGTGTGTAGTGTAGGTTGTACTTGTGAATAGTTAGACAAGACATCTACTTTCCGGTTGTAACGAAAACACGGGAAAAGGCTATAACTGTAATTTTTATAGCCCGGAAAATTATAAAATTGATATTTTTGGAATCCTTATAAAATCATGGTTCTAATGAATATTCCGGAACATTTTTCTGAGTTCATGGTCCAGTGCACGCTTTTCCGTAATTGAGCTCGGGAAGGCCCGGAATTGAAAAATTCCCGAATTTAAAACTTTCAAAGGTCTAAAATATACTTTAAAACAATAATTCAATTTCATTTACTTTATAAGACTTCTTTTATTATGAAACTGAAGGACAGCCGGATTTAGGGTTCCTAAGCTCCTCTCACTAGACTTAAACTGAACCGGATTAGGGTTTCGCTTTTCAACTCCCGGGTTTTCTTAACTACTGAGATTACCGGGGTTTACAATAAGTATCTTTTTCATCTTTTTGATCTCTTGGACAATTGAAGACCATAGAAAGAGAAACAAATTCATGGGCATAAGTGGCTAATTTCCATATTCTAGCCAAAGGGTCATTACAAGTTTTGGTTCTTCAATAATTGTGAGATCTAATTGATTTATCATTGTTCTATTCTTTATCTTTAGGTATTTATATATCTTTTGGATGTTTTGATATTATTATATTGCTTGGTTGATACAAAATCGATTTAGGGCTCTTTTGTTCAATTAGCAAAGTAATATATTATCAATTAGAACATTGAATCCATAATTGTTTTATTGTTTTAATCTTTGTGGCACAATAACATGATTGATTATAAGAAAGACAATTGATTCATGTTATGAGGATATATATTCTTGTCTAAATAGATTGCACTTGTGATTTATTGGCTAGAATTCGTGATTTCTCTTGTTCTTTATGCTATTGATATATTAAATCTTAAGAGCTTGTTTAGGGCTGTTTAATCAATAAGAGAAATAATCAAAGAGCTTGTTTTGATTATAAAAAGACTAAACTGTAATGAAACCTGTTAATAACCATAACCAATTTATCCAAGATAAATCTTTGCATCAATGATCAATTCTGTGAACTAAACTGCAATGAAACCTTTGGTTAGGAACCTTTCAATATTGAATTACTCCTTGAATTACATATCTTGTTTTTGATACAAATAGTTTTCTTTGAATTCACAAAACCCTCCCCCTTTTCTTCATCTCATCTTTTAATAGAAATAAATTTTACCAGTCCCTGTGGATTTGACTCTACTGACTACTATATGCTATTTATATAATTTTTTTTTTCAAGTAGGAATATAATTTTGTTGGATTTGACACCCACCAAATTTTGGCGCTATTGCTGGGAATTGGTGTCAAGGTAAATTTATTTCTATTTTTATAACTGGTTCTTCTCATACAAGTGAACTCTAATATGATCCAAAGATTGAGAAGACTATCGGGAATTTATGAAAAGAAGCTAGATTGCATAAAATAGAAAACTTTACATCTTCATCTCTTGGATTGAACCAAGCACTTGACTTAATCGATTCATCTAGTGAGTCTGAAAAGGAAGAAGAAATGGAAACTAAAGAGAGAACATTAAGGAAGTTGGCTGCATCGGATTTGACTCAATAGTCGCTTTGTATTCAGTATCTAGAATTAGGTGTTGGTTTTGAATTGAAATTTGGTCTGATACATCTGTTGCTTAATTTTCATGGTCTTGAGAATAAAGATCCTCATAACATCGGAAGGAATTTCATGTGGTGTGTTCTAGCATGAGGTCGCAAGGAGTATCTGAGGAGCAAATTAAATTGTATTTCTTTCCATTCTCATTAAGTGATAGGGCTAAGGATTGGCTATTCCATTTGCCTCTAAGTTCCATTACCACATGGACAGATATGGTTAAGCTATTCCTTGGTAAAATTTTTCTTGCTTCAAGAGCTGCTAGCATAAGAAGGGAGATATATGGAATTAAACAAAAGGATACAAAGAATCTTCATGAGTATTGGGAAAGATTCAAGCAATTATGTGCAAGTTATCCACAACATGAAATTTCTAAAAAACTCCTCATTCAATACTTTTATGAAGGATTACTACCAATGGAGAGAAAGATGATGCATGTAGCTAGTGGAGTGCTATAGTGAATAAAATCCTAGGTCAGGCTAGGGAATTGATCTCTATTATGGCTGCCAACACATAACAGTTGGGTTCCACATGATCCTTCTTCTTCAAGGAAAGTGAATGAAGTAAGCGTTTTTAACCTTGAACATCAAATTTCTAATATAGCCTCTCTTGTCCAACAAATGGCTTTAGAAAATACACAAGTGAAAGCATGTGAAATTTGTATTGCTTCTAGCCATGCTACTGATATGTGTCCTACACTTCAAGAGGACTCCCATGAGCATGCTAATGCAGTTAGAGATTTTCCAAGACTACCATAGAGGAAATATGATCCCTATTCAAATACTTACAACCCTGGATGGAAGGATCATCCTAACTTTAGTTATGGAGCTAAACCATAATATTTTCAACAGTTTTAGCCTAGGCCACCAAATTTAGCACCATAATCTTCTTCAATTTCAAGCATGTCTCTTGAGGAAATTATCAAACCACTTGTTGTTAACACAAAACAATTTCAAGACGAGACAAAATTGAGCACTCAAAATTTAAAAAATCAAGTAAGTTAACTTGCATCTTCCATGAGTAGGTTAGAATCTCAAGGTAAATTGCCTTCTCAAACTATTACTAATCCAAACTATTACTAATCCAAACTAAAATGCTAATGCAATTACTTTGAGAAGTGGAAAGAAGTTACAGGAACCTAGCAAGAAAGCACACCGAAACAATTTCGAGGAAGAGACTAAAAAAAAGGTAGTAACTCTACACCGTCAAAACAATCAAATTGGAGGAGCTACAATTGAACCACCCAAAGCATTGGTGACAACACTCCTTTTCCTTATAGATTAGCAAAGCCAAAAAAAGAAGAGGAAGAAAAGGAGATTCTTGAGACCTTTCGCAAAGTTGAGGTGAACATTCCCTTACTTGATGCAATTAAAGAAGTACCTTGCTATGCTAAGTTTCTTAAGGAATTATGCACTAACAAGAGAAAGCTGAAAGGTAATAAGAAAATAAGTGCAGGTGAGAATGTTTCAGCTATTCTTCAAAGGAAGCTTCCTTCTAAATGCAAGGATCTAGGTATGTTTACTCTTCCTTGTAAAATAGGTAATGTTAGGATTGCAAAAGCAATGTGTGATCTAAGAGCTTCAATTAATGTTATACCTTTATCTGTTTATCAATGTTTGAATGTTGGTCCATTGAAGGAAACATGTGTAATTGTTCAAGTTACTGATAGATCTAATGTTTATCCTGAGAGTGTTTTAGAAGATGTCTTAGTACAAGTTAATTGGTTGGTTTTCCCTACTGATTTTTATGTGCTTAACATGGAAAATGATGATTCTCTTAATACATCATTAATCTTATTAGTGAGACCATTTCTTAAAACATATAGGACAAAAATTGATGTCCATGATGGTACAATTACCATGAAATTTGATGGTGAAATTATTAGATTTAATATTCATGATGCCATGAAATATCTTAGTGATGTCTCTCTTGTTTTTGTTATGGATGTTATTGACCCATAAGCACATAAAACATTTGAATTGATTGATGTTGATAAGTTGAAAATTACAGTTGATAGGAGTTTTACTGTTGATGCATTGAGGAAAATTAAGAAGAAGTTTGTGATATCCTTTGACTTGCAGGATACAATTTATGAATTGGAATCATTAAAACTTGTAAGGTATGGTGTGTCTTACATTGATTTGCCTTCTTCTAACATAAAACTTCTTCCTTCTACTGTACATGCCTCAAAGTTAGAATTGAAACCCCTTCCAGATCATTTAAAGTACATCTTTTTGGGAGAAAAAGAAACTCTTGCAGTGATAATCTCCAACAAACTTAGTACTTTAGACGAAGAAAAGTTAATTATAGTGCCTAGAGAGTACAAAGAAGCTATTGGATGTACCATAGCTGATATTAAAGGATTGAGCCCTTCTACATGCATGCATAAGATACTACTGGAGGAAAATTGCAAGCCTCAAGAGAAGTCCAGCGCTGATTGAACCCACCTATGATGGAAATGTTAAAGAAAGAGATATTAAATCTTCTTGACATAGGTATGATCTATCCATTTTTTTTTTTATAGTAAATGGGTAAGTCCCATCCAAGTTGTTCCAAAGAAAATGGGCTTAACTGTGATAGAAAATCCTGATGGTGAGTTGGTGCCTGCTCGTGCTCAAAACGGGTGGAGGGTTTGTGTTGATGACAAGAAGTTAAATGTATCAACTAGAAAAGACCACTTTTCTCTTCCTTTTATTAATCAGATGCTTGGACGTTTAGTTGGTCATTCTCATCATTGTTGTCTTGATGGCTATTCAGGTTTTCATTAAATTTCAGTTGCACTTGAAGATCAAGAGAAAACTACCTTCACATGCCCATTTGGAACTTTTGCATATCGAAGGATGTCAATTGGACTTTGCAACGCTTCTGCCACATTTCAAAGGTGTATGGTTAGTATATTTTCATATTATGTGGAGAATATAATTGACATTTTTATGGATGATTTTATTGTCTATGGTAATTCTTTTGATTCATGTTTAATTAACCTTATAAAGTTGCTTAAAAGAAGAGTAGAAACAAACCTTGTTTTGAACTATGAAAAGTGTCACTTTATGGTTGATCAAGGTCTAATTCTAGGCCATATTGTATCTTCTAGGGGAATTGAAGTAGATAAGGTTAAAATAGAAGTGATTAAATCCTTACCTTATCCCGTAAGTGTACGGAAGTTCATTCTTTTCTTGAAAGTGCAGGATTCTATCGATGCTTTATCAATGATTTTTCCAAGATCACTCAACCCCTATGTAGATTGTTGTAGAAAGATGTGACATTTGAGTTTGATGAGGCTTGTAAACATGCCTTTGATAAATTGAAGGACAAGTTGACTTTTGCACCTATTATCAAATCACCTAATTGGAATACCCCTTTTGAGATCATGTGTGATGCAAGCAATCATGCCATTGGTGTTGTTCTTGGCCAAAGAATTGGAATAGCTCCTTATGTTATTTATTGCACTTCAAGAACACTTGATAGTGCACAATACAACTATTCAACCATGAGAAAAGAACTCTTAGCTGTTGTTTTTGCTTTAAAAAAATTACGTTTACATTTACTTGGCACTAAAGTGATTGTATATTTTGACCATGCAGTTCTCAAGTACTTACTCTCAAAGAAGGAGGTAAAACCAAGACTTATCAGATGGATACTCTTATTACAAGAGTTTGATTTGGAGATACAGGATAAGAAATGATAAGAAAATATAGTTGTAGACCACCTTAGTAAATACCTACAAGTAAACAGCCCGCACCATTACAAGATGACTTTCTGGATGATAATCTCTTTTCTGTTCAAAAGACAATTCCCTAGTATGCTGATATTGTTAACTATTTAGTTACTAGAACACTACCAAGTGACTTGTCTAGAGCTCAAAAAGTTAAAATTAAAAGCGATGCTATATATTATGTTTGGGATGACCTTTATTTGTGGAAACATTGTTTTGACCAAATTATTGGAAGGTGAACGTCTCAAGACGATATTCCTTATATTTTACGATTTTGTCATTCCTATGCATGTGGAGGAAATTTTGGTTATAAGAGAACAACTCATAAGGTATTGGAGCATGGATTGTTTTGGCCTACTTTGTTTCGTGATTCCCACATGTTTTGTAATGCTTGTGAATGATGTAAAAAAGTTGGAAATTTAGGACATAGAGATCAAATGCCTCTTACCCCTATTCTTGTTTGTGAAATATTTGATGTATAGGGTATTGATTTTACAGGTCCTTTTTCCTCCTCCTTTTGGTGATGCTTATATTCTTCTTGTTGTGGATTATGTGTCAAAATGGTTAGAAACTAAAGCTACCCAAACTAATAATGTGAAACCTATTGTAGATTTTGTCAAATCTCATATTATTGCTAGGTTCGGGACACTAAGAGCTCTTATAAGTGACTGTGGCACTCATTTTTGCAATAGAGTGGTAGAAGCTGTATTAAAGAAGCACAATGTCACTTACCACACTTCTATAGCATATCATCCATAGACTAATGGATTGGCTGAGGTATCCAATAAAGAAATTAAGTACATTCTTGAAAAGACTATCATTCTAAGTAGGAAAGATTGGAGTATAAGGCTTGATGATGCATTATGGGCCTATTGGACTGCGTACAAGATCTCTATTGGTATGTCTTCTTACTGTTTGGTACTTGGCAAACCATGTCATCTTCTTATAGAATTAGAACATATGGCATATTGGGTTGTTAAGCAATATTATATGTGATTAGATGAGGTAGATGAACAAAAGAAACTTCAATTGTAGGAAAAATATTTTTGTTGGTCAAAAAGTTTTACTTTATCATTCTCGTTTGAAATTATTTCCTAGTAAACTGCATTTTAGATGGGTTGCACCTTTTATTGTTACTAATGTTTTTCCTCATGGTGTAATTGAGATTCAAAGCTTTGAAACTGGTAAGATTTTAAAGGTTAATGGTCATCTCTTGAATCCTTTTTATGAAGGATTTCAAGTGTATAATGTTGGAGAAACCATTTTGGAATGTCCTGATTATAACAATTGAGCAGCAGCCACGTCTAGCTAAAGATGTTAAAGAAAAGCACTGCATGGGAGGTAGCCATGCTTTATAATGGTGTAAAATAGTTTTGTTTTGTTTTTTCTTTTCTTTTTTTGTTTTGCCGCCAAGAGGGTGGATATAAAAAGATGACTCTCTCTCTTGTATTGTACTGGTTGGAATTCCAATTGCTTCAGTTTTTTTAAAATCGGATAAGTACCAGTTTTCCTTTTTCTCTTATCTCTTTATTTGTTTCCTGTGAGAATTGAGCTGAAATAGGAATAGTGAGGATACTGTTTGATTTAAGTGTGGGGGAAGGGATAATAGGATACGGAGAATGAATATGAGTATATCTATCTGTTGATGTCTCAATGATTGAATTTATTGCATATCTGAGACATCTGAACTTGCATTGCATTACCCATACTTTGAACTTATATCTGTCCTTAAGTATTATATGGCAATTTTAGGCCAAATTTTTCAAAAAAAATTCGTGAAATTTAAAGATTGTGCTGAATATTGTAATAGCATCTACAAAAATGTGAAATTGACTTCCTTAGGTGTCTTATTTATATGTTGTTGTGATTAGAATACTTAGTTAAAATTAAGTAGCAAAATCTTTAAGGAATAAATTTACCCTGTATTTAGCTTTAGAATTGGAAGTTTAAGAGTAAATCTTGTCCTTATGTGAAAAAAAAAAGGTCTACTTCTAAGAAAAATTTAGCTTATATATACTCTTTTGAGTTATTTTGAAAAAATTTCAACACTTAGTGAAAGAGATAGAAGAAACTCTTTACTTAGTGATCCTTTATGAAAAAAAGTCTTAATCTTGATATAGCATTTAAAAGAAAAGAAAGAAATAAGCATAACATTTACTCTAATGACTCAGGTAATTAAGTCATGAGTATCTAAACTTGAATGTTAGGGTGAGGAAGAGTTCGTAGGGTCCCTTTAAACTCTGGTCACTTAGGTGATGAGCCCGGGATGTGTCAACTCAATAAACTCACTATAACGAGAAGGGACAAAAAACAAAAGTTCAATTCTTAAACTTTAAGGGAAAAAAAGTGCTTGTATAAAAAAAAAAAAGAATATGAATGCAAAAGCACAAAATGAAATAAGATTTATAATAAAAAGGGAGAAAATCTAAGGAAAGAGTAGATACCATATGCTTTCACTTTGTGTTGCAAGGACTATATGCCTATCAATATCTAATGAAGTTTAAATGGGTACTTTTCCTTACTGGATTGAGTAATTACTTTTGGAAAAAAAGATTCTTTTGTGAAACACTGGGATTAGTTTGTTTTGTGTAGATTAGTTACTGAATTTTGATTATAGTAATCTAATTACATATACCCAATCTGGTTAGAGTAGTAGTCACCAGCAATGCAAGTCATGAACTATAAAAAGAAAATATGCTTGAATCTGTGAAAGTAAAAAATTTGACTCTCCATGATAGATTTCTTGTGATTGTATTTATTTATTTTTACTTAAGGACAAGCAAAAGTCTAAATGTAGGGGATTTGATAAGAGCATATTCACTCACTTTTTATCATACGAAACATGCTAAATTATCATTGATTTTATAGAAATCATAAGGAAATGGTACTTAAGTGTGCTTAATATGATATTTCAAGTCTTGAAGGAATTATAATGCAAATACAAGCAATTGAACGAAGTTTTGTGCAAAATTGGAGAATTGGAACATTCAAGGCCGAATAATACAGGATCTAAGCCGCCAGCCTACATTCATCAAAACAACACCACTAACTTATAACGACACAATACATATGCTGGTTATATGGAGTTCAACGCTATTAGCCTTTAGTCGGCATATACTTATGCCATTACCAAAGCTGCTTTAACGCTGATAGCTATCTCTTCTCTGAAAATAATTTGAAATATCAAGGCTAACCAATTTTGATTCAAGCTGCCTTTAGCTGACCTTTGTTGTGACGGATCAAATTCCTTATTTTGTCCTATAAGATGCCCTATGTTGCTGTTTTGAGAAATCATCCATCATATCAATACTCCTATAACATTAGTGAGAAAAGAAGTATCTTTTTGACAATTGAAGACCATAGAAAGAGAAAGTAATTCATGGGCATCAGTGGCTAATTTCCATATTCTAGCCAAAGGATTACCACAAGTTTTGGTTCTTTAAGAATTGCGTGATCTATCTGATTTATCATTGTTCTGTTCTTTATCTTTGGGTATTTATATATATTCTGGATGTTTTGACATTATTATATTGCTTGATTGATACAAAATCGATTTAAGGCTCTTTTGTTCAATTAGCAAAATAATATTATTAATTAGAACACCGAATCCATAATTGTTTGATTGTTCTAATCTTTGTGGCACAATAACATGATTGATTATAAGAAGGATAATTGATTCATGTTATGAAGATATATATTCTAGTCTAAATGGATTGCACTTGTGATTTGTTAGCTATAATTGGTGATCTCTCTTTATACTATTGATATATTAAACTCTAAGAACTTATTTAGGGCTGTTTAATCAATAAGAGAAATAATCAAAAAGCTTGTTTTGATTATCGAAAAACTAAGGAGAGATAGGTTATTTGTCACGATCCTAATAGGGGGCTTACTAGGATTATCCTGACGTTATCATACCACATGTGCACCCACAATATGAGAACCATCTTGCAAGTTAGAGATTACAAGACTCTATTTATTTATTAACTTCTCATACATTGATCATACAATACATATAATGCTATTATTGAAACATAACTATGGAGTCCGATTTTCCACATCTTACCAAGATCGCAGAGAATCGGTATCCCCTACCAAATAATAAAAATTGGGCTTCAACCTATAAAATATAAAGTCTCAAATGTTTGTACCGTTTATCTAAATTATATTCCAAGTTCATAGGGATCTATCTTTCTAACTTCAATGAGTCTGATGAAACTTGAAAGAATTCTCTTCACACATTCCTAGCCCTTTTGTAGTAAGTATTATTCCTGCATAAAAACTGTTGGGGGGTGAGCGAAACCACAGCTCAGTGAGATAACCTGACCAGATCACACATCAAGCAATATCAAACAAGTTTAATTAGCAAGCATATGCAATGTAACAATCAATCATATGCACAAGTACAAGCTTGGATAATCCGGAATCCAAACAAGATGGAGATTTACGTCCTCTCATTGGGGTTGAAGGAACCAAGTCGAGGGACTCTGCCTCATGACCCACCCGCTCAGGAGAATCAGATAACCAAGGAAAAAAAAATTTTACTCATATTCTTGGAACAAAGAAACTCCACTAAGTGTTAGTCATTTCATGCCGATACCACGAGTGGCGTTCCTTCATTTTCCAGTTAGTTCTCGTAGAACCAAATGGAACAAAGAAAACTTTGCGTAGAACTAGGAAATTTACATCTAGAAAAACCAAGTGTTAACAGAGAACCGAAATACTAACACGTAGCGGGCTGCCACGCCTTTATGCAATAATGCAATTTATGTAATGCATGACCATTTCATTTAAAGGCCATATAGTATTATGCCAGTTTGCTAGGTGATCAGAAAATTTACAGACAAGCATCAACATGTTTCAAACATTATATATCATCCAATTTGGTTATCGCTTTAAATAGCATAGTTTGGCATTCAACCAAACACCACACAACATACATTATTCCTGTCCCCGTATACATAGCAGTTTTAATATGTTATTTCATATACACTAAATTTACAAGCACAATCAATGTGATAAGGTCAAAGTTACTCACCTGTTATCTTTGCTAATTGTTGTAGTATTGTACAAGAAAACCCACGGTCTGATTTGTATTCCCTAGGAATTGAAATAACAGATATTCGTTACTATGCTATCATTTACACAACTTTGGTTGCGTCTTATGTGTTCAATACCCGAGCTTTATCACACTGAGTTTAAGTTTAAATATGGATTTTAAATTTCGTAAAGACTAGGTTTCTCTAGTGAAGTTATCAAATTCAGACAAACTCATTTTTCTTGAGGAAATGCCCTAAATGATTTCAATTATTGAGTGAAATCTCGAGTTAAGTTTATTGTACTCATTTTAATTTTATTTTTAGTGTATAAATAGGTTTTGGAAAGCTTATTGAATGTAGTTCTCAATTATATATTTTATTTATTTATTCCCATGCTATATTGAGGGTCTACAAGATTTTTTTTTTTTTTTTGTTCTTGCTTTGTATTTTTAGTTTTCTATCCAAGTTCATTTCCTTGTTTTATGCATATAGATTATTCTTAACTTAGGTTCATTATTTCTCTTTTGGTTGAATTCACCTATTATCATCTAGTTTCATCATGTTTCTCTTGGCCTTATTTTAGACATTTATCTTTAGTAAATGGGATTATGTTAACTTATTATTATTTTTATGATCTTTATTAATCTACACTCGGTATCCTTGTGATCCTATTGTATGACAAAATCATGTTTATATTTTCTGGAGTATTTCTTAAGTTTAAATTCTTTAATCACAACCTATACCATCATATTAGCTAATTTGCACTTAAATTATCTATATTTAGCCTTATAAACTCTAACTTATATATATACCAAAACACATATGGGTTTTTAGAAATGTGCTCTTAAATGGATTTCAAAGCTAAATCACCATTTATTTATTTAATCTTTTGATGGCATTAAATCGTAATTTCAAACCCGAATCTTTTCTAATATGAGCCAAGACCTACCTTCTAGCTTGGATAAGTCGTTCTTGAATTTATCACTTGATTCTAGGTTAAATCAATATATTGCTTAACAATCATTTAAATCATAACAACTTTGATCTTAAAATCCTAACTTCCTAGGTGTGTCATGACTATATATGTATATATTTGAGTTAATTACAAGACTATTCCTCTTAAGTACTTATAGGCCAAAATATGTCATAGTGATACATCTACGGTTTTCTATATTGTTTTGCTCTTTAATCTCATTTACACTCTTTGAAATTCATCTTTTGTGCATGTAAAAAATTTGATTATAACTTATGGTGTACATAAACCCTAGCATAACCGAAATATGACATTAAGCATGTACAAGTTTATATCAACTGGTTGTGTTATTAAATTTAGTTTTAGAAATCCTATCTTTCCTAATTTCCTAGGGCATAGAGGTATATACACATTAGTATATTTCTAATTTCATCTTGTTATTATTATTATTATTATTTAAGTATATAAATAGTTACTTAAAACTTGATTAATCATAAAGCTATATTGGTTATAACTTTCCTTGCATGCACTTAATTGTAGTCCTAAGATAGGATATCCAAAATATTTCTCATGATACCTGGAAAACCTTAAATGTACAATAAAGTACTCAGCATTCATACAACTTATCAATCAAACAATTTTAATGTCAAATCAATAATCAAAAGTTCTTATTATAAAATTTTCACAAATTCTATAATTAGTATTCTAATGAATACTATTTTAATTACCAAGTTATAAACAAATCAATGTGAATGATTTATAATAATATATCTATGATGGTTCGTATAATATTTTTCTTGAAGTTTAAATAAATAATTTATTTATTTATTTATTTATTTTTACAATTTAATCCTATGGAATTAATTCTCGAAAGTCGTATTTGGTATGGTACAATTTTAAAGGGTATATGTATATATTGTGAAATTAAATGTTTGTGGAAGGACAAAGGAATATGTCTGTTGCGTTCCTCGATAGCCTAATTAACTAATTAGGGTCATTAGCCATAAAAATGGTAAAAATTTGACTATGTAAAAGCTTTATTAATTTATAATCATTTAAATATCATACCATAATCACTTCATATAATATGTCAAAACATTTAATTGATTCGCATTAATCAATTTTGGTTTTAAATCGCTTGTTATATATATTTATATAAATATATATATATATATATATTCCTATCGCAATAAAGCCTATATAATAGTTTTCTTTTCTGCAATTTAAAAGAAAGATCAGACTTTTGTTTTAGAAATTTTCATTTTGTGGTATCAGAGTCATCCTGAGTTTTCCTACAAAAGGTCAATATATCACCGTTCTCCGTACCAACAAGATCTTTTCATCCTTCCACTGGAGCAAACACGGCTTAAAAACATATCATATGTATAAATATAATTTCTACGTTTCTCTTAATCCTTTTCCTTCTTTTTTTTTTTTTTTTTTTTTTTTTTTTTTTATCTCAAGACATTTCTATGTTACATACTTCGACGAATGAAAATTTCAGAAAGTATATTTAATTTACATATCATGATAATATTGATAATACCTCATCAATAATGTATTTAAAATCAACAAATAAATAGTAACTCATCGAATATCCGTACTGACCTTGGCCTTATTTAATCAAAATAATTTTTTGATTGATTTGAAAATAAAAAAAAATTCACCTAAAACATAATAAATATATTTTTATAATTGATGTAATGAAATATAACTTTATAATAATTATAATCATAAAATTTTATATTCGATGTTCCTATCACTGAGACTTTTTAGAGTAGATAAAATCTTACAAAGTCTAGTCTTGTTTTGAAGAGCACCATTGTCACGCCCCAAGAGGTACCCTAAATATGGTAGTTTGCCGTACACAATACTAAAGCTTAGGAATGACTACTTTAGTCACGCAAAGGCTTCCATATCATGTACAAGGCGTACATCACAATTCAAGGGAACGCATTGGAGTAACACAATTTATATTGATAATAAATAAGTAACAAGATAAAGAGAATACTTATCATAAAACATACATATTGCATTTCAATTCTTAGAGGCATATCCTACTTCAAATAAATATACATCACTTATCATATAGGTCATTTCATATAAAGATCCTTACAACATTACTTCATCTTATCATCCCATTTCCTTCGTAGAAGCTTAACCATCCAACCATGACTTCCTTAATGTCATGATCCTCAATTTAAGCCACGGGTATACCTGTTTTAATAAATCTATAGGGGTATAAGCTACAACTAGCTTAGTGAGATATTCCCTTTCATTCGCACCACATTTTCAAACAAGTTTATTTATTTATTCACACATATGCTATGCATACAATGCAATAATCACATGATTATGCAAATATATATAGTTATCCGGAAACTATATATAGAATGGATTTACCCCTTCGTATCAAAGGTTAGGGAATCGGGGTTGAGGATCCTCGACCTTCTACTGCTAGTCCCCAGGTCCTTACCCACAGCGTTCAGTTGGCTCGGCTCCGAACCTAGAGCCGCTTTCCCCGAGCGATTTGGATTCTCCATGAAGGAACATGGCCCGTGGCACCACACAATCACAGCCAATCCAACTCTACGCGTAGGAGTAGCAGTCTTCCGAAATAGATGTGACTCGATGGATGCTATGCATGAGCGTTTTAGTTTTCTTAAGCCAAACCTTATTAAGGTTTATTAGGGGCGATCAATCAATTTAGCAAACAATAAACAATCATACAAGTAAGTAAACAAAATTATTTAAACAAGCAGTTTGAAGTTGCGATATTCTTAATTCCCATTTCACACATAAACATAGAATCACATATATACACATAATCCCGAATTCCCCCAAACACATCCATTTTTATCTTTTCTTAGTATACTAATGCTACTACTTTACAAGCACAAGCAAGGTAACGAAATTAGGAAGAATAACTTACTCGTCCATTTTGCTATCTTCTTAATCGTAGTAATCCTCGGATAGAGTATTCTCGTGTCCTTTGTCACCTAGAAAAAAAAATACCCGGGATAAGTCTTCCATGAAATTCCTACCCTTGGATATTCTAAACTTGTCTTAAAATCGCGGTAAAATCGTATAAGAAGAAATTCCAACTTAAAATGGCCATAACTTGCTCATTTTAACTTGGAATTTCACATATAATATACCGTTTTCTACCTATTCGAAAAGATCTATCTATTTCTAAGCTTATCTATGTCATATAAGGTCATTTGGGTTCCGAAAACATTGGGTTCAGATTTAAAACGAATTATTTCTAAACTTTTGCAAATCCATTTTCTAACTTTCTTTTTAAAGAAAATCCTTTTGCAACAATATAAGTATATATAGATATATTTTTGATAAACATTTTGAATATATCGGTAAGCTCACTTTATATGCAAAATTTCTAACGGTAGTGCCTCAACAATTTATTTTATAAAACAATTCTTTCTAAAGTGTTAAAACTTATCTTAATAAATTCCTTTTCAAGTATTTGGAAGGAACTTTATATTTTCATTTTAAATGAGTACATTCTTGTTTTATTTCCTTCCTTTTTCCAAAACAAGTAAATTTTCCTTTAGCCTTAGTTTTCATAGATTTCACTTCTAGTGATAAAAGATCAATTTTTATCAAAAAGTATATTAGGTTGTTGAAAAACCTTTTTATAATTTTGTATTTAGGATGGTTTTAGAAAATAAATCTTGTTTTCTTACATTCATTTCTAAAATATAAGCTTTTGCTTTTCAAAACTTGTTCTTTCATTTCTTTTGAAAAGAATCATCTTTATAAAATCCATTATTATTAATCTTACTTTATTTATATTCTTTTGAAAATGAGTTCCTACTTTTAGAAATTTGAAAAATCATTTTTCCTAAGTGGGTTCATAACTTTATGAGTTGATTTTTATCTTAACTTTGAAAACTAGTTTGTTTCTTAGTTTAGAAAAGAGTTTAAATCCTAAACTTTTAATATTAACGATTTATTTTTCTTAAAACTTAGATTACCATAAAATACAAAGAAAATATTTATTTCTTATATTTTCTTAGTAAAACTATCTTTGTTATTTAAGAAAACTTGAGAAAACTTGTATTACTCTATTTCTAGGTTGTTGATAGTAACTTCATGATTTTGTGATAAATCACTTAATCGAAATTCTAGCTTTGAGTTTATTTAGTAAAGTAAAATTCTATTTTTAGATTAGTTGAGATATTAACATTATGTAATTGCATGTATTATGAGCATATAAAATAATAGGAACATAAGAAAATACTAGAAATAAATAATGAGCAAGAAAATAAAATATCAAGTATTGGGAACCTTAGCTTCATCAAGGTATCCCGGTCAAGTATTGGAGCCTTAACTTTATCAAGGCATCCCAGGACTAAGAATGGATTAGTCCCGAAAGATTAAAGAAAATAAATAAATAAAAAATTGTTTTGACTTGATATGGACAAGTCTAAGACTAGAAAGACTAGTCTTAATAATAACATGAAATAAATAAATTGCATAACTTGAAAGTAAATAAATAACAAATGAGCTTATATGCTCTAAATAAATATATATACATAATATACATAATATAAGTTAGATTAGAAGCAAATAATAACAATAATAACAACAACATAATAAAATAGAAAGCTTATGTACAAGAACAAAACATGAACATGTTGTTGCTTTTACTACTCATGTGAGTTTCAAAACAACACCATAGTTATGCTAAGTTACATGACATGAATAGATAAATGGTTGAAAGAAATTTTTACCTATGGTATTTGTGTGGTATGAAGATGATAGTGAATGTATGGTTATGTGGTTATGGAGAGATGGTAGTTGTATTGCATAAAGAGAAACTCTTGTGGGTATTTGGTGAAAGAGAGTTTTGGTAGAGAGAAATGTTGTAGAGAGAGTTTGTGTAGTGAATTTGAGAGAGTTTTGGTAGTGTAAAGAATTGTGTGAAAGAATAAAAGAGGAAGGGGGGTATTTATAGAATTTTTGGAGTGAATTTTAGATGTAATAAAATAAATTGAGAAAGAAAAATAATTGAGTGAAGAGAGAGAGGGGTAGCACCGGCCTTGAGGAAGAGAGAGGGGAAGTGAGTTGATTTTGAGTGAAATTTGTAAGAAAATAATTAATATGTAAAGTATGATTTGATAAAAGGTGTATTGGAAATATAAAAAGTAAGGAAATAAATATATAGGTGTAAGAAATAGGTGTAAGAAAAAGTAGAGATAATGAAATAGTAATGAATAATAGAAAAGTACTATGAATAATAGACTAGACAATTAAAGTACCGATAGTAATAAAAATACGTGAAATAAGGTGATATCTGTAATTTTTTAGCTACCAAAAAATTTTAAAATTGATATTTTTGGAATTCTTATATTTTTACGAGTCTATTGGTATAAACGGAATATTTTTAATATTCCGAGCTCCAGGACATGCTTTTCGAGCACTGATCCCATTTGAGTCCGAAGAACACTCGAAGTTCGTGAATCTGATATTTTTATGTTACTCTATATTATTACGAACTATTCTAGGCCATTAACTTAATTTCGTTTCTAGGGTTTGAAAACACGGGATTGCCGGATCTTAAATACTAGGGTTCGTTATGGGTTTTGTTGTCTTTAGGGTTCCGGTTTGACTTCTGGTTTCGTCGAGATTTTCGTAAGATCGTGTAATTTTCGAGTTTTGATCGTTTTATATTTTTAGCTTGACATTTATGTTTTATCTTATTTTATTTGTGATTATTTAATAGTTTTTAGTTCTCGGGATAGTTTAGCTGAGTCTTGACTAAGTTTGACTTTTGATAAAAAAAATTCGAAAATTGTGATTCTAAAATTTTACTGAAGGATTTAAGATTTTATCATTTCGTTGTTAAGCAGTATTTGGATCTATCGTTTTGATTTGCGTTTTAGGAATTGGGTAGATGATTTAGTTGGCATACAAACGTTGATTAAACCGGTAGTTGGACTTTATATATTGTTTCAAGGGTGCTCGTCTTCTCAAGATTGAGAAAACTCGTTTTTGATCTTATTTGGAGTTAAGTATTAACTTGATTCGATTTTTAGGGTTTCGTTTCCGGTGTTTTGACTTGGTCTAGAATTTGGTTTTTGTCTTGAGTCGATTTTCGGGATTTAAATTTTGATACTTAAACTTCTATGATTATTTTTTAGAATTATTAAATTTTCGGGGGTTTACAACCATCCCACGATCCTTACGTGACTTTCGAAATTGAAAATAGTTGATATATGTAGAAGTTATGGAATTTTGATGTTTTGTAAAGGTTTTGATATAAGAAAGTTAATAAAAAGAAATAATAATAGATGAAGGAAAGTTATTGAATTGAGATAGGGGCATTTGGAAACGGAATCCATGCTTGTGTATATATATATAGATGCGCTTATGTGTGTGTTTGTTATCCCTTTTCTTCGACAAAACCAATTCGTGTGGAACATGATTTTGACCATGGCAAATTCCTTCCAAAGGAATTAACTTGGAGAGCAAGGGAACTAATAACGTGCTATTTGAATATTTTTCAGGTTTGATGATACGTACGATAAATACTTATTCGCTAATATTTTTAAATGAAAACTTATGTACTTATTATATTAAATATTCTTAACACTATGGTATACTTAAAATATTTAGTTTAAAACTTTTATTTTTTTAGCTTTAATATCCGTTATCGTAATTTATAATTTATTCGTTTAAGGGTTTAATTTATCAGTGTTTTGGTATTTTATGACCTAATTATATTATCCTTAAATTGGACCTTACTTATATTTTACTATTATAAAGTTATAGGGTTTGTCCTTTGTTCGCACCTTTTGAATTATTATCGGGATCTAATCCACTATTATACTTATGGTTCTTTGGTTTTTATTTTACATATTAACCGTATTATTATTTTTATATCTTTTTGAAAATGTTTCTTTGGTATAAATCTGGTATATACACACATATATTTTTGTTTAAGGTCTAGATTGATCTATTTTTAATCCTATAATGTATTTTTCTAACCTGATAATTCATTTCGAAATTATCGCTTTCTAACCAATAGGCTTTTTTTTTTTTTTTATAAATAATCATCTCATTTTATACTTGAAATCTAAGGTTATCTATGATTGCTTGTCGAGTTATCAACTCGCGTTACAAATCTTATCTTTTATTGTCTAGGAATATTTTTCTTTACATGTTGATGATTGTAAGTTTTCTAATGCTGCTTTAGGGTTTAAAATACATGTAGACTTTATTATTATTGTTGAATTTAAAGTAGAAAAGTTTTAGGGTTTATAATAACAACCTATTTATTTTCGATCTTGGATTATTCAAGGTTATGGAAGTCATGTTTTGCATTTTGGGATTTTGTTGATAAGGATTCTGATCTTCTTAACTATAAAATTAGTCATACTTTAATATTTATTTATTTTCTTTAAATCGCAAAAAAATGAGGAGTGATCTTTACGACTTTCTCAAAGTTATTCAAAATTATAAATTATATTTTTGGTAATTACCATATTCAAGTTGTGTACATTTAGGGGGTTTACATTATTAGAACTTGTTAATAACCATAACATATTTATCCAAGATAAAGAAAAGAAATCTTTGCATGAATGATCAATTCTGTGAATTAAACTGTAATAAAACCTTTGGTTAGAAACATTTCAATATTGAATTACTCCTTGAATTACATTTCCTGTTTTTGATACAAATAGTTTTCTTTGAATTCACAAAACCCTCCCTCTTTTCTTCCTTTGATCTTCTAATAGAAATAAATTTTACCAATCCCTATGGATTTGACCATGCTCATTGCTATATGCTATCTATATAACTTTTTTTTCAAGTGGGAATATAATTTTGTTGGATTCAACACCCACTAGTGACAATATCAAATTACCAAAGGTTAGCAGAGAACCCATGATAGAAGAGAAGAATGGTCCTAAATATTGCCAATATCAACAAGTTGTAAGCTATACCACCAAGGACTTTCAGAATCTAAAATGGACAATCTAAAAGAGAATGCGAGATGATGATTTGATCATTGAAGACAATGATGTTTGGATGTTGGATGATGAGCACATAGATAGTGAAAAACATTTTTTTTAATATTAACTATGTACTAAAGGTAGAAACTACTTATTGTTTATTCTTGCCTTGTAATAAAACGAAATAAAGTGATTATTGATCATAATGTGATATCTCTTCATCTTCCTGTACACGCATCTACACTTGTATTTGTGGCCTTAGTGTGATGAAAAAAAAAATTATAAGTGCAATCTTGTAATGAAACTAAGTAATGCCTAGGATATGTTGATTATGTCTAAATTTGCTTATTTTTCAAACTCAATGCCTAAATATTGCAATTCAACAAATGAACAACAACAACAACTAAATTGCAATAAATAAAGAGTAAGGATTAGGGAAGATTATACCAGGATTTAATGTGGTGTTCAGTCCGCCCAATAGTCTCCATGGTTTATAATTACCTCATTCAAGGAGGACTTCACACATCCATTCAATTCAAACAATGCCTCAACAAGAGGACTTCAATAAATGCATCATAAAGAGGACTTCATTGAATTGTCTCAACACATAAGGACTTTACCTATGCCTCAAACACATAAGAACTTTACTAAATCACACAAACACATGTGAATAGTGCTTTATAATATTTGCTCTCAAATCTCACTATGACACTATTCACATTTTCACTCAACTAATACAAATAAAAATTGAGGGAGTATTTTGACATAATCTCTACCAACAAAACCCCACTCTTTTACACAAAAACACCCCAAGCTCTCTTATTTATATGCACACTAAAAATCTAGCTATTAACCTCAAAAATATTCACCAACGGTCGAATGAAAAAGTTTCCAACTGTTAGTTTTTCGCCTATCGGCGAGCTATTATAGGAGCCACCAACTCATCGGTACAAGTTGCACCCATGATCTCCCCCTCGATCTCCATTGATCGCTTTTCCAATTCGTACTTTCTCCATTTCCTCCTTGCACCAATGAGCCAGTCTAAACTCTATTAGCAAGCAGGTAAACATCCTTTATATGTACTACAAAAAAAAAAAAGAGTAAAAACACTACGCAAAACACAAACATATATATGCACACATGGCGCAAACATATCACAAACATGGTTTATTTATTAAATGCAACTTAACTAAGTGATTGAACATTTGTGCAATGTATTTTCTCATTAAAACAAGATTGTAATCTCCTTTAGTTCAACATCTTGGTCCTCTAAGGATAGCGAGGCAACTTTTTTTGAACCCATGATGGTCAAGTGTTGTTGAAGACGCTTGCTTAATATCTTATCTCATTATATAATAAAAATATGTTTAGCATTTTATAACTATGATGGTACAACTACCATCGCTACCATGATGCATTGCACTTGCGAAAGTGAAGGTGTAGCTAATATTGCCACCTTTCTTTCCAATGTTGGTAATCTTCATGAAAAAAAAAAAAAAATGGGATAGCTAACATTGCCACCATGATCTATGAGCACCCATATATAGCTAATATCTTTATCCAGTGTTCTCCACTCATGAGATTAAAGCGACCTCATCCATGGTGATTGAAGAAAGCACTTCATGATAGTCGCAATCATTTGGTAGAAGTATTTTCTTCTAAACATGCAGTGGTTGTAATACACATTTCTGCAACATTATTCACTAAATTAAAGCAATCTAAGCTATGACGGATTTAAGTGATCGCACAGTAGGCTTGGCATTCGTAACACCTTTGTCTAAAGTTTAAGGTCAAAGTGACTTCATCCACAAATGATTGAAGCGATCATGTCATGATAGCTACAATTGCTTAGTAGAAGCGTTCACTCATAAGCACGTAATAGGTACAATGCTTAATTTTGTAACATTATTCATGCGATCGAAGTAGTCCTAGATGTGATAGATTGAAGTGGTGGTATAGCAGGCTTGGTTGTTGTATCACCTTTCTATATAGTTAAGGTTAAAGTGACCTCATCCATAAACGATTAAAGCGATAATGTCATGGCAACTATAGTTGCTTAGTGGAGGCATCTTCTTTTAAGCATGCAGTGGGTGCATGCCCCTTGCTACAATTTATCTAATCACTGGATTAAAGCACCCTTGGTTTGCTGGCTTGAAGCAAACCCATGCAGACATGACATTGGTAATACTGGATCATCTTATCTCAGGAGTTAAAGCAACTCCAAGAATGTTATTTCCTTTAAATAGCTAGAGTGCCCAAGCATTTTATCTTATCAAAATGTACAAATAAGAAGTAATAGCTCGGTATGAGTTGCTACCTTGTCATGTAATGACGCACCATCAACTGGGGGAGAAAAAGACAACTTGAACATTTGGAGGTTTTCCTTGAATGTGACTGCTACAAGAAATATTTGCCTATTTTAGAAACAATTGCCTGGCATAGCCACTTAAGCATGAAGCATGCTTTTGAAATTCCGCAAATTGATGGAAAGCTATGGGAAGTAGAAGACACAATGATGAACTTCTGAAGTTTGATAGAAAGCTACTATGAAGCAACTTTTGAGAATTGATTGATAAAAGTTAACTCTTCCTCAGTATATGTTAATTGACACAAGACCTTAAGTGCTTTCATGAGAAGTAGAGATAACATCAATACTTATGTTATCATTGATAAGTAGCACCATACGTTGTTGATAGTATAGCATTTAATAGGTAGAGTGCGACTACCATGATGGTGGAGCAAATCTTTATTGATGAATTGGTGTGCTTCACTAGTAGACTTAATATTTGATGGTAAAGTGATGATGCTTCATAGCTATATTCAGCACTTTCTAGCTATGTACAATATCCACGAAGTCTGTCTTTAATGACTAACTTTGAGGAGCAAAATTGAGTGGGAGCATAGGTAACTATTCCCTTTAATTCTTGATGCACGACATAAGAACAACATTCACAAGGTTACACTGTTCCAAAGGAGCGATGAACTGGTATTTTCTGCTTACAGGTGTAGGCGCACATGATCCTCTAATCCTCTTTTCCACCCACAAGAAGTCTTTACTAATCTCGTTGTCGGTCTAAGTATCGTAGAGAGATGGGACCTTACATCACGAACCCATATCAAAGCTAGAAGAGATCTTGTGCCTGAGCAACACAAGGTCACTCATGGGCTTATGCCAAGAGATCCGGTGCTAGAGTAATGCAAGATTATTCGTGGACCCCTGTCAAGTCAAGAGGAGATTGAACTAACAAGAACAACGCTTAATATTAGGCTTAAGCCTCTCTAAATTTTAAGAATGGTAACCTTGGATTTAGGGATGTAAACCGGGCGGATCTGGGATGGGTCATTAAGTCCTAGAACCCGACTCGGCTATAAAAGTGTGTCCTAGAACCCGATCCGACCTGATTTAAAAAAAAACAATTTTTTTATTATCTCTTTCCATTTTTATCAATGTAAATTGAAAAGGAAAAATTGAGTACATCTTTAAATGTGCTGCAAAATATATTAATTTGGTTATATAATTGACTTCTATTGTGCTACTTTAGAAAGGAGAAAATAAAAAATTGTAGAGATTTAGGGAAACATCTCAATTTTGATTAGAGTTAAAGTTGGATTATATGTATTAGCATTGTTGACTAATCATAAAGACTAACCTTTCTAAATTAAGATGAACAAAATTTGTATTATTATAAAAATGAAACTTCCACGATTTGTCAATCATGCATCCAAATTAAGAATATGACCTAATCCTATTACATTGAGTAAAACTTTAAAAATATTAAAAACCCCAATAGGACCATACTACTTCAAATTTAAGCAACAACCATATGAAAGATGGGTATCGAACCTGAATATGATGTGTGATAATTATAATGAAAGAAAAAATTGTCAATGTCTAGAAATGCACTGACAAATAATATAATAACATTAATGTGCCAATGTAAATTTTGCTGGCTGCCTGTTTGATGAACTAAAAACGTGATGGTAGAAGGAGCTTCACATTAATTTTTTTTAATGTATTTGTTATTAATTTTTAATAAATACATATATGAAAAGTCATTCAACTAATGAACAAGTAGATTCCTTAAATTAAAATTTTAATTTTTTAAATTATATCGGTCGGGTTTTCCCAATGGGTTATTAGTACAACCCAAAACCAGACCCTAAACCCTATAGGATTTGACCTTACAAGGTTTTTAACGTGGCGGGCGAGCGGGTACCCTATAACGACCCACCCCGGTTGCATCCTTACTTGGATTGAGATATTCAAAGTGGACCTCTTGTAGAAAAAAAAAATGACAATGATCAAAATTATGAAGTGCTCATGTAAAAAAAAAAAAAATTAACAAAATTAACAATTAGACTATTTCTGTCACGCCCCAAAGGTTACCCTAAATGCGAAAGTCCGCCACACTCGATATTTAAACTCAAGTATGACAACCTTAGTCACTCCATGAGTTTAAACACTGGGTGTAAGGCTCACGTTCAACATATAAAGAACCATACTGAATCAAAATAGCTTAAGGAGACATACATAGCGATAAGAATGTAAATCATAACAGTTATAACTAGATTAATCTATTACATGATCTAAGGGGCATATCCCTGTCAAAATATTAAGAGTTCTTAGGTCCTCAAAAGTCTCTTACAATAACAATTGTATATATAGATTAATGAGATTCAACTAGAAGCCTATGCCTAGCATCTAGGTCCCGACTTCTTCAAAGAGCTCCTTAAATTCCAAAAGTTGTACCTGAGGAAAGTGGCATCTCGGGGATAGCTATAAATAATCATACTGCAACAGGAAACTATAGGGGTATAAGCTTACGAGCTTAGTGAGTTTCACTTCCAAATTAAATACTTCAACAAGCAATATATATATCAGGCAAGTTATATTAACAACCATATGAAATGCACAAGCATGTGAGCATACAACACATAAGACTTTCTGAGAGTATTATGTTGAATGGATTTATGCCTTCTATTCGGGGTTAGGTGTTTCAAGCCCATACGACCATAAATTTTAATTTTTCTCGTTTACAGTGTGGTTGATTCAGGTGCCCACCCACTCATAATTTTGTAGTTGATGCAAGTGCCTACACCACTACCATTTCAATTCCAGCCATTACGCCAACATTCGAGTTTACAGGCCCTTCGTTGCCCAGTTATTATGCCTTCTTCCCATAAAGGTATAATAACAAATGCAATGTGACTCAACATATGATATGCATGGTCAATTTGATTATAGTTCATGGCATATTAATTAACGATTTATAGGCTATCATAGATATTATAGACACTTCAATTCTATACTGAATCATACAAATATTTACAACCATTCCATTTCGATATTATTATCATCATCAATTCAATCAAATAGAATTCACATGCACATTCCAATTTTATCTTGCCCTAATTCTAATGCTACTATCATTACAAGTATAATCATATAATTTAAAGATAGTGAATTCACTTTGCCATGGCGCGAAAATCCACTCAATCATAATAGTCCTCGGGAAGGTCTAGTCCATCTCCCAAGTCTCCTAATCAAAAGAAATAACTTTAATGAGTATTTCTATGAAGGTTGAATGATCTTATAAATTTTATCCTAACAAGTTCGTCAAAGTTCATCTAAGAGGAAATTCCCACTTAAAACGGACATAACTTGATCATTTTAACTCCGAATTTTGCATATTATACCGATTTCTACCTATTCGACGAGAGCTGTCTATTTCTAGAGTTATTTCCATCAAAAAATGTCGTTTGGTCCATGAAAAGTAGGGTATAGAATGCAATACGAAATTCCCATCCTATAATTCAACTCCTAATTTCAAACCACGCATCATTCGAAAGCTTTGATAGATACTTAGCTATCATTATATCTTGAAAGACTCTATTATATACATATATAACTCAATATCATGCATGATTCATGGGTGTTGGTAAATCTATTTCCTTATGTACTTAGATAATGCTTAATAGGATGTATAAGACACTATTTTCCTAACTTTGTTTCTGCCAAGTGCATTATATGTACATGCATTACCTACAAGTCATTATCATGAATGTCATGAGATGAGCTATCTATATGTATATCCTCAATGATATGATATCAAGAATTCATTTTAGAAAACTTTTGCTTTGCAAAACTTTTGAAATTATTAAACTTAAGAAAACTAGTTTTATTTCTTGCAAAATCATACTTACTTTTATCAAAACTCAACCTTGATGACCTATATGCCTAACACCTTCATTGTTTTAATAAAATCTTTCATTTTGGAGTTAGAAACTAGATGTTTAAACAGGTGGTCTACCTAATTACAAATTTTACGAAATTTTTAAGGAATGAAAACATTGTTTAATCTATACTTAGAAACCTTTCCTTATTTTAGGATTATACTTTGATAAATTTCATTTATCTTAGTTAAAATTTGGTCTTTATTACATATATTCCCTAGGACTTCTATTTTTCCATAAAAATCATCGTTTTGGTATTTGGAAATAGGTGTTTAAATAGTGGTCATTTTCAAATCCAAATTTTGAAATTTCCATTTGAGATTTTTTCTTTTGTAAAACTCATTTAATCTTTCAAAAACTATCTCCTAATCAAACCTGCTCCTTAAGGCTTCCATTTTTTTTTTTTTTAAAAATCTTGTTTTGGGGTTGAAAAATAGGTTTTCATATATCAAGCTTTCCTTATTATGAATTTTAAGTTTGTTATTGGGATTAAAACATAACTTTTGTAAACTTTTCCTTGTTTTGAAAATATTCCTTAGTAGATCTTAGCTTTACTCATCAAGATCACTCATTTATGATACCTATTCCCTAAACCTTTTATTTTTAATGTAAAATACACATTTTGAAGTTAAAAAATAGCTTTTCTAAATATGGTTCCTTTTTTATCCGAATTTCAAAAATCCATTTTTGTTGAAACTAAAATAGATCTTAAGCTTTCTAACATTTTTCTACTATTATCATGCTATTACAAGTTATTTATGTGCATAAAATAAAAAGCTAAAGCATTTATGAACTCAAAAAGACTAGATTTAGTTTATTATATTAGTCATAAATGCATAAACACTATGATCATTATGTGGATATGGTTAAATGATGAATACATGCACAAAACATTAATAATAACAACATAACTTAACAATAAAACAAAGTAATAGCAAAATAACTTAAATAACAAGATCTATAACATTGTGATGGCAAGAATCTCATGTTCAAGTGTTTCCACATCTCTAGCTTAAAGCTCATGGGGATTGTTGAGTGGAATCACACATGAATGATCTTGCCATTATATATTTTTAAGGTAAAGTGTAGATCTATTACATATTAGATATGCGCAGTTAGATAAACTTGAACGAAAAAGAAACTTGTGAGAGTATGTGTGTGTGGTGTGTGTCACGACAAAGGAGGAGAGGAGGAGAGAAGAGGAAAAAAATTTCAAGAGCTCTCTTTTGTTAAAAGTAAGAAAGTGAAAAGTGAAAGGCATAAATGAGTTTATATAGAAAAGTAGATTAGGGTTTGTGTGTTAAAAAAAATGAAGAATTAAAACAAATTGAGAGAAAATAGATGGAGGGGGCACCGACTCACAAAGAAGAAAGAGAGAGAAATGTGTGTTGTGTCGTGTAAGTTTCAAACTTAAATAAATAATTTAACTAGTAAAAGTTGTATTGAAAAAGTAATTGTAAGGGAAATGATGAAATATTGTAAGAATAAGTTGTAAGGATGTAAGAAATAGGGTATGTGTAGTTGTACTTGATGAATAGTTGATTAGAAATCAAAAAGTAGATTAGACAATTAAAGTACCGGTAGTAAAGAAAATACAATAAAAGGCTATAACTATAACTTTTATAACCCGAAAAATTCTATAACCAATATATTTGAAAATCTTATGAAATTATGAGTCTAACGGTACTAATAACATATTTTTAATATCTTGAGCCTTGGGACACACTTTTCAAAGTTTGTATCCGATCGAATTCGAAATAGGTCGAAAATTCGCTAATATGATATTTTTAAGCACCCTAATATTATTATGAACCAAACTACACTCTTCACTCGTATTTCAACTTCTTAGCTCAGGAACACGAGATTGCCGGATCTAGACTGCTAGGGTTTCCTAGGAATTTATTGATTCAAGGTTTCTGATTGACTTTCCGATTTAGGGATTTAAGCTCGAATTTACCTTAAAAATCAGGAGTTTACAGTTTCCAACTTTTTTTTTTAAGAAAATTGTGGTTGTTTTCTCTAACTATAACACAAGGCATCATAGTTAAAAAGAAAAAAAATAAAAGGATGTATGTAAATGAAGACTAGTTGTGGTGCCATAATGGATTTCTTAGATGGCACCAAAACCTAACGACCAATAACCAACCTTACATAACCTTGATCTTCGGCAAGCAACGCTCACACTGCTGATAGATGCTCATGATAGGACTGAAGATCCACTATGGGGTTTAACAGCTTAGTTTGAGTAATATCATCAAATTCTTCCTTAATGGTATGATATATTTAAACTATAGAAGGATCTATAAAGAATTCCAGATATCCCTCTAGCATCTTCACATGTCCATCCGTATCCCCTTTTGAGAAATTTCCACCAAAAAGAACCATGCAATCTGACATAGTCGTTGTATCACAGAGGAAAATAGAATTTACTTTTATCTTTTCATTAAAGACATACTATGGATACGGAATTTTCGTTTCCTTAGATTAACTAAATTCGAATACAGGTGCATTTGACCATCTTCATGGTTTTTAGCGAAAATGACTTCCCATTCTACACAATAGAGCAAACTCCAGGATAAAGACCATAACAAATAATAGCATGGACAAGATGTTTATCATGGCTCCAGGCATTGCTGCTTGCTGCTTGCTGCATTCCCATCCACCAGCCCAATATCTCTAAGGAGGGAGAAGAAATCATCATGAAGAGCATCAATGGCTTTAATTGATTTGGAACAAAAGAATTTTTTTTCCAGCAATAATTATATCCATTGAAGTCTACTTCATCATCTTTAGATTGTCAAGGGAGAGTTGGAGCCGCTTCAAGAACCCACTGTGTCTTTAAAGGCTCCTACCACAACCACTGGAAAAGGCCAGATTCGTTACAGATCATCGTCGTTTGCCAAACTCCTCTATGAAGCTCATTCTTCTATCATCAATAACTCCAACTCTTCTTCCTCCGATCACCGCCTCCAACACGAACTCAACAAGATGCTTAAAAGACTTGGACGACATCATCACGATGATAAGATCCAGAGGTATCATGGCGTTATGCTTTTGATCCCGATACCGCTTTTACTTATTGTATTCATCCTATTCATGATACCTGGACAGTCGACGATGGAGTCCATGGGAGACTGCGCATTAACACATCGGAGAATGTCTCTAAATTTGAAAGTGCCAGAGACATATGCAATTATTATTATTATTATTTTTTTTTTTTTTGGTATGCTGGCAGCTCCAGAAGTCGTGTTCATGTATTTTGTTTTGATTAGTATATAGATCTGGTTCCCATTGGGAAGGATCTCGAGCTTTTCATTCTGATCAATCCTGGTTTAAGTGAATATGCCAAAAACCCTATGCAGTCAGTCGAATATTGAAAGAAAAAGTTTAAAAAAAAAAAAAAAAGAAAAGAAACTATGGTGATTGATTAGGAAGACAACGTGACGAGAATGGACACTAAAAAAAAATGAAGTTTCTCGGAAAAAAAAAAAAAAAAAAAAAAAACATAGACAATGCGAATTAATGGAGAAGGATGATTGGCTTTCTAAAAAGGGATTAGCATGGATTATAAGTTAGAAAAAAGATAAAAGAAAAAAAGGAAAAACAATTATATATATAAACCATATTAGACAGCAGGGGCCTTGTCTCCCAATATAATTTCTTTTCCCTTGCAAGAGGACAGATGCTATCATGTAAGTGAAGCTTTCTCGAAAAAAAAAAATAAAAAAAGAAAGAAAACATAGACAATGCAAATTAATGGAGAAGGATGATTGACTTTCTAAAAATGGATTAGGATTGATTATAAGTTAGAAAAAAAGAAAGAAGAAAAAAAGGGAAAAAAAAGAAATGATATATATAGACCATACTTTACAGCAGGGGCTTTGCCCCCCAAATGTATTTAATGCTTTGATTAAAATGTCAAGCATTATAACAAATAAATAATTGGGAAGGGGATATGCATGGTAATATGCAATATGAAATAATGCAAGAAAATGGATCTCTGAATCGTGGTTTAAAAGACTACTTTAACTGACTTTGGTTCATCAATAAGCACAAAAAGTATTGGTTCACTCAACATGATGGATAATTAAAAAAAAAAAAAAGGCAACTTCCAATAAATAGTTTTTAACCAATTTGAAGAAGATAAGCACTCAATAAAATGCCCAAAACGCCCTTTGACTTTACTAAAGGAGCTTTTGGCTTAGGGATAGAATAAAGGGTTATTTTGGTAATTGGACTTGGAGTCTAATTTAATGTCAAGGATCGGTCTTTTAGGCTAGTGGATGAGATTAGAAGACAGTTCCAATGAGAGATGCTAGAGGGAGATTAGACTTGGAATAAAGATCGCTAGATTGGTTAGATCCATGGAAGAGATCCAACTGTTACAAGCAATGCTTCATTTCAACCATCCATCTAAAAGTCATCTAACGGTTACCGTTAGCCTTCAACATATATAATTAAGAGGCTTCTCTTCTCATTTAGGGTCATTCGGTGTTTTTTTAAGATTTAGAGTAATATGGATACTCTGTTGGAACAACTTCAGAAAAATCAAACATTTACCTTGCGAAGAATGAGTCAATAACAATCAAGTCTACTTGATTTAATCTTCTATCACATCATGTACTCAAAAAACTGAGTTTGCTTATTCCACCTCCCACGCCTCTCTATACGATATTCGTATACGTGTCATCAGTTCAAGCTCCTCTCTATTGACCGGCATACCTATTGCACGTGATTGACCAATTGTAGCAAACCATACACCTACCATGGTATCAAGTGATTACTTGACGGAATGTTGGTTGTACCGATGCCATGCTTGGCTATACAGTAAGTTGAATGTCATTTCATTAAGATATTTTTCTCCTACTTGTACGTCACATTCTACCATAATGTTTATTATACATTGCAAGCTGACTTCATTGGGCGATTACCCTAGATGCCGCACACTGATATTTGGTCTAAGGCACTGATAGTTATGGGGGTAGTGTAGCAATAAGGAGACATCACCCTTTAGGAGCCATCGGCTTCAACCTATTTAGATGAGGATAGTTGTGATCCCTTGCTAATGTAGCTGGCATAAGGTGGTCAATGCAAGACATGGGGATATGGGGCAAAAGCGAGAATGAGGCGGTATGCATGCACTAGCAAATATGAGAGATGAGCCATTGTCCATAGTAGTTGAAACTTAAGGCAAGAGCATTAGGCTCTTTAATATCATTTTTAAATCCTATGGAGATACCTTGCCTAAGAGCTCCACTATGGCTATTGAGACTCCTTTGGTTCCATAGAAGATGAAGGCAACACTACCAGATGATATGGGTGGGGTTCTCACTCAGGCCCATATCATCAGAGCATTCGCTACAGCCTACTAGGTGGAAATTAGGATGACATCTAGATTACACATTTAGAGATAGAATTTTTAGCGGCGTGCAAAACCAGAATCTAGTGCACTACTACAAAGAAATTTGTTCGAATAAGGAGTAACTATTAAGTTTGTTGTGTGTAATCCACAATTTCAATAGCATCCATGGAGTGTTACTTCTTTTGCATTTTTATTTTAGTTTTTCTTGTGTATGGTTAAATGAAAAGGATGTACCATTAAGGCCCCGTTTGTTTCTCGATAAATACTTTTTGAAAAATAATTTTCATTATTTTTTATTGTTTGTTATGCGGAAAAGACACCTTAAGTAGAAAACATTTTCTCTTGTAAGGGAAAATAGTTTCCACTAAAGAGAAAATCTTATTCTTTTTAAGGAAAACAACTTACTCTTTTCGAAACAGAAAGTCATTTCCGAATCAGCCTTTGTAAGTATTCTAACTTTTGGAACTTGATATTTATCTGACTTTTATCACAATTAACAAATAAATTATATTTTAAACATGAAAATAATTTAATGGAGAAAAGAAAAATATAAATGCTTATTAAAAAAATTATAAATTCAACTGATGGTTTGTAAATAAGGTTATAAAATAATTTATATTTTATAATTTTAATTTAAATAAAATTATTTAGAATAATGTGGTTATATAATAACTTGCTAATAATAAATTATTTACATATGACAATATATTACATAATATTGGTATGTCAAACACGAAAATTCTTTCCACATGTTTATATTAAAGCAACCAAACACATGAAAAAATATTATTTTTCAAGAAAATATTTTTATGTAAAATACTTTCTAAATACATGACATTTTCCCTGAAACAAACAAGGCCTAATTTGTTTGTGTTTGATGAAGATTTGATAAACTTGCCGAAAATGATGTTAGGAGAGGAAGCATATGCTATACATAGAATTTTTTTTATTTTGTATTAATAAGAGTTGATAACTGTAGTATTTTTAGGGACAATGCAGAGAGATATGGATGTACTATTGTCGTTCCATAAGATTGAATGGACTTATCCAAAAAGGTGTTTGGAAAATTGATATGTGTTGTGCATTGTTTTTTTTTTCAATCATATATTGGGGAAAAGTAAATTAATATTATTAATTTTAAAGAAAATTATGAAAATACCATGGAGATGAAAATAATCTTAATCTTAAGCATGTAAACTTGTTTCTTTAAGAGATAAAATCATAAGTGGCTGACCTGATCTCGTCTCTTCAAAAAACAAGTTGATTGTAAAAACATTAATCTTGTTTCTTGAAAAGACGAGATAGTACCGCTACAATGATCTTATCTCTTAAAGAGATGATATGGCACTAACCATAATATTGCCTATCTTTGATCATAAAAGTTTTGGATCTTTTTGCCGAATCCTTAGTTGGTTGAGTCCCCAACACAACACGACAGGAGGAGAGTTCGACTTCCTCATAGGTATAAACCTGATCGGTGGCTCCATTGACGACGCAAGTACGATACTTGAAGTCAAAGATGTTTTCGAAGTAATAACTATGGAGTGGGAGGTGGTTCAGGATGTAAATATCCGGAGCTTTGATCGTAAAGTGTATTCCTTCGGGGCCTCCATGGGTGATGATGATGATTTTTATAATATTTTAAAAAATTAATAATATTAATAGGTTTTAATAATTATAGTATTCTTGGGCAATGACAGCAGTGCTACAATTTTTGGCAGATCAAAACAACAAACTTTGTTTCTTCAAAAAGAAAAAAAGTTCGACAAACAATACTTTAACTTACTTCTTAACAAGACGAGTTCAATCACTAATTAGCACAAGTTCAATTTGTTTAAAATTGTACTTATTTTGGCATGGATGACATTTTCATAATTATTTATGAAAATATATTTTCCCCCTTTTCCGTCAGAGCTGCATAGTACCAGAGATAATTCATCTAACACCTGGCAAATTAAATATTAAATTTAAGCATGCACGAATCTTCGTCCATAACGTCAGTATAAAAAATTTTGATTAATTTAACTCTCTAACGAATTAAATAGTAAATTTCAAGAGTCCACGAATATTTTCCATCAGCAAGTAATCGAAAGAATGAAGCATGTAGCTCGTAGGTAAGCATATAACGCCCAAGGTAACCTCTCTATGAAGAATCGACTTACAATCGACGACAACCACCCCATAGTCCATACAAGGCTCCTCTTCATCGTACGTGGCTAGGTTGTAAATCAATTCAAACAATAAAAAAATCACAGCTCTAGATCAAACACTGTATTTCCATGGGGGGCTTCCTTTTGACAGAATTTCATGCTTACTCATCTTACTCAGCCTCACCAATCAATTTCTCATACTTTCTGATGTTTGCTGGAGGCTAAGGTGCTGCTTTTGGAGGTCCAACATTCTGCTTTACCAGGGTGCCTGTTGAAAAAAGATAAGTTATGGAAACAGACAATTCCATAAAAGTAGAATTTTGAACCTAAGATATCTTTCATGAAGGTGAATGACACCAGCCCAAAAAGGATAAAAACGATGCGGTCTATATGTGGAATTGACCGTTGATCTTACCTATCCACATTTCAAAACCCAAATGCCTGATCTTCCGTCATCTAACTGGGATGATAGCATGAAGGTTCTTCTGAAGCATCCAGCCTTTTGGGTAGGAAATACCACGGGCATCTATATGGAGATGCAGATGCCAATTCATTATCCTTGAGCAACCAGGAGGTATTCCTTCCATTTGACTTTCATCCTCCACAACTTGTGAAATGAACGTGGTCTCCTAAACAAGTGAGAATAGCTAACAGGTCCAGCTTTGCTAAATAAGACCACAAATGCTATTTTAAGGTATGATAATGACATATACCTGAAAACCTTCTTTAACAGTATCTAGCTGCCTGATTGGATTTAGGGTAGGACGTCGCCATCTCCTTGGATCCCATAAAATCGTACTATTGAAAGCAAATCCTGACATATCAACATGGAACCTACGCAGTCTACTACTTTTTTCATTTGTGTGCCATCCAATAACTTGGCTTCCATTACATACTGGGCCTTCCAAGATGGCCTTATTTTTGCCTTGAGCAAGCATGGCAACAGGCCATGTACCAAATCGGCTGAAGAACACAAAACAACATAGAGTCAGTAATTCCTGCATACAGGACAAAGAAGAGAATTCTCACAGAATAATCAGTCAATATCAAACTGAGGAAATCCAGTTTTTCATAATGGCTGTTCTGAGAGTAATGACTAATCCTAAGCTTTAAGTAATTACGCATGGAGAGTCAAAGTAACAGACAAATATCGTGGAAGATCGATTCAGAGAGAAGAAAGGAGAAAAAGGGTTCAAAGATGAAGCCTAGCCACATTACTTAAGAGGTAGCTACTGGATTTCAAATTGCAAACATCACTAACCAAAAAGGAAAAAGAAACAAATTTGCATACCAATCACCTCCACTCCGTATATAGTTATAGGCAATTCAATCAGTAATAAACTATTTCCTTATACTTCAGATACTATAAGTCAAAGCATGGAAATATTTATAGAACTTCATCTGCTCAATCAAATACTTTCTAAACTAAGAGAAAACCCAAGATTCATCAAGAATACCTTGTATGCACAGAACTAAGTACTTGTTAAATGAAACATGATGGATTTTTTTTTTTTCTTTTTTCTGACTAAAATTAGTTTAAGACAACAATTATCATTTAAAGTATAGGCCGGACTAGTCCAATATATTCATAATTTTCATAAATCAAACTATATTTCCTTCTTCACTGCAATCATCATATCCAATATGATAGACAAACTACAGAACATATCAAAATTAATATTCCCCAATTTACAAATCATAATATTCATATATAATAAACAAGCAGATAACTACTCAATTCATTCAAATAATAATAACAGCAGCAGCTCAAATTCTCAATATTTCACACCCAAAAGCAAAGTAACTCACCGAATCTCCCTCATGCTCTCAAACAACTCCAACGAATACACATTATCATCATCCGCGAAATAAACAATCCCATCAAGCCTATGATGTTCGATATGCTCTAATGCTGTATTCCTCTGATACACACCCCTATCTTTCACATTACTCATGTTCTGTCTACACACAAGATGCCTGTACATAACCCCACTTTTCCTCAACAATTCCGCGGTCTCCATCGAGGCTCCATACTCTCCACAACAATCCACAGCAATGGCGGCTTCACTAGCCTCAGAACCTGCCCTAACCTATTCAAAAAATAAGCTTGCGACACTCTATTGTAGGTAGGAGTAACGACAATTAACTGTTTCCGAGGACTCATCAAATCAGAACCCGCCAACTTCTCATCCGAAACCGACAATTCGACATCCGGCTTTACCCCTAACTTAAGCGCCCTAACAGAAAAGTCGTCCTCACGGCGGCTGATGTGATCAGCATGCAATGCCACATTGAGGCGTGGCGGCGTGATCTCGATGCCACCACCGAGATCACGATCACGATTGGCATGCAACTGCAACTGTAAATCATTAACATGACCAAATGGGGTCAATCCTAGTAAGAATCCTATGAAGAAGAACAACAAACACCTGGTGATCGACTTTTTGCAAGAAAGATGGTACTTTCTGGGCAATTTTCCCGGGAAAATGAGGGAAATAAATCGGGGGAATCTGACGGGTTTGCGGGGCGATTGATCGAAATACACCACATTATTATTGGTGCTGTTTTGGTGGATTCGATCATGGTATGGAGATAAAGTCCTACGAAACGAGGCCATTGCTAAAGTGAAATAACCCCAACAAAAAAAAAAAAAAAAAAATCAATAAAAACGACCGGTATATTGGTTGAAATCCAAACCCTAAACCTAACCCCTAACCCCTAACCACAAAAAACAAAAATTCGAGAGGACCCAAGAAAAACCCAAAAAGATTTAAATAAAAAAAAGGTCAAAATTATAAAACCAAAAAGGTGAATCTTGAGAAATGAAAGGTATGTGGTTGTGCTGTGTGTATGTTTGAACTATGAGTGTATTGAATTTTGAATTTTTTTTTAACTAAAGAGTAAACTTTTTAAACTGAAAATTAAAAAAAAAAAAGAAGGATTTTGGAGTGAAAATTGGGTAGATTATTTATTCGTGGATTTAATTTCCTCTATTATATGAGAGCAGAAATTAAAAAAGGGAAAAAAGAAAGGGTGTTCTGAGGCAACTAAGTAAGATCTATCTATACTATACACAGAGACAGAGAGAGAGCAGTTTTCGTTTTTTATTATGTTTATTTCAATTTTCTTTTAGGGTTAAAAACATTTGGGACATTGGTTGTCAAAGTAAAAATGAGGTCCGTCGGTCGGTCGGTCAGTAGTCGGTCGGAGGGACAAAGATTTAGAGAGGTTTGAAGCAAATGTTTAATTTTGCAGTTTGGAATTTATATGAGTTGTGTGAGAGAGAGAGAGAGGAAAGGCCATCTAGTCTAGGGATCATAAGACCTAATTGAATATCTGTTTCCAATTTTCTGTTATAAATGAGCATGTGTAATGTAAATGCAATGTTTGCACTTATTAATTGTGTCCTTTATTGCTTTTTCCCCTTAATTAATGTTGTCATGCTTACATGGGAAGTGAAATGGAAATGGAGATGAAGTGTAGAAAATGGTAATTTGAGTTTTCAAGCTTAAATCATCTCTCTTCGGTTTGGTGGAGACTTTTAAGTTTAAAAACAACTGCTTCCCGTGGGAAGTTTGAACCAGTTTTTAAGTTGCTTTTAAGCATAGACATAGACTTAGTCCCCTTCCCCCTCCCCTATGTTTCGGCAACTTCTTGAGTAAAGAAATTAAAAAGAGAGAATTATTCATTATAAAAAAAAATAAAAGTATGTTTATTTTATAAATTTAGTAATTGCAAATATACGAGGGAAAAGGAAAAAAATAACTTTTTAATAAAAAATACAAAAAAATCTACCGCATAAAAAGTAATACCAAAATTAGACGTGGTAAGCTTATCTTTTTAAGATACGGGTTTGAATTGTAATAAATTAGCATCTTTAAAAGATAAGTATAATGTAATTAAAATGAATTTATCTTTTGAGGACACGAGTTCAAAACAATTTTAATAAACATTTTTCCAAATACAACCTAAATTCATTTTTTTTTCAAAAAGACGAGATTTAAATTGCTTATTCTTAAGAATATTTATTATTTGACTATGTTTTTTAATTTTTTTTAAATATGTATTATTTTTCTTTTCCAAAAGAAGATGTATGTTTTATAAATTCAAATTCATTTTTAAAATTCCATTTATTTTCATTTTAGTATTTGCCCATTCCTATTATATAATATACAAGCTGACAATGCACCTGCAATGCGTGTGCAAATAAAATAACCCAACATATATGAATTAAATAGACATATTATTTTGACAGGTTGGAAGATGGCAACATTAATTAGTCCCAAAAATCAGGAAGCTAATCACAAATCATAATTATAATTGTATTTTCCACATGTAACTTCTCCATGTTGGGTAATTATGCATAAATATGGTATCAGAGGTTTAGATCGGTATATAAAGATGCGCTAAAAGGAAAAGACTATGTCTATTCAACCCATATTTAATTCTATTCAAACCCTAATTAATTTCATGATTTCAGGAATACAAAAAATATTTTAAGTAGAAAAGATTACGCCTATTCAACCCTATTTAATTTTATTGAAACCTTATTTAATTTCATGATTTCAAGGATATTAAACTAAAAAAGGAAAAAAACTACGTCTATTCAACCTTTATTTAATTATATTCAAACCCTATTTAATTTCATGATTTCAAGGATATTAAACTAAAAAAGAAAAAAAAAAACTACATCTATTCAACCTTTATTTAATTATATTCAAACCCTATTTAATTTTCATAATTGTAGGGATATGAAAAATATTTTATGCCCATATGTTAAAAACATTATATTAAAAATATTTACACTAAAAATATTTATACTAAAGATACTAAGGGGGATTGTTTTGCTTTAATAATATAGATAATCAATTTAACAAAGAAAAACCATCCGTTCTCTTGGCTTGCTTAGTTTTTCACTTTCAACTATCAAACTATAAATTTTCCATTTATTTCTCTGCTTTTCTTAATTCTTTACCCTTAATTTTTATATTTTTTATTGGAGTTGGTAAAATAATATTTGGTTTGTTAAAGAAATAAACAGAGGGTAGAAATTCGGGTCTTCCACTAAATGTATGTGCTGATAATAAATACGAAATCTTCCCTGTCATTTTTCTGGATATATTGAGATTGACCTGAAGGAGTATGATCTTTTTATTTATTTATTTTTCCTGTACTATTTGTCCCTAGCTTGTTAATGGATATTCTTGTATGGACCAAATAGAATGATGCTACTTTTAATTCAAGAGCATTGATTTTGATCTCCACTTTTGTTTTTCTTATCACTTATGTTTAGATGTATCATGTATACGTATCGTTTTCCTTCTTTGTGAGACCGCCCTATCGCCATTGAGGCCGACGACCATTTTTCTCCTTTTTCTTTTCTTTTTCATTCTTTTTACCCCTTACCTAGAATGTTGTTGGATTGATTAATATGTCATGGTGATGTTCCCTTTCGTCACAAATCCTCGAAGCTTCCCCTATATCTTGTTTTCTTCTCTTGGATTTCCCATATTATGACCCGTCTCATCTCTGTTGATATTTGATGGAAGTATCATTTTAATTTAGGGAAAATGTTATATATATAATTTGAACTTTTTAAAAATATTTAATTTATTACCTCAATTTCTATACTACTAAATTTGATATCTAATTGAATTTTCAAGTCGCCGTTTATATATGAGTTAAATCATATAACAACCATTTGTATATAGTCATTTATAATGCAATACGTGTCATCTAATTATTTTTTAAAGGAAAAACCATGGACAAAATGCATATTTGACTTTCTCTCTTTCTATCTAGTTTTCTCTCTCTGGGTCGAATACTAAATCGAACTTGATCATCCATCACCAAGTCATCGCAGCATCATCTTCCTCAACAAGTCATCCACCACATAGATGGTTCATCTGGTGGAGAAGGTTGAAGATGTAGTAGCAACTATCCTGTCAGAGGCGTGGAGATTGGGAGATAGGAGATCCACGATTATAGGTGTGAATTCAATGTGCTGGGGTTTCAAAACTACTCAACAATTTAGGTCCACTATTGCTTGGTGACTACGAGGTGTTCGGTTTGGGTCCGTTATTACTAGGAGATAGGGATGATTTTTTTAAAGAGAGAGAGAAAGTAAGATGGTTTGAGAGAAAAAGAATTTCTTAAAGAGAGAGTGTGTGTCATATTTTCTAAGAAGAAGATCTAGTTTTTTCTTCTTCTTTTTTTTTTTTTAGTTTTCCAAATGTGATGCATTCATTGGTTAGATGATGTGACTATACAAATGGGTGAATTAACTCAAGTATGAACAGTGAGTCAAAAAGTTTTGATTAGATACCAAATATATCAATTTAAAAGTGGAGAGAGTAAATTGAATATTTTTGAAAAATTTAGGGAGTATTCATGGTGTTATCCCTTTAATTTATGTCATTTAACATTTATACAATAATTTAATTATTAATCTAGATAAATTATAAATTGTGTGATTAAATGAAAAAAAAAAAACACCATATGATGTGTGCAATTTGAAAGGAGTAAACAATTAAATTTACTTTAAGGGTTAATGTAACAAATGATACCTAAACATTGGTATAATATGTAATTAGGTATCTAAA
Source organism: Combretum micranthum (assembly GCA_024138025.1). Taxonomy (NCBI): domain Eukaryota; kingdom Viridiplantae; phylum Streptophyta; class Magnoliopsida; order Myrtales; family Combretaceae; genus Combretum; species Combretum micranthum. The sequence continues at coordinate 10,750 of JAMXBD010001007.1, read as the reverse complement.
CCTGAAACTAATCAATTTAGTACATTGTTGCTTGCTTGAATCCAATATGGGTTGGTCTTAAGGAGAGTAGGCTTAAGTCATGGCTAGTGGGGAAGTTTGCAAGAGAGAGAGAGAGAAGTTAGTGGTAGGCCGAGTGTGGCATGACTTAGAGCTAATGCTTAAGTTAGTAAGCCCGTAATCCAAATAAGAAAGAATAGTTAGATACAACATTACTTGAATCTGGAGAGGATAATAAGTATTTTTAGGGGGCCAACTTGGTGGTTATTCCCATAGTGGCGAGTGGATGCTTAAAAGACTATAGGACATAGTAGTGATCATGGGGAGGGGCTACGTCACCATTATATGCAGAGTAAGGCCGACCGAGCAATAGGTATTGAGTGATGAGTATGATAGGGACGACCAAATGATCCATCTAGGTCAGTAGTGAAGCCAGGTCATATTATCTTGAAAGTAATCAGAGGGCTTGGGCCAAGTGCATTAGCCCAACCCATTGATGTATAGGGCTTGGCTTGTGTAGGCTCGCAATCAAGAATGCACCATCAACAATTGCCTTCCCTCCTCCCCTCTCCCATTGTTTACGTAAGCAAGGGAGTAAGTAAATCATGGGAGTCGATCGAGTCAAGTTAGAGGAATGGCCAGTATATTGTAAGTCAGATATTCGTATTGAGCTTTATGTTTGAGTTGATTGAAGCGTCCTTTCATATGATGCTTTTTGAATCTTGAGAAGAAAACTAACGCATGAATTGACTCGTAGATTGCGAGTTACGATGGTTATTATTCCTATTTTGTCAGACAATGTCATCTTACACTACTTAATTTTAACCATCGATTTAGCAACTAGAGTGGATTCAATGGCTAGGGGCGGTTTCGCTTTTGTTTCTTCATCATCGCCTCCTTTTCCTAAGGCTTTCATTGGGATTCATAAATATCCCCTTAAGGTAGCGATCACATTCTTCCTCACTTTTCTTTCATTATGTAAAATCTTTGTTCTTACATTTCTTAAGCGATTGTATTTCAATTTTCTTCGATGGCACGTGAGAGTTGTAGTTTATCTCGCATTGTTAGTGAGGCTAATAAGCCTAAGGTAGTTTCCCATATTCCTTCGATAATGCAGTTAACCTCTATTACCCAAAATGTTGTAGAGAGTAAGCAAAGGAGTACGGTTTTACCATTAGTGACTATTTCGCTCTCCTTCATGACAGTGGTCATTTATTTGTAGTGGCGAAGTCCTACCCTAGGAATTTCTACTCGGTCACAAGAGTGGAAAAAGGTTATCCTAATGATGTTTTTAATTCTCCTTCTTATCTAAGTGTTAGTAATGGGCCCAACAATTTTCACAACAAGGTTAATGAGAATGGTTTCCATAGGGTACAGGATCATTATTTTGCTGAGGCTCATAGCGAGTACACTGTTATCCTTCCAGGGTCAAGTGATCAGGTGACCTTAGTTTATGGGTCAAGGTTTTGTGTCTATACTAAGTGTATGGATTTTGGTTTGTGTTTTCCACCGTTAGATTTGTAAGAGGATGTGTTGAGCTATTTCAATTAAAGTTTGGACTCAATTGATGCCAAATTCTTAGAGGTAGCTGATCACCTTCGAGGCTCTGTGTATTGGGTTATGGCAAAGGCCTTTCCATAGTTGTTTTGATATTGTTTTGTTATCAAGTGTCCCAATGATGAATGGGTGCAATCACAACAAATAAGACAATTCCCCTTTTCACTGGGTAGGAATCTAGTGTAAAGGACTGTAAGGGTAAATTCATTATCGTGGAGATGGAGAGAAGGCTCCCTCTACGACTTGGTGGGTGCATTTGCCTTAGGATTTTCTTAACCTTAGTTGCTTACCAATGGCAAAGAGACTTTAGCGGAGCTAGAGTCTTTTGTAGAATGGTGTCAATTGGTGGGTGTCAAGCTCCTTAATGCTAAAGAGTCATGAGATTTTGTGTGTAGTAAGGCTCTTATTTCATGCCATAGGCTTATTTCAAGGAAAGAGAGAAGGATACTGGAGGAATGGCTCGAGCAGGGCTTATAGGCATTTAAGGTTATCTATATGTTGAGGAGCATTTGTTTTGTTGTTGACATAAGTTTTTATCTTTGTAGGTAGTGCTGGTAAAGGAAAATTCATGGATATTAGTCGATTTTTCAATCCTAAATCGTCTAAAGGAAAGAGTTGGAAGAAGGCTCCACCTTCATCTATCGGTAGGAGGTAAGATGTATAAGGCAATTGTTTAACTGCCAAAGAGTCAACAACTCAAAAAGGAAGGGTGCTCGTGGGGTCTTCAGGTACTAAAAGAGGGAGCATTGGGCAAGGGGACACAAGATGCCCCAATCTCCCGTAATAGCCCGGTCTTAGGATGTGGATGTTGAGTGTAAGTTGCCCGGTTATTGGGTCCCCAGAGTTAAGGCTTGTTCAATCTTTTAGGACGCGGGTACTAAGCATAAGTAATCTGGTCAATAGGGCCCAAGAGTTATGTTTGTTTGGTCATATGCTCTCACAGGGATAATAAATTTTATCATGTGGGTGCTGAGTGTAAGCAACCCGATCAGTAGGTCAATCCCTAGAGTTGTAGCTTCGTAAGAGACGTTTGAGAACTTAGGATGTAGATGATAAGCATAAGCAACTTGGTTGGTTTGTTCCTAGGATCATGGCTTCGTAAGAGACTAAAGAACTTAAGATACAAGTGTTGAGCTTAAGTGCCCGGTCGGCTGATCCCTAGGGCCATGGATTTGCAAGGAACGAGAGAACTTAAGACACAGGTGCTAAGCGTAAGCAGCCTAGTCGGTTAGTCCTTAAGGTCGTGACCTTGTAAGGGACTTTAAACTTAGGAAGTAGGTATTGAGCATAAGCAAACCAGTCAATAGGTCCCTAGGTCTATAGCCCCACAAGGGACAAGAGAACTTAGGATGCAGGCACTGAGCGTAAGCAACTTGGTTGATTTGTCCTTAGGGTTATGGCCTCTAAGGGACTAGAGAAGTTAAGATGCAGGTATTAAGTGTAAGCAACCTGGTTGATTAGTATACTTTAATTATTAGGCGACCATGTCTTTTGGGAGTAATTTGAAATTTCAAATTTCTTAAAGACAACAAGTGTGAATAACAAAGAGATAAGGAAATTAGACAGAAACATAAATACTGAAATAAAGTACTTCCTAAAGCTGCCTGCATTCCATGTCTTTGGGATTGGTTATCCATCGAGTCATTCCAGATGGTACGCCCCATTGCCGAGGTTTTTCAATGACTCGAACTAGGTTTTCCCAAGTAGGGGCTAACTTCCCTTGGCCTTCTCTTATTCCCATATCTGCCAATTTGCGGCATATTAAGTCACCAGGATTGAATTCCTTATGTCTAACTTTCTTGTTGTAATAGCATGCGACTCTTAGTTGATACGTCATAGGTTTCCGTTCAGCTTAGTCACGATGTTCTTCTATAGTGTCTAGGTTGGCCTGTAATGCTATTTGATTGACTTATGGGTAGAATTCTAAGGCTTTGGGTTTATAGCTCAAATTTAATTGGGTGCACAACTTCCATACCAAATGCTAGTCTGTATGGTGTTTTGCCAGTGGACGTTCGATGTGCAATTCATATCCCTAAAGTATATTAGATAGTCGATTTACCTATCCAATATGGTCCTAATCGACCATCTTTTTGAGACTTTCAGTTGTGGTGTAGTTTATTGCTTTTACCTATCCATTAGTTGAGAATGGGAGACCAATGTATACATAATTTCAATATAGTGATACCAACGGATTCCCTAAATCGGTTGTTGTTGAATTGAGAGTCGTTGTTGAAGATTATGATTTATGGTACCCCAAATTGACACGGGATGTGGTTGGTTACAAAAGATTCTGCAGATTGTTCCATGATGTTGGTGACTTCTTGTTCTTGTTCCCATTTAGTGAAGTAGGTCAATGCTATAATGATGAATAGTTCTATCCGAAGGTCTTAAGGAAATGCTAGGGTATATCCATTCCCCATTAGGCAAATGGCCATGGGTTTGGCAAGTGATTGAAGGTAATTGCTCGGCGTGAGCTAAAGATGCATATTTCTAGCATCATTTGCATTTTTTGGCTATTTTTGCCGCATCCTTTTCACATAGTCAGCCAATAGTAGCTAAGGTGTAGGGCTTTTCACGTAAAGTGTTTGTTTGAAAGCGTTTGTCTAGCAATGTGGTTGTTACATTCTCTTGAGTGTAAATCTTCTAAGAAGGCTATGGTCTCTTTTAGTTAGATGCAATGAAAGAAATGCATGCTATGACCTCTTTTGAATAGGACAACGTTCAGCCGTGTGTTGTTAGCAACTTGCTGCATGAGCTTCTTAACTGCTTTTTTGTCGGCCTATAAGGTTCCTACATGTAAACCCTTGGTTTTTAGAGTAATCCTAAGCCTTAACCCTAAGCCGGGAAGTTAACCAGAAACCCTAAGTCAACGGATCTCAAGTTAAACCCTACAGTTTAGATCCGAAAATTCCATGTTCGTAAACCGAGGAGTCAAAAATTAAGTAAAGGTGTAGGATAGTCTGTAATAATATTTGATTCTTAAAAAATCATATTGGGTTATTTTCGGCTTATTTCGAACTCGATTGATACTGCTTTGGAAGGATTTCAAAAATATCAAGTTTATAATTTTTCGGAATCTAAAAATATCAGTTATAGCTTATATAAGCATATTTTGGTCGTACCGTAACATATTTTTTGAAAACTAAAATAATCAATTAATTATTTATTTTATTTATGAAAATTCTGCCACTCATTTAAAAATATTTTTCTTAATTTATTTTAATATTTTCTTAATAAAAAGTACTTTTTTCAACCCATACTTCAAGTACATTTCAATTATCACTTCCACACATTATTCATGTTTTCTTCAACTCATTCTACACTCCATTTCCTGTGCATGCAGCTGACCACACTCCTAAAAACAGTCACTTTTCTTTTATTAATGATTTATTTAATGATTGAAGTCTCTTTTAGTTAGCAAATTAAGTAACACAAGTTACACTTTCAAAATTCAAGTTACAAACTAACTACACTTCTCTCTCTTTCCTTATTGAATTTACGCCGGCACCCAACCACCCCTACCCCAACAATTTCTACCATGGTTTTATTTATTTTTTCTTTTAATTATTTAACACACATTAACGCACTCCTCTTTCTATTTAAAGCCTCTTATTTACACCCTTTCCTTCTTTGCAACCCTACATCATTTACTCTCTCTTTTTCCTCTCTTTAACTCTTTCTTAGCCTTGTTCTTGCAAGAAAACCAAGCTGCCCCCATTTCAAATTCTTGCTTCCACATTCCATTCTTAAAGATTTTTTAAGTAAACTTTCTTCTTAAGCTTCCATAGATGCTATAGGTTGATTATATGGAGGTTTCATGCATCAAAGAGTTCTCTATAATGCCTAAAGGCTAGAGATGATGATGCCAAAACTTTGAAACACTCCTCTTGTTTATGATCCATATTGATATTGCTATATTTGTTGTCTTTAAGATTTTATTATCTTCATATTTATATTATACTTTCTAGATCTAATTTTTATGAAGCTTTGGTTATGTTTATGTTTAGATCTATAGGTTTAGAGCTTACTACCATGTATTTCTTTTATATTTATGCTCATATTATGTGTAGATCTTAGATTTGAACTTGAATAAAAATTGTGAAATTCGTATCTAAGCAAGACCTATATTTAAAAACCTTCGTATCTAGGCAAGACCTATATTTAAAAACCCTCTTCCAAGTCTTAAAATGGAAGTTTTAGTTGAAAAAATGAAGGTTTAGTGGATGTATATCATCAAGACTTCATTTTACATGGTTCAAAGGTGATTTTCAAATATTATTTTCGAAACAAAAATCTTATTTTCAGATTTGGGCCAAGGCATGGTTTAAAAACATGTTTTACAACTCAAAAATAAAGATTTTATTCAAAAAATAGAAGGCTCTTAAGATAGGATATGTAAGGGATGATTTTTCATAAGTATTGATGGATTTTATCAAAAGATATGTTTAAAAACAATTTTTGAAAATTCGGATCTAAGCCAAGACCCATTTTTAAAACCTATTATCTAACCTCAAAATGAAGATTTAGACAAAAATATAAAGGGCTCTTGGTATAGATATTCTAAGGATTGGATTTTCATAAGTTTAAATGAGTTTTCCTAAGAGGTATTTCTAAAATAGAGAATTTTGTGAAAGACAAGTCTAGGTCTTATTTTCATTCTAAAACTCAAGGAATAAATTCAGATCTAGGAAGAGATGAATTTTGAAAACCTTATTTTAGACTTCAAAACAACAGTTTATTTGGAAAATGGAATGCTTTGATAATGGGTGACATAAGAAAATTATTTTCATTGAGTCATGTTAGTTTTAGCGAGCGATTTTTTTTTTTTTCAAAACAAGAAAATCTGCACCGAGTGTTCCTCATAGGTGAGGTTCTCCTTTAGCAATACTGGCTTCAACTCTACTACTCGATCTGGATCCCTACATGCTTGCGCAAGATCGATACATGAAACACGTTGTGTACTCCTGACAGGTATGGCGGCAAGGCTAGGCGATAGGCTAGATCTTCCACTCGTTCAAGCACTTCAAAAGGTCCAATGTACGATGGGCTCAAGTTTCCTTGCGAGCGTACTCGATGTATACTCTTGATTGGATTTATCTTTAAGTATACATAGTCTCCCACTTGAAATTCCAGAACTCGCCTTTTCCGATCTGCCTAGCTTTTCTGTCTATCTTAGCCCTCTTTCATTCGCTATCGGATTATTCTTACTTTGTCTGCTGCATCTTGTACCAAGTCTAGTCCAATAGCAAGCTTTTCCACATCATCCCAAAACAGAAGCGACCTACAGCGTCGTCCGTATAAAGCTTCATATGGCGCCATTTGTATGGTAGAGTGATAGCTGTTGTTGTAGGCAAACTCTATGAGCGGCAAATGAGCATCCCAGCTTAACACAGGCTCGTAACATATCTTCTAAGGTTTGGATCATTTGTTCTGATTGTCCATCGGTTTGAGGGTGATAAGAGCGTGCTAAAATGCAACTTTGTCCCCATACACTTTTGTAAACTTGTCCAAAACTTAGATACAAATATAGGATCTCGATCTGATACAATCCCGGTAGGTACTCCATGCAAACGTACTATTTCCTTTATGTAAAGCTTGGCTAGCTTGTCCATTGAGTACGTCATGTTGATTGGTATGAAATGAGCCGATTTGGTCAAGTGATCTACCATGACCCATATGGCGTCATATCCTGTCGACGTTCTTGGTAGTCCGCATACAAAATCCATCGAGATTTGATCCCAATTTCCATTCGGGTACCGGCAAAGGTTTTAGCAATCCTCCTGGCCTTTGATATTCCACCTTTACTTGTTGACAAGTCGGGCACTTCATCACATAATCGGCTACATCTCGTTTCATTCCATTCCACCAAAAGTGGCTCTTGAGATCTTGATACATCTTAGTTCCGCCCGGGTGTACTGTGTATCCTGAGTTATGAGCTTCACTCATGATTTCCCTTCTCGTTCCCTCATCATCCGGCATACATAGTCTTCCTTTCATCCTCACTACATCCTCTTCATCTGTGGTGAAGTCAGTATACCTCTCTGCTTACACTTCCCTTTTGATCCTTTGTATAACTTCATCATATCGTTGAGCTTCTTTAATTCGTTCCACAAAGATTGGTTCCATTACCAAGTTAGATATTTCCACCTCCACATCTTATCCAATGAATTTGATGCTTAGCCTTTCGAATTCTCTTACCAACTCCTTTTGGTCGGTTAACAAAGCGGCAACTTCCTCGTGGTTCTTTTTGCTTAAGGCATCAGCAATGACATTAACTTTTCCTAGACAATAATTGATTCTAAGATCATAGTCCTTTATGAGCTCTAACCATCTGCATTGTCGCATATTCAACTCCTTCTGAGTGAATAGGTACTTAAGGCTCTTGTGGTCCGTATATATTTCGCATCTTTGTCCATACAAGTGATGCCTCCATATCTTGAGTATGAAAACAACGGCAGCTAGCTCCAAGTCATGCGTCGAATAATTTTGCTCATGGGGTCTTAATTGTCGTGAAGCATAAGCAATCACTTTTCCTTCTTGCATTAGCACACATCCAAGACCATTTCTTGATGCGTTGCTATGCACCGTGTATGGCTTCTCAGGGTTTGGCAAAACTAGTATCGGTGCGGATACAAGCTTTTCCTTGAGCTCTTGGAAGCTCTTTTCTCTTTTATCGGTCCATATAAACTTCTCATTCTTTTGAGTAAGTTGTGTCAACGGCTTGGCTATAGTCGAGAAATTCTTTACAAACTTTCGATAATAGCCAGCTAGACCAAGAAAGCTTCTTAGTTCCGTTCCTGTCTTCGATTGCTTCCACTCCATCACTACTTTAATCTTTTCAGGATCAACCGATATGCAATCTCCCGAAACAACATGTCCTAAAAAGGATATCTTATCCAACCAAAAGTCACACTTTGACAACTTAGCATATAACTTATGTTCTCTCAACGTCCGAAGCGCCATATGGGGGTATTCCTCATGTTCCTCTCGTGTAGTCGAGTAGACCAAAATGTCGTCGATGAAAACTATAACGCATTTATCCAACAAGGGCTTATAGATTCAATTCATCAGGTCCATGAAAGTGGCAGGTGCATTTGTCAATCCAAAAGACATCACTAAGAACTCATAATGTCCAATCGAGTTTCGAAAGCGTCTTTGGTACATCCTCCGGCCTTACTCTTAACTGATGGTAATCCAGACCTACAGTCGATGCATGAAAACACACTTGCTCCTCGCAACTGATCAAAGGTCATCATTCTGAGTAATGGATACTATTCTTGATTGTAACCTTATTCAACTCCCGTAATCAATACATAACCTCATAGACCCACCCTTTTTCTTAACGAACAAGATGGTGCTCCCCATGGCGATACACTTGGGCGAATAAATCCTTGATCCAAAGCTCTTGCAATTACTTCTTAATTCCTTCAATTCTACCGATGCCATGCGGTATGAGCTTTTGATATTGACTCGATATTGGCATCAAGTAAACTCAAAATCAATCTCTCCTCTTTGTGGCAATCCAGTAATTTCTCAGAAAAACATCAGGAAACTCATTGACATAGGTATATCCTCCACGTTTGGTCCTTCACTTTCTTCTTCTATAGCATTGATTTGTCGGTCGATCTCCCCCATTCGTCGCTAACTTGAGAGAAATTAATCCTTGCCTCCTTACTACCGTGAATTCTCCTTTGAACTCAATATCCTTCCCGTTAACATCCTTAAATTCACTTTCTTCTCTCGACAATCTACTGTGGCTTTAACATGGGTCCAACTAACTCATTCCAAAAAATTACTTCATACTTATTCATTCCCAACACAATCAAGTCACATTGTCGTATGTGTCCTTGGAGCTCTAAAGGACATTCCTTCAACATCTCTTGGTTGGTTACGACCTACCCTGGGTCTTTATCTTGAAGCTGGTAGCGGTGGTGACTATAGGTCAAACCAGTCTCCCTTAGCAAGGTTGGGGATAAACGAATGGGTCTCCGTATCAAACATGGCATAAGCGTCTCGCTAGCTACTCGTATACTTCCTGCGTTCAACATGCCCTAGTTACTAACCATACTACACTTATCAACCTATCTAAAGCTTTGGGTAAAAGATATAGGGATCCCATTGATAATTGATAACGTAAAAAGATACTATAAAGAAACAAAAACTAAAGCTTAAGAAGGCTAACCTGCCATGAGTCCATGATCTAGCCTTCGTCTCCCTCCAAGGTGGCAAACTCACATCCTTCTTCCTCATCATCAACTTCCTCGCACATCCACTGCCTTCTAGTTGTAAAATCTCATTCCATGCATCGATGTGCCAGAGCGTTCCCATTTCCATTTCCATTGCATTGTTGGTCTTGACAAGGGCGATCCACCAAGTTTAGACGACCTCACTAAAGCATTTTTCCTCTTTGGGCATTCATTTGCAAAGTGCCCTGGTTGCTTACACACATAGAGACACTGTGTTTCTTCTTGGGCATTCTAGATTTGTGATCGGCTACCACAAAAGAAGCACTTTTTGCAATTGTGGCAAGACTATTGAATAAGCTTCCCTCGGCATTTCCAGCATGTACATCTACCTTGGTTTACTTCCCTAATTGCTTCCACTCCTTTGAAACTTCCAAAGGTCTTAAACCTCTTATTGTTGAATCCAGAACTTGGTCCTTCAAAAGCTTCTTTCCAAACACAAACACTTTCTCTCCCGGAGCTTTTGTTTTCATCTTTTTGGCTCCTTCTATAATTCTAGCTTTTCCATTAGCCCTTAAAACTTCTAATATCAAACTCCACAAACGAATCTTTAGGTCCTCATCAATCCATTCAAGAAAACTTGTCTCTTTAACACCTCGATTGCTTATAGGATTCAGAGCATACTGTAACACGCGATTGAACTCAGTTTCGTATTGTTCGATGGTTCTCCCCCTTTTGAGAAATATTCAGAAGTCAGCACCTGTACCGAACTTTGAGACTCCCTGGAAAAAAGTTCTCCAAGAACTCTTCTCGAAACATATCCCAGTAACTGAGCAAGCAATTCTCGCTTCTTCGATTCCCACCAATTTGGGCATTAAATTTCACAGAATGTCCCAAAACTGACTCTTAAGTGGGGGTATCTCATAAGCATCGAACGATCTCTCGATTTGCCAACCAGTCTCGGCCTCAGCTTTTTTCCGAAGGCTCCATCGAAGTAGCTATTACTTTGATGA